>JPKZ01001546.1:99455-122860 GCA_000803305.1 Toxocara canis
GGGGGGAACGGGGGGAGGGAGGTAGCCTTTTCTAGACCCTCCTTGACAGTTGTTTTCTTTTGCGGTACTCAGAGCTAGTTATGACAGTAAATTGTTATTGTCTGATTTGGAGTCCGAGAGAATGCAAACGCATTTTTAATGCCGAAGTTGCGGGTGGAGTGTTGGGAAATGGCTTTGCCGTCAAATCGGGAACTGCAGTTTTATCGCTGTAAAGCCGCACGCTTCATGTGAATTCTTGTGTTCTCGTCAGACATGATTTTTGCTGTTCTCAAGCTTTTGTGTCATGTTTGTTCTCCCAGACTCATTCATCATCTCATTCGAGACGATTAGCATCATCTTTTAAAATCGACCATAATATCTTAAGTTTGCTTACACAGTGCCACTTCTTCTTTGGTACTCATTCTTCAACTGTACATGTCGTATTAGATGTTTTGATGTCTTGTTTCATTGTGTTCAGTTACGATTGTAGAAAAAAGCCAGACTATTCATTTTTAAACCAGAGGTGAGGCCCTTTATCTTCTTAGTTTATAGACTCACACGCCCTTTGACAATCTTTGATTCGGTCAGTCTCTGACTCGAAAATCATGAAAAAGAACTGCCAGCACTTTTAACGCAGATGCATGTGAAAAATGCAAATGGTTTGTACTATGTTCACAATGCAATCCACTACGGATTACTAAAAACACTGTAGGACACAATAATTGCTCAATTTGAGTGAAATACGTGATTCGTTTTATTAAGCACTACAAAAGTGATACGATACTCAGCGAGCAGACTGTTTTATAGGCAACGCTTACGCAGTCCCATTTCTCATCGTTGATCGAATGAAGGCGACATGTTGTTAGCGTCAAGCACTGTCTGTTGCGCTATCCATGACACCGCTTTAGGTGGATTGATTGCAGCTCACACAACGACAATTTCACTTTGCTATCATATCCGCACGCGAGCATTTGATGCTCATTGTTGTGTGTGCAGCAAATTTGCAATAAATGTTTATGCATTTCAAACGTCTTTTTCATATTAACTGTTAGCATATGCATTTGAAAAAAAAAAACCACTGACACAGAACGTGCGCTCACTTTATATTTATTGTCGGGAGAGTCAAATTGCGTGAATGGGCGATTTGGGTACTCTTAGAGTACGCCCTTACAAATATCTGCATACTGCCACAGAAAAATGTTAATTCTATGTAAAAATTGCTTTAGTGGAAATAAATCTATGAAAATAAATTTGTGTAGAGCTTTAGTAATTTAACTGAATTTTGTTTCTGTGTAAGCGTGGCGGTTATAAGTTACAATTTTTGTGTTCATTAGAAAGCTTTCTTTTGTTGTGGTCGAGGCTTAGCGGACTATTTCAGAGCAAGTCCTAAAATCTTTTCGTTCAAATATTCTGCAAACCTCTCAATTCGGCCGTTCACATAGTGTAGTCTCCCTCAAATTTGGTGCCTTATCTTCGTTATAGGAAACCACAAAAACCTCGTCCTAAAACTTGCTATCCGCCCGATTTATCGAGTTAATATAAAATGATACCGTCCCCGGAATTTGAGTTCAATGGTTTACGGCATTTGCGGGAGGATTTTGATGGTTGAGATCACATCAGAATTAGCGAAGCATTGTTTAGCGAAAATGCACATTTGAAATTTTTTGGCGAGGGTGCATTTGCAGCCTTGCCGTACTTTTATCGGTTGCTGTGGAGACACGAACGCGAACAACAATTGTTTCACTTCAAAAAAAAAAAAAAAAAAAAAAAAAGAATTCTCCTACGTATTAAAACAGAAATGCCGACACCAACCTTTGAATGTTTTCTTAAACTTTTTGTCTATAAAACATCTTTTCGAATCGAACATGTCCTCAAAGGTGCACATTTTCTAGAACCGTTTCATGTGCCAATTTGAAAGAGGAAACAAAAATTTAGGCGAGATCTTCATTTATATAAGAAGTTTTTTCGTGAGAAGATGCGTCACCCTCGTTACTATGGATCCATCTCTTCGATACAAACGATTGAAGCCATTTCAATCTCGTTTAAGCGAAGCGTGCAGGTGAGCATCCGCCGCCAATACCTCTTCAAAACCTTCGTATATAAAAAAGATTAATGAAATATATGCGAGCTTGACGTGTGTGAATGCGTTGTCGATTGCTCACGTGAATCGAGAAAATAGATGATAGAGTTTTGTTTTCAGACTTGACGTTTTACGCGAACTGTAGACATCACACGCTCTATACGTACAGCTTCGCTGATTGACAACAACAGAATCGAATTTGGCGTCGATGAATTCTCAGCGTACAGGGGATATTGTCGAGCCTCCAGCTTACTCACCAATCAGCGACTGCTTTGGATCGCCTGCTCAAAATCAAAGTCAGTTTGTCAAAAAATTACCATGGTTTCACGGAGTAGCGACTCCATATGCGACCTTTAGTAACTTCACCGCTTGTCGCATTTCTTCCTTTTACTCTCTTCTAATTCACGTCCACAACTTGCTAGGCCTCTTTAGCAATTGAAACTTTGATTTGAATGAGCCAGCGAAAAACTCATGTGCTGTTCAACCCACAGATGAGCATCCGCCGCCAATTTTTGAAAATTTCTGCTTTTAACCGTTCTGCAACCAAATTTGATGAGTCGCTATTTTTTGGCTAAAAAAAACCTTTAAATATGCTTATAATCCGCAAAAAAAGGTTTCTCATGACTCGCAAAAGGACCAGGATACTCAAGGTTATTGAAAAAATTTTTAGGGAGTTTTTCAAAGTTGAGTTTTTTCCAATGCATCACCTACCTTCTGCAAGTCATTCCTCAAAACTCCGGAAATTTTTTGACGATTCCAGCAGTGAAGGGAAGGGGGAAGAAGGGAACGGACGGAAGCTTGCGCATATGTGCTTCACGTCACTGTTGCAGCCATTTCAGTGTATCTCTTTAAGCCTAGCGTTCAGTAGAAAATTAACTGGAGTATGCTAACCATTACTTCTCCGCCCACTTTTCCCACTTCCATAGAAAAGGCTGAAGAAACCAAAACCTCGAAAATTTCTGACTGCAACTCTGATTCTGGAAGAAGACGAAACCGGCTTTTGCCGACTACAACTCCGGAGAAGAAAAAGCATCTACTTTTGACTTGGATCCTTTTCACGAACAGCAGTCAACTCCACCTCAATCTGGAGTCGAAACCAAGAGTCACTTTCGGAGTCTGCTCATCAGTGATGATCATTGCTCCTTATCCTAGTCGAGACAATGGTCTGGCTATTTCCTCGCCTGCCTCGCAAGGAAACGGTTGTAAATTCACAGTAAATTTTGGCACAACATTTTCCGGTGCAAAGATAAATGGACACACTCATTTCTAAAGTATATTTTCCTTAGGGTGTAGATCAGCAAGTGAAGTAAGGCACGTAAAGCAGTTAACAACGGGAAATTTTGAACTACCTTGGTGCCTTCGTTTGCTTATCACTGAAAGTGATTATCTATGGAGCAATTTCAATTGCTTAACAACTCTTTTTTGGCCGGATTAATAACTCTCAAAAATTTTGACCTGAAAACAATGATTCGCAAATTCAGATTCGGAAATGGCGATTCGAAAAGCTTTCGAAAACTGGTTCTGTTCGTAAAAAAGGATTCTGTTCGTAATTCGAAACTGTGGGAAAAACGTGACAACCAATGACGCCACATATGCAAAGACAATCAATAGCACGTGAAATATGCGCTCAGATATAACGACGAACCGCAAAAATTCGAACAACTCAAGACAGCAGTGAATATGTCGCTCATGATAGCGACAAGAGAAACGTACAAAATTGCCACTAATGCGCGCAGTTTCTCAAATAAACAGTTCTGCTGATTTCGTCGAACGAACACTGCCACATTGGATGAAATTTTACACGGCGGAACTTTTCTTTTTTAATAGAGGCGAGCGATGTGCCTGTACGAAAGGAGCTTTCCTCATCTCTGTCGCTATTTGGAATTAGAATAGAACTTAATAAATTATGTGTTCGATCCATATAGACATCGTAAAACGCTGTGCGAATGGCTTACACAAATAGATGGAGCACATTACTTGAATAGTTGGTTGAAGTATGCGCCCAATTTCTGAAATGCTAGTTTTTCGTTTGCACATAGCCACTCCATCCAGCCCTCACCCCGCCCCCCTTCCACTCCAAATAAAAACATCAGCTGTCACCGCAAGAGATCATAGTGAGAAAATTTGGAATGCGTAGACGCAAAACCGCGGCGAGATGAATGCACTATCAAAATGAAAATGCATGCAATCTGATATAATCGAGAAAATAATTTATAACACTGAGAGCGCCTAGCTAAATTTTTCGCATTTTTCAACAAAACTACAAACACAGTGCAGTTGCATGTCAAGTTTCAACAAGATAAAAACGCGACCTCATTTTCCCTATGCATTATTCATTGCTCGTTATGTTCATTGTTTTTACATATTATGCATGCAAAAATTATATACTTTCCGGGAATTCCTCAAACAAAAAGCATAAATAAATTTGTTTATCGCATGAGCAAATTGAGATTGATTAGTTCGTTTAGTCCACTTCCAGTTCAGTGAAACGGGCAAGCCAGTGTTTAAAATTTTGAAGGAACCATTAGGTGTCAGTTATGTAGAATTTCTATCAATTTATGTTGCTTGATAGCCTCTCAAGGAAATGCAGCAACTTCGGGCGATGCATGCATAACTTCGTTTTATGCAAAGTTATTCGTCATCATTTCTCAACATCATCTACCGAACGCTATTCTTTACAATGCCAACTCTCGATCCGATGTTCCTAACTTTTTTTTTGTTTTGATTTTCCACTTCTGGTCCCGTTTCGTTAGCTGTTGTTCAGCTCTCACTGTTTATTATACTGGTTTATTTTAAAAACGCGATACTCTTCGCTCACTACTGCGGCGTACGACACCTTCATGATTGAAGGTATCAAAGAAAAATGCGAGTGTATTTTCGAATACAGCGAAAGGGAGCAAAAGATCGCATTGGATTTATGAGAATTGAGGGAGTGAAAAAAAGAAAAACGAGATCTCATATGCAGAGAGAGTGTGGTGTGCATATTGTATAGAGGTCTGAAATGTTTTTGCAGTTATTCGTGCAGGAGAACTCATTTTATTTTATTGTCGCCTCAGTGATTTGCACAGTATGTTGTGTTCGCTTTTGTTGCACTGCAGAACGCATAATTTGCTGTAGTGCGATCGTCGCACATCCCAAAACACAACCTGACGCGCTTAATACATGCGTTCTCATAATTCCTTTCAAGACAGGCAAAAATGCTGCTATGAATCTAGCGTCCGCCATCTGAAGGTGTTAAGATGAAAGTTGCATCGTTTGATACCTGGGGTCTGGTTATCGCACTTTTCGATGCAGTGGGTACTAAAAAGCATCACATGGCATGTGACAAGTACCGAAACAGAAGTTAATACGTACTTTTAAGTGCCTCGAAACAAACCTCTACGTAAACTAATTGATTTCCTGGAAGTAGCTTGGTTTTCATGGAAGCTAATCTTTTAAATTAACCGTTGAATCTGCTGTCATTCTTTCAAAAATTGCAAACGTTTCTGTGATGTTTTCTGCTCTTGTCGTTGCAACTCATTCACAGGGATCTGCCAGTACAGGTCATGATGGTACCCTGCTCAGACAAATTAGACAAAGCGGATAACTCATAATTCCTGGTAATTCTCAAAACATTCAACAGTAAACCTTTCATATCCATTAATTAAAAGCAAAATTAGTAGAATGGCCTACCTTGTGCTCTAATACAACCTCCGTATCAGAAAAAGACTCCACCAGTTCTACTTCTTATCAGTCTTCCCTCCCTGCAAATAGACATCGTAATCTTGTCTGTAATCTTTTGCATTCATAACTTCATTAAGAGATGTTTCGAGGATGTAAGTACTAACGGTACAGTTCCCACTGCATCGTTGTGCTTAATAGGAAATTTTATTTATGCTCGAAGCCACAGACTCTGTAAATGCTAGAAAATTGTCTCACCATTCATCTCAGGAAAGAAAAGTTGTTTCCGTTTCTAGAGCGTTTTTTTCAGGCAAAACTCCATCCGCATGACCCCTACAGTTTGCGGCGTTGTGAACTGCACTGTTTTTAAAAAATATCCGATCAAACAATGTTAGGTTGTTGCAATAGGGTTAGCAGTGTCCATTTAAGTAATACGTTTTGATACTATTTTTTTTCTCGTCTGCACCCGCATAGCGTGACTTGCAGAAACGACGTTGTGTTCCAAAACTTTCACCACGTTTTATGAAGAAATGGTTGTTATCTGCAAAAAAAAAAAATCCGAGCTTCTTAAGGTCTTGAAACGGAATGTTCAAAAATCTGTAACACTGTCGACCATAATAGATGAGCTGTTGATTAGCTAGAGTTCAAATTCAACTAGAATTGTGCGTTAACGAATGCAACTTGCAGATTATGAAGACGATGAAGACTTTTTCTCGTCTGGGATGGGCATTCGTTTGGCACGATCGCAATCATTCGGTGGTGTGACTCAGTATCGTGTACAGAGGCTCAGTGAAGCTCACAACTACAACACAACCGCTGTCAAGTTGGTCATTTTTGTTATGCATCTTTCTTATAAAGAAAACTCAAAAATAGGCGTTTGTTAAACAAGTGAGAAATTCTACGCGCTCAACGTTATCACAAGTACGATCAGTTTCGAATACGAAAAAAACGCTATACTTCGAACGGGAGGTGGAGACACTAAACGACACTGCGACATCGAATGGAGACATTGATGAAGCAAATCCTTCAACGATGGGACAGTTCTTTGTGGAATGAATTAGTGTAAACAAAACGCGCGTCTGATACAACTATATCGATTGCGACCAATACAATCTACTCTTGAGAATGACGACTTTAGATGAACATAAAAAACATCGAGCTAAAATACCATTGTCATTTGTTATAAGCAAAAGGGCTTTCAGTAACGCTATAGGAGAGGGAGCAGTGGTAGAGAAAAACTAAATGTGCACTTGCATTGGTTGATGCCTACTTTAGAGATGAGCAGGAAGAGTGCGTTGTGCTAGATGATGATGATTCGCAAAATTCGTGAGAATATAACGACAGCACAAAGCATACAATAAGCATGATGAATAATCGGATTTGTACAAAAGAGCGTTTTGTATGACGCTGCTCTTGTGGCACTCGGTACTAGCCGTTCGCCTAATCAGTCCTATAAATGTTTCACTCATAAATACTGTTAAAATTGTTTCCCCATTCATTTTCGAAAACAAAACTTGTTTTCGTTTGTAAGGGGTATTCTACGGCCTAAAAAACGTATCATACTAAGAAGAAATGAGAAAATTGTTTCCAAATGAATATAATGTGTGTAAAAAAAAAGAATCAGTACATGGAGACCATATTTATGCGCAGTTATTTAAAAAGTCGCCTTGGTTTACCCTATCGCGTAGTCGGTCGTTGTTTCGCTCTTTCATCACTTTTATTTGTGCTCATTTCACCGTCTGTCCTTCTTATACCCCCTGCACTCGGTCAATTGATATATCTCTCCGCTTTCCCCTTTCCCTTTCCGCCTTCCGCCTTCCACCTTCCATCTTCCGCTTTCCGCTTTCCGCCTTCCGCCTTCCGCCCTTCTCATTTCCTCTTCCCCTTCTCTCTTCCCTCTCCCTCCTTCCTCCTTCCCCTTTTCCCCTAAAACATCCTCTGCCAAGCCTATAGTTCCTCCGTTCCAGTTTTGAAATCTCTGGCCTCATAAAACCGACCGTTCTACTAGATTCTTGTCGCTGATACTGCTGTTTTATGGGCGAAATGTTCGGCGCTTGTTTTATTATTGCGCATTACTATGGTCTTCATTACATTGTTGTTGCTGTAAGCAATATCGAAGAAGTGAATGTTTACGTTGCTCAGCCAACATGTATGAGCACTGACAAAAAAAATGAAGAAAGCGTGGTCGCGATTCAGCGTTTTAGTGGTTAAGATCCCTACTCTATTGCAGTTATTCTTCAGATATCTCCACTCATCAATTCACCGAATTGTTGTTGAGCGTTTCTGTGTCTACGTAGAAACGTTTGCGTATCTAGGCTTTTCTGTGGGTTTCTAATTATGGACGAATACTTGTTGAATTCTTCATCTCACATAGAAGAAGCGCTCTTTTTTGCAAAGCAAAAAAAATTTTTTTCGTTGAAAGGAAGCGCTAGGTTCATAGCTGAAGGCGCTCCCTAGCTTCGTTTATACATGCTTCGAAGCTTCTTTTTTTTTGAGGTTATTGAGGAAATTGCTCTCCATCGGTTATTCAGTGCGAAAATATTTGTGTGCATAATGAAAGTAACGGAATGCGAAAATCTAGTCCGAATGATATGAATCAGTTTACAATAGTGTCTCCGCTGTTCTCGTGCATCAACTAATGAAGTGCACTTCACAATGGATATACTTAAGAAAACTGTTGTTTCGCAAGCGTATACTCAATGGATATTGGTATAAGGTAGACTGCATGTATATATATATATATATATATATGCATATATATATATATATATATACATATATATACGCATTCATAGAAACGCTTCCGTTGTTCACAGTCTATCTGGTTAATACTCTGACTATTGATTTTCAGCTTGTTGTGCTATGATTATGGCTCAAGGAGGCCAAACTTTAGCATAAAGCCATTATGCGATCTGTACCCAATGCATCATATGGACTCAACTGCAATCTACCTTATGTTAACTTCGCAAATGCTTCGATCAACCCCTAACCGCCTCATAACTGTTAACTTTTCAAACAGCCTCTTTTCTCTCATGGCGCGTTTACAAATTGTTTGGTTTCGCGAACACAGTAACTTCATAGGGGAACTTTTTAATACCATCCAAAAAAAAAATTAGAAATCTTTATATATATACATATATATACGCATTCATAGAAACGCTTCCGTTGTTCACAGTCTATCTGGTTAATACTCTGACTATTGATTTTCAGCTTGTTGTGCTATGATTATGGCTCAAGGAGGCCAAACTTTAGCATAAAGCCATTATGCGATCTGTACCCAATGCATCATATGGACTCAACTGCAATCTACCTTATGTTAACTTCGCAAATGCTTCGATCAACCCCTAACCGCCTCATAACTGTTAACTTTTCAAACAGCCTCTTTTCTCTCATGGCGCGTTTACAAATTGTTTGGTTTCGCGAACACAGTAACTTCATAGGGGAACTTTTTAATACCATCCAAAAAAAAAATTAGAAATCTTTCGTAATGATTAACTCATAACCATTGATCTCATTTGCAAATGTGGATTTTATGGGTGAGAACGTGAAAAGTTCTAATCTATTAACGTTGATTTCATCCGGCTAGCGTGTCCTTTTTTGAAACTGTTCATGATATGTGCCATTTGTGATCTGTTAAAGCCGTTTAGGCAGCAAATAGTTTGTTCAGGGCAGACATCTTGTATGCATCTAGCGACATCGTATGCGTCACTGTGGTGAAGAGTGAGTCACCGTCATGCGCTATGCGATTGTAAAGCTCGGAAATGTATCATTTAGGAGAACGCAAGGTCTAACAGGAGGGACTGCATCTGACGAAGCGCTGGATTTCAGCCAGAAAGAGGAGGTCATCTTTTTATAAGTGCCTAACAATCTCGCATGGATAAGGGATGCCCATATGAGCTTTCGGTCACATTTTTATGTGAAGCGGTTAGTGTGCCTTTGTGGTTCTTTCAGGTTCTTGCAGCTGAGGAGGTTCACAGTGCGCGGTAAGTGACAAAATTTCACATAAAGGGCGATATGAAAACGCTTACAGTATGGCGCTTATCCATTTCTGCCTGATGCGTTCACTGTTTGCAGTGATGTGCGCATGGATTCAGTGCGCATGCATGGAATACTTGATAGCAGTAGCAGACTGGTCATTGCGAATGTTTTTTATAATGTTATCAGTAGGCCTTTTAATGTTTATCCCGTTAAAAAATCAATGCTGATTTCCGAAAGACTGCCTTTGTCAACAACCTTAAGCTCTTTACTCACCCACTCTTACCTCATTCTAACCCGATGACGCGCCGTATGTCTTACTTAATCTCCATTCTGTTGTCTTAGCAGAAGATGAATTCTGCTATTGCTGCTGTCTGAAATCGTTCCAAATGGTTTTTTTTTCTTCTGTACTTGGTGTGTTGGCAGGCGTTGCCTTGGATCAAATTGCAGAATCCTTCTGAAATGCCATTTTAGTTTTTCTTAGCGTATTGGTATCTAGGAGACAAACCAGAACCTTTGATACATTTCGTTTCAGTAATTTTCGTTTTCGCACAACGAAATTTGAATGATTCTTAGGCGTGTTTGCGCGAATCCTCCTGTGTTCAGCGGAGTTCGCAAATTGTATTTAAACGAGGAACAAATTTACTTTATTTTTCTTTCGTTTACTTTTATAATCCGCTCAGTCTCCCAATCCCCAACTGAAAATTTATAGTCGGCCTTTCATTTACTCATTAAATTCGATTTTCATCCTCTGATGCTGGCGAAGTGCCGAAATGTCAGACGGCTCTGAAAACTTAAGTATTGCGAACAATCGGCTCTTCTCGCGTTTGCAGTGAAATTTTTTTCGTTATTTGCTGCGAAGAAAAAGTTTTGTCATTTGATGTCATTTGATGCACTCGGTCTGTTGTGAATGAGTTGTAGTAGCACTCGCCGAGCGTAGGAAAGTTTACGGCATTTTTTTTGCACACTCTCACCTAAAGTTCACGAAAACGTTTTTTTCAATAGGAGATAAATTTTTCGTTGCATCAAAGCTCGGGAGGAGCATGGGGTGATCGCCTACTGATGATATGCATTCAACAGTTTCGAGAATATTGCTCTTCGTACGGAACGATAATGTGACCTTCTGAAAGGCACATCTCGTTTTGAAAGCAGTTATCACCGTAGCGCTTCTCAGTTAAAAGAACGTTCTAATGAGCCGCTGAAAGAAACTGCTTGGCATATTGTTTGTGCAGTTGCTGTTATGCTGAGCCATCTCATTTTGATTCATTTCGCGAGGCGCTTCTTATTTCATTCTCAATCCTAATCAGTACAAATTAGTGGAAAACAAGTCTAGCAAACTATCAGATTGACATTTTTTCCCCTCTAGCTCACCTCGACAATAGTATGTTTTGGTTTTTGCTCATATAAATGTGCTATATCAAGTAATGAAGCAGTTGTAGTTAGTAAATTTTCTGCATGTCAACTTTTAGCCAAAAGCATATCCGTACCTATATATAGCATACATGTGATTTCGTAATACGCGATTGTTCCGTTTACTGCCAAATGTTAGTGGAAAAAAAAGCGAAAGTTATTTAAGAAATGTGCTTCTTATAATCCATACTAAGCTAAAATGCCTCACTGTCTGAATCGTTTTTTTTTCATATTCACTAGCTTGTGGGAGATACTTTGCCTAATTCGACATTCAGTATGATTAGACCAGATTCCAAGAAGGAAAAAGTCAATTTTCTTTTCATCGTTCGTGCAAATTTTTATTGCAAATCCGTAAATTTTTCTTGCACACCCTGGCCTACTGCAGTTTGTGTACGCTATTAAAATAGATCACGCGCTAGCGTCGCAACATCTCGCGATCTGTCGCATTCAGTTGTTCGCATCTCAGAACTGGGCCACCCAGAAGGCGCTATTACCTCTTGACGCAACGCAAGAAATGGAGCGCTTTCGAATGAAACAAAATGTGGAAATCGTTAGGGGATGGATGTTTGTTGTTTTTGTGCGCAGTGCTAGTATATATAAACATATGGGCAGCTTTAAGTGTTTGCTGCTGGTGCGAGGAATGGCCCGGCATACGATGTGCTGCCTTTTCCGTGGAACGTATGGAATTACTGTTGTTTGTTTTGCGTAAGTGGGCTGCATTGCCTCGCCGATCTACTCGGATTGTTGTTCTTTTTTTTTTTCGAGCGTAACCTATCCTTTTCTATGTGCTGCTTCATTTTTGCCATATCATGCACTGTATATGAGGGAAGCTTTGACAATACTATTTATGCACACATTTTCCTTTCCTCACGTTCTTTCGCATTTTATAGCAACCGTGTTAGAGCAGTCATTCACATAGGAGGAGCATCAATTAGGGAACTGAATAAAAGCCATTCGATACTTATCGTATTACTGATAAGAGACGCGAAATGCAAAGAAAAACAAATGTTTTCTTTTTTTTTCCTTTTCCTAATTCATCTTTTGTTTGTTCATATCAAGAGGTATTTGCAAATGTGATGGCGAAAAGGCAGCAATACTCATGGTTTCACCCTACAACGGTGATAGAAAAAATTAGATCAACCAATAGAAACAACGAGTTTTTCGCCAGAAATGGTTTATACCTAATTTAGAGATGAGCTGGAAAAATACTTATTGGTCGTTTTTTGTATCAAAGTGGGATTTAATCCTGTTCAACGCTACACGTACACGGGTTGTATCAAAAGTTCTGCACCCGATTAGGGACAGCGATTTGGACAATGAATATCAACAAATGTGAACTAACCCGCTAATCGTTCCGTGTATTGACCACGAGCAAATAAATAATCCGCACCCCGTAGTGGCCACAGCAGACGATATTGTGCAAAATATAGAAGATTTTTTTGTTGATTGTGTGGGAGCACAAGATAGACATAGGTTGTTTGCGTTGCTTCACCGTTGGCCTCTTTCTGGATTCATCGAAGGTAAAGAGGTCAAGAAACTTCGTTTAATTCTAATTCTTGTGTATTCTTTTTGCCTACCAAGCCAAATCTCAGAAGCAGCCATGAAATATCCTCTCGTCTAGCAGTTAGGGTCGGCGATTGCCGAACGGAGGCTGCATGTGAATTAGACTGATAAATTTTACTTTTACTTCCATGGCGCTCAGCGATTAGAGGTTTCTTCGGGTATATGGTGTCGATACGCAATCTGTTGCTTCTTAAATCCACGTAGCGTCCAGCATTATTGTCCATCATCAAATCAGAAGCGCTAACGTTACAATTATCACCTCATCTAAAACATCCAATTTTTTGCCTTACTCACCATGTGCAAAAACTTGCATCTCGAAACGAGAATTTTTCATGCTTTCGCGCGCAGACTTGTTTATGGTCGAATAAACTATGAAAAGTTAAAGCTGCGAGCACGAAATGCATGGGTCTATAAGGAAGTTTTTCATTCGCCTCTGGTGATTCAGTTTATTCTCAGAGTAGAGGTGGACTCATAAGTTCATAGACAGTTGAGACAACCTCACTTTATCTCACGTGGAGGTGGGGTAAGCTCGTTGTAGCTTCCGATAAAGCTGTAAAAGTCGAAGTATTTTGGCATGTAAGTGTAGAGATTTTCAGAAGCACAAGCGATCCAAAAAAAGAACTATTTTTTTGGGACTTATCGATTCGGGTACCTTCTGAGTAGCACTGAAATAGATAGGCCATATTTCAAAATTTCTGACTTCGTCCACCGTTGAAAATAGTCGCCTTCAAAAATTTTCCTTAAGACTTTTTACTGCAATCTGAAGAAATGTTTGGCATCCATGCAGTAGAAATAAATCGAAATTGTTTTTTAGAAAGAATTTCCCGGAATTCACATTTTTAAAATTATAATTTCCATGAGCGCGGTATCAACACACTCAGTTGAATGGGATTCGGAGTCCTTCACATCTGCCTGTCGGCAGTATCCAGAAAATGACCTATCTGCATTGCCTTCCATAGTCGGCGACCGTTCCCAGTTAACGGTTTAGGGGATAAAGATGTGCAAAATTTGGAAGCTGAGTAATTCAATTATCTCGAGATCAGGGAAACGGTTTTCGTGTGCAATGCACGCATAAAAGCGTTCAATCAAGACAAGAGCGTTGAATAAGTAAAACGTCAACCAAAAGAAAAAAACGTCTTTAGAATAACTATAGTCATACACTGGACTCGTCATACTGTTTAACTAAAACTGACGCAGATCTCGAAATTTTCAAGAAGTTGCTATTTGGTGGTGAATAGACATGGAGAAGAACTGAAATTTCTGGATAAGCATCTATTTTCTTCTATTTCTGGATAATCCTTTTTAATCAGACATTCGAAGAGTCATTGAAACGTTAGAGAAGTGTATGATGCAGATTTAGTCAACTCCTAATCGAATTGATACGGTTGTATTGTGATTACGTTGATCCTTGATCCGTATAACAGTGCAACATGCTCTATGGTTCCTTGAATGTATGCACCACTAAAAATTCCTCCCAGGAAACATTTTATTCATAAATGGATCTTTTTTGTTACTGCCCAGCCAGTGTTGCATTTGTATCAAAAATATGCTTCTAAAACCCTAACAAAAAAATGGCTATTTATAACTGCGATGTTGACATAGTTCGATGCACAAGGCTACTTGTTGCGAGCTCCGACGAGCTGGCAAAGTGCCATGGTGAAAAAATTTTAATGTGCACAAAGGCTACATATTTGTTTACGCACACTAAGGGCTACAGTCACAATGGATAATCACTTTCTGCACTTCCTCTACTAAGACTGTTGTCGCCTAAGTGCTCTTCATCACACCGCCACATAGGCACAGGACTAGCTTTAGAAGTTGAGATGGGGAGTTGTTTGATCATCTAAGAAGTGACCTCAAATTTTTAAGTCTCTGTTATCTTTTGTCACTTCGTCAGGTGTTGAAAAAATAGTCCTCATGTTTTACTTTTAAAAAAAAGCTGTTTTAAGAATGATGTGAATCATGATAAACCTTCTGCCGCATATCCTGACCTGGTTTATGATATGCGCCATATGAGTTCACTAGGCGATTACGTTCTTGCTTTGCATAACCAAGAAATAATTCAATCTTACTGGAAAGGAAGTGCATGCACACAGCTGCGAAAATAGAATTCGAAATTTTTATACTTCTCGATATACAGAACTCGCTGTTGTTAGCGAGGGTGGCGAAAACTAGCAGTTCAAGCTTCCTAGGCCATTTTGATCCCCAGAACACTGTTGCGTGCTATTTTTTTTTTGACTTATGACAAGATAGGACAGGAAAAGGCTGCCACGTGTGCGTCAAGGGATATGTGTCTGTGTAAAGCATGGAAGTGTTGTTGTTATGCACTCACTCTTCACTGTGGCGAAAGCGAATTGTCTGGCTACAATATCTGAGTTTATGCGCATATGTATTTATTTACGTACGTATGTGTGTCTGTCGTCTTGTCCATCTGGCAGTTTCAGTTTAATGTCCACATGATATACTCGGTGCGCAAACGAACAGCCGTAATGTGGGCTTCGAAACAAAATTTCAATACGTTCATGAAGTCCGAAATTTGGGATTATATGATCGAAAATGGTGCAAATTAGGTAAGTATTAGACATAACTCCGAATGCAAATTTCTGGATTATAATTGAAAGTTTTTTGGAAATTGAGTGCAAAAATTTTTGCGAAACGAGCAGCAGCAGTTCTGGTCGGTGAACATTTCCTTTGATCTCCTCCTTTAACTATGTGTTTCACAACGACGATGACGGTCATTAGACCAGAATTTTGAGCATTGTTAAGTGCTGTACGCTTATCTTTGATCATTTATGGTCAAACATAGGCAGTTTTGGCAATAGCAGCGTAAAGCGCATAGCCCATAGCGCACCAACCGGTCGCGAATTTTGCATCCTGTTTTGTTTTCGCATTTGCTATGTGTGTGAAGCGTTTCGGGTGGATTAGACCAGAAAACGTTTGTTCTTTTATCGAATCGTAAATTTATTGTTAAAACGATGTGCTTCACAGTTTTAACCTTTAAACAGCTAAGTGATATTTGCATAGAAGTGGTAGTATCAATGATAGGCACACTGGACAAATCAACGTTCACTTGTTTGGCTTAGGCTTTCTTCGCCGTACTACTAACATTTACGTTAGGGTGCATATGGTTAGGTGCAGCAGCAATAGTGCATACGATATAAGGGAATGAGTTAAGGGCTTTTTTTTTTGTTCGCGTTTTTGGTGACGCGCCATCACCGAAAAAAGCTCAGGCTATTGCTTGCATCGTTGCATTAGCATTACAGCTGCTGCAGCTGCTACGTACATTTGGCGAACGGAGCTAGTGCGAAAGGGCTCACAAACGTGGAGCATCG
This sequence comes from Toxocara canis, assembly GCA_000803305.1. Taxonomy (NCBI): domain Eukaryota; kingdom Metazoa; phylum Nematoda; class Chromadorea; order Rhabditida; family Toxocaridae; genus Toxocara; species Toxocara canis. The sequence goes on from JPKZ01001546.1 coordinate 115,455, forward strand.
TTGAGATTAAAAAAAAAAGAAACGTAGCCGCAAATCGCAACTGCCTGAAACATGTATAACCTTTGTAAAGGTTTCTTCCCTGTTCCGTCACATTGTTTAGCCCACAAAACGGTGTTGATAATGTTATCGATATGTTGTAGTAGTTTTGTTAACAGTTAATGTTATTTGTCCTAATCTCGTTTATAACATTTCACCTGATCGGCGTTCAATACATCTATGCAGCGAGGAGATGTCGTAAAAGCGGAACGATTAATGTTGCACTGTTAGAGCAATGTGTTTCAATGAAAAAGTTGGCCTTTTGCCATTCAACGAAATGCTGAAAACAACGTTACATGATCGAAATTTCTATGAAGCTGCACTAGTACTGAAAATAGGTTGGGGTTTAAGACACATGTTTTACGTTTTACACACGTGCCGCTTAGTCGGTTTAATGTTCATAGCCCGACAAAATAGTCAATTAGAGAATACAACCGTCCACTTCGAGCATCATCCGTCCTTTTTTTTATTGTGGCCTATTTCTTGTGAATCATGAGTGTTTCGAAAAGTCGAAGCTGTTAATATATGCTTGATAGTTATGAAAACCTTTATAATTTGTACTTGTTTTATGAAATTCGAAGTGAATATTGAGTAGAAGCAGTAGTAAAGCCTTGTGGGCGTTGTTCTTTTTAAGAAGGGCCTATAAATTCAGGAAGAAACAACGGACTACTTGAGGCGGAAACCTGTAAAACGAATGCGAACGTACGAGCGGAAGGATTAATGTTGCACTGTTTGAGCAATAGATGAAGAGATTTAATATAGGATGGCACTGTTATTAGTGTTAAAACGTCGCATAGCTTTGATGAAATTTTGAGCAATGATTTTTTCCAAACTCACACTTCGGGCTTGAAGTGCACTGAAGCACGCGCCTGTGGCAGTTTTTGAAAACTTAATGTGATCATCACTTGACCGTTGCAGCATATTTCAAGGTGATCTTTGACGCGTTTCTTTACGTTTAGGTGATCACATGAAGCATGCTACGACCAGCTAGCTAGTGATCTCCGTTTGTTTGTGCACGCTTATAAATATTGTACACATAAAGACGATCGTGCGAATATTGTATTGGCTTAGCACAACAGTAATCTTGATCGGTAGCTGGGTTTGCCCGTAGATAGAATATATAGACGTGTGTCACTGCCTAACATAGCCGACTTGTTCATCTCTTCCGTACAAGAGCACAAAAGCGAGACCACCCAATCCATCGATAATAGCGGCATTTGCTGAATTCCATCCATCTCTGAAAGCTTCCTCGCGCTTTTCAGGGCATTTCCAATTAGCTCCTAATACAATTTTGAGCCTTTCACTGCTCTTCTTCTTACAACGGGTGATTTCCACAGAAAACGTTGGTAAGACAGTGTCTTTGCATAGGCGATAACAAACTGGCGGCTTCACGTTAAACTAAACCCGTAAACAGCGTGTTATCCTTTTTCACTTTGGACTATTTTTTTAAAAAAATCCTCTTCTTCAAGCGTTTATGCTCGTTCAAACGCTTAACGAACGGGATTTAGACTTTAAACGTTTACTTTGAAATGCTGTATAAGTGTTCCGAGTACAGCAGTGATCGGCCTTCTTATGTAGTTCGCTAACATATGACGTGTCAGTGTACTGCACATAATGCGACGTTGCTTTCCTAAATCGCATACTGGTTACGCAGTGAATGCAGCCGTTCTGGTATAGGGCGTATTTTCATTATCGTTTGCATCTAGGAGATACTGCTGACCGAATCACTGCTCGTTTCCATCGTTACCATTACTGATGAGCAGTTAAACGGTAGTCAAAAAAAGTTAATGCTGGTTCTCGTAAGGGTTTCTATACAAAGGGGAAAAGGCAGCTCGATGAACTCCGTCTTTGCTCGCGCAAGTTACGTTCATCGTCCTTCTCCTTCCCCAGTTACCTTCATTTTCTGTGATGAGCTAGAGTGTTATACCTTCCGGATTTCGAATCGCATGCTGACGACCTGTTTTCACTTGCTCTACGCACGGGTGTGTAACAAACTTGTGCAAATGCCTGTGGCAGTGAAAATCACTTCACAGGCTGAGCATAAGCTGAGTGAATAGCGAAATTGGCGACTCTTATCGTTCGTTCGTGAACAAGAATGCTACGTATGCCATCTGTATGCGATGTTTCTCTTTTCACCATTCGCACGTACCACCATCACTGGCAGTTTTCTCCGATCCCTTCTAGTAACATGTCCATTCTCTTCATAGACGATGTTTAAGCTGTCCTGCACGCGAATCTTCACATGCACATGCAATTCTTTGAATCGAATCACACATATAATCAAATAAATACCCCAAATAAACATTATGAGACTATTGGTTTAAATATGAGTTGTCAACTAAAAATCTGGAAAGTAATTTTGGAGCAAACGAAATGCGGTTTTGAAAAACAGAGGCAAACAACTGACGTTATGGTAGGAGGCGGTCGCAGAGTGTACGTGGCGTTCTCGTTTTCTTTTTTTTTTTTTAACTTGTAACTTCTACACATGATTTCTTGGGGAGGGCAAACAAATTGCATATTACTCGAGAGCGCTTACCAATGAGTATTGCTGTTTTCAATTTTTCCATACCGTCAACAAGCGACTCATTGTCCTCGCTCAACGACTACACTCGATGGTGGGAAAAATTGCGCCATTTGCACAACAATTGAAAGCCTTCGAAGCAACTCTGGGCCAGTCTCGGTGACACCTTTGAGCGCCTATAATCCAAAACAATACAAGTAGCTTTAGAAAATGCTCCTTCACTGATGATTTTTAACAATAACTTTTATGCAACTGCTCGTTTGGTTACACAACGGCTGTTGGCTGTAAGTAATATCGGCTTTTGGTTGTGACTGAGCCGCAGAACAGATTTTCTCTACGTTCGGACTTGGCATTCAGTTTTTAAAATGAATCCGATCTATAGCCAAACAAACTCTCCAATTTACTCGCGTATTTGAAGTTATTTTCAATAAGAAGAAACCGCACAATCAGTTGTTTTGAAGGTGAAAATTATTGAGGACATGAATCGAATGTTGGTAAACTGACAAATTTGTTATTTTGAAGTTTATTTTCTCTTAACCGCTTGCTTAATGGTTCATTTACTCGCCACTCTCCTAACAATAATTGCTTTCTTCGCTTCGAAAAAACGCTTCCTTATTTTTTGGTTAAAAATTTGTGACATTCTGGTTCTGAATTTCTCTCAAACAGTTCCGATGATAATTTCGGAATAAAAAAAATGTTACCGAGCGACCATCTCAAACACTTACAACATTTTATGATGCAAAGTGCTAGATGTTATCAGAGAAACGTAACAGCTTCAAAAAGTAATTGACTTTTCATGACGGAAACCACAACATATGCGTTTTTATGATTTGTGCCATAACGCAACGTCACGCTAAAAATTTTATGCATCGCCGGTAAAAACGCGTATTAAAGCGTGATCTTTAAAATGTTTATGGAGTGATTTTCGTTATCGACTCTCGTGACATGCTGAGAGTGGAACGATGCTCATCCGATCCGTCGTTTGAATTTACGTGAAATTAATTTGGTGAAACACAAATCCAGTGCTCACGGCTGTGACAAACGATCAGACAGCTCACTGTTGGAGCAGGAAATAAAATGTTCTGCTTAGACCCCTCTCTAACTTCAGTTGAGCGAACCAATTTTCTTGCCCTCTTCCACTGATCTATCCTTATTCATCCTTCAATCACCGTTCGCTTGCTGCAACTTATTTTCGGCGTTTGATCCCCGTTTTACCGGAAAATTAAAACTTTGCAGCCAAACTATTTTTCACCATATGCCCGAAAGCTTTTTTTGATAAAAGCCGGCGACTTCCCACATGCGTAAGAACATATTTCATAAATTTTCATACACAGCCAGTTTCAGCTTGAATTATTTATTCATTAGAAGAAAGGATTTCAGTGAAAAGTAATTTTCAAGCTGCAAACTATATTTTCGTTTTTAACATTTCGACAATACCAAAGAACCATCTCAATTGTTGAAACAACTATCCGTGGTGTCCAATCCCTTCAGTATTCCGGCCGGGTTCATGGTGTACTTTTGTACGGTTGATCAAATATTTGCCAACATGTTTTGCTGCGATAAAGGTGGAAAGTGGACGGATTTATTCGTTTGTGACCCACTAAGGTGTTGTTGGTTTAATTTGTAGTTGGAGAACTCATTTATTCATCTTGATGCGATGGTACACATGTAGAAGTATTGAAATAGAATTTATTAATAAAGCAAAATATATCGCAACCTTTGTGGCACACTCAAACCGTCGCTACTTTCTGAAAATAAGTGCTGTTTTACAATTTGGTTCCTCGAGAATTTCTCGTTGAAAATCGTCGAAATAAAAATTGCTCCCCTTATAATTATAACGCGCTAAACGAATAAATCGATGGCGATCTCTCCAACTTCCCAACAAATATTTATCGCAGACAAAAAGATAATTTTAAAAACTGTAACGTTCTGTGAGTAATTCCATAGAGACGTGCTCATATTGGAACACGCATCAATCGTTGTTCATTGACTTAAGCATTTTTCGCTATGTATCGAACTGCTTCGGAATATGCTGAGGAAAAGAATAGATAAGCAAGCGCGAGAGCATTCCATTAACGGCGATCAAATGATTGTGCAAAGTAAGAGTTGGGTCAGTTAACATTAGCATGCGTTCTTCAATAGTCGTTTTTTTTGTTTCTCCTTCTGCTCAACAATAGGAAGATAGAGTAGACAATGTTACGCAGCAGACAGAGTAGACAATGTTACGCAGCAGATAGAGTAGACAATGTTACGCAGCAGATAGAGTAGACAATGTTCATATCTCATGCACCTACAAAATTCTTCGACTTTTTCTCTTTCAATTCGTAGCGAATGCGTTGTTTTGTTAACGTAAAATGTATGCGAACAATAATGAAAGGTTATGGCAGGAATGGCTAAAAGTGATACGCTTGGTTTCAGCACGGTTGTCTAATATATATAGAATCTTCATATAGAAGAACTGAGCGCCTTTGTTAGCGGGCGAGTATTTTTTAGGCGTTTTCATCAAGTTATTTTACGACCGTAGTTTGATCGCAGTTTTTGGTTTAGCATTACAATTGCAAGTAACAAATAAAATGTATTGCTGAACATGCCCTCAAAAGTTTTATTCTTGCGATAAAGTAACCTTAAAAAAAGCTTGAAGAACTAGGCCATAATTACGCAACGATGCATAGAAGATAACTATTCGGAAGAAGTTTGTCGATAGAAGAGGAGCTTTGTATTTGAACAAATGGGGAGTTTTTTTTTTTTTTTTGGCTCTTTAATCGCCCGCTCACTAACGCTATTTCTATAAATTGGCCAGACTGCACTATGTAACCGAGTGCCTAGTAAGGAACCTATGTGAGTGCCGCAGTGGGAGAAGATTTATGTGAACGAAGATGACTGGACGAAGCCAGTATATAAATTTTGGGTGTTGAGAGAACGGAAGCGGAGCATTGAGAAGGGATTTGTAGTTATTTGTAAGCAGTTGAAAATGTACGTAAGAGTTACAGTAATCTGCAAGGTAGCGAACAGGGATTACGCAATTACAGTAACTTCTTCGTCGTGATATTTCGCACCTGAATAAATACGCGCAAGCTTACCGAACCGAACCTGTCTCACGAGGTGTGTAATCGGCATGGATAGGAACGAATTACGTAACGCAAATTGCGCTTTTGAAGTGCGCTCGGTAGATTGCGCATGGGACTGATGCGAGGGACTTGAAATTTGTTTCGAATTTGGAACAGGAACGGCGTCAAACGGTGAGACGATGCTCTCTTGGTTGCTTTTGTGGTGTGTGCGTCTCTTTTTTTCGTTGAGTGTGCAACAGAGCGAAACCGAAAAAGAGAGAGAGAACGCTGGCTGCCTCAAGCGAACGGGCGAGCGACAAGCCAGCCCCACCGCCTTCGCGCCGTCACCAGCGGCAGGATTCGCCTCGCTTTGCGGCCGACACTCCACTTCAACGACACATGTAGAGCGTCGTCGTCTTTCAACCACGACGTTCCCGTTTTTGTTCCAGTTTCGAACACAAGTCTCGTCAAGCATTTATTGAGCTTCTGCCAACTTAGTAGCCTCTGCTGGCTTGAAACACGACCGGTCTATTGAAGTGTTTTTTTGCTTCAATGGTGCCAAGTTAAAGCATTGCACGCCAACCGCTTCTCGAAACTACGTGAAAAGTAGGAGCAAATTGTTTGTTGCACTGGACTCACGCATACTTGTGGCGAATTTGAAGCAGATAATCTTTGAATCGACCAGGCACAAACATAGGTAGTCATGTCGAAGTCATTGATGTCGTTGTTATGGATGAAATATATTTCGCTTTTTGGAAGTATTTTTAATGCTTTGCACCATTTCGGTTTTCATTTGGTTTTTCTGCATCAAAGAAGGCGAATCGAAGTCTTGCACTGGTTAACTTTGCCTTCCATAGCTTTTCCTTGAGCATTTCGATACCTGTATATTTGAAGAGGTTGTAAAGCAGGTACATAAATGCGTTTTCATTAGTGTCGGCTGCTGAATGATAGTCACAACTAGAAGAATTAGCATTCGATCGACCTGCCACATATGGACGGAGAGCCCCAAAAAAGTAACTATTTCTAGATTGTCCGCCAGCAAATGTTTCAGGGCAAATTCATTTTCGTTCTGTTCTTATTCTTTCTTAGCATTTGTTTTTTTTTCACACCGAAATGCTTCTGTTGCATTGTATCGTGTTTAACTGCCCAAAGGAAATTTGGTGACTCAGTGAGGGCCACTTTTTATTGATCATACTGCTGAGTAAGAAGTTATGATTATGGGCGTGCGCAGCTTATCTCTTCGTAATATCGGAATTTTTGTGCTTTGCCACTTGAAGCGCTTAAGCTCGATGTTGTATGATAAAAACGAAGCGTGCACAGGTGGATAATAATTTTTACTTAGTTAATTGCATTTGTCATCAGCTTACGCTTCGCACACCATGACAATAATTGCCTAGTTGTCCGCATTTGGGTGTATTTTTCAAGAAATGGACCTTTTGCATACATTTGGTCAATTATTTCTATCCTTTGGCCCCGCATCTCTAATTTATTTTCTGCTGCTTATTGCGTGCTGTTCAAGCGTTTATGTCCAATCAGCACGCAACCTTTCTTCTCCACACACCGCTGTTGGGCATGTAGCTTCTATCATGGCAGGATATATGTGCTGTGGTCGTGATAAAGATTATCGAAACTTCGTCATCCAAGCAACGGGGACATTTCCTCAATCGCCAGATCTTCAGAAAGTGCCATTTGCGCTTTTCTCACTCTGTTCGCTTCGGCGAAAGGAGAAGAGAAGACGACAGTTCACCATCTCCAGTTATTAGATTCGTTAAGATTTCCTGTCCTCCCATCCTCTCACCCCT
>JPKZ01001546.1:122940-146749 GCA_000803305.1 Toxocara canis
TAAAACGCCATCAAAGGACTGTTAGGAGTGAGTAATAAAATGACCGGTTATGTTCCTTGCATTCGCTTCCTGATAAAAATTCAATAAAGAAGAGGTTCCAAACCTGATCAGGACCGATCGTACAGTGAAGGTATTTACGGTTTCTGATCATGAAAAAAAAGATGCACTCATATCTGTGCAAGCTGCATTTGCGTATGTAAAAAGTAAATTCAGTTCAGTTCACCAGTCGAGATCATTCTGGTTCCCAAGCACGCTTGAAAAAGAAGGCAGCCTATATCGACGTTTTATGCCTTTCATTAGGAATATTAATTTCTCCGTTTCCGTTACTCTGAGCAAATAGGAATTATCATAGGTTTTGTTTTAAATGTTGATACTGCATAATTACAACACATTAGGCAGTTAACAGGTTTAAAGAAAGTTGCTTTTATTTGTTTGTTATCTGTTTGCTCATCTAAGGCCAAAGCATTGAGGGCATATGTATCAGTGGAAGAACTGACATAGGTTTTAACCAGTCGAATTTCGTTTGAAACCGCAAGTGGTGCGACTGAAAGAAGCGCGAATAGCCATGACTGCAATGACCACGGCGCGAATATTTGCGGCAAGTGCACAGTAACGTTTCTCACCAGACGGGACGGCTGCTTCTGAAAGCGACAAAAGAAGGCATCAGCTTTTGGACAAGCCAATGAGAGAAACCACGAAGAAGATGCTCACATGTTCACAAAATATTCACGTGTTGATCAGGGCAAGCAGCTTCTGTTTGCGGATGCATAGCGCGGTATTTCCTGATGTCCGACCCGCGCACAGCCATGCAGCCTCATGGGGAAGGCGGTTTGCCAACGGAATTACCTAGCAGATTTCGAGTTGTATGTCACTATCGTTGAATTCTTCTCCCCTAGCTAGGTCGTTTGCTTCAGATTCTACGCCGGCTAGCAACACTGCCTTTTAACGGACCGAACTAACGGACCGAACTAAAAGGACTAGTTTTTTAAGTTTAAGACTAGTTTTTCGGTCCGTTAAAAGTTTCTCACTTTTAACGGACCGAACTAAAAGCAGCCAATGTTTTTTTTTTTAATCTTGAAAGAAATTTAAATCAGCCGAAGAACTGAGCGATACTTTTGTTCCACATGTTTTGAACTCTAAAATAAACTGTTAAGGAGCATTCACGCAGCTATGTACATGATTCAGGAAAGCGTTTAAATGATTCGTTTGCGTTTATGTGATAAAATTTAATGTTGTAAGACGTTACAGTTGAAGGCGTTCTCATTACCGGTTCCTTATGTCGTATTGCTTCTTATCGGTTCATTGTGACGAAATATCTCTCTCACCTGGCCAAATCCAAAAGAAACGAATGAAGAGTTAAGCATTAAAATACGTTCTCCGCACATTTTGGCGAAAAATTTACCAAAAATTTACCAAAAAATTACGAAAAATTATCTTAAACAGTTGTCCTACATGGTATGTAACCTAACTGGTGAAAGTTATGGAACCTGTGCTCTAGCAAATCCGTTCACTTATAATGAACGGCTATAGCTGAGCTGTTGTACGTGATGATGAAAAGGATTAGGAACTGATGAGATGGGCACGTATGCAGAGGATGACAAGCAGTTGAAGGGAGCAGAGAGAAGGGATGCAGTAGCATGTGTGTGCTTTGCCATGTGAGGTGCACGTAGCCAACAGCAATTGCGCTAACGTGTGCGCACTTTACTGCACGTAATGCGACTGCGAGAACGAGAAGGTAGAAGCGATGACCGATGAAGGAGATGGGCTTGACGAGTGGTTGGTCGTTCATGTGCATGAGGAGTGCACCTTTAAAAAAAAAAAAAGAAAAGCGAACATTTGCAAACAGCGCAAGTAGTGTTGGTTGGAACCGAGTGGATGGGATGGATGGCGTTTCCCCACAAAAGTGCGTGCTCTGGTGGCATCGAGGTGTGCAAGCGAAATTTTTGTGAAATGAAGAGCGAAGAAGACTAAGAGAGGAAAAGCGAAGCACGGGTACGTCGTGTACGCTTTTCGTCTCAATGAGAGAGAGAGCGTGTGTGTGTGCGTGTGTGTGTGCTGAGTTATTCGCATCTGGCAACGATCGCTGATAAGTACCGCCCATTGCTGCTGCTCCTAGAAGCGTCCAACCATCGAGCCAGCCAGCCAGCCAGCCAGCCAACAACATCGAGCGCTCCAGATTGCCGCGTTCAGCGATCGCCTCGCTCGCACCTACATGCCAGCCGCCCTCTTCGCTTCAAGTGTTGTTACTTGGTGCTGTCGACGTTCCCGACCACGTGCACAGTTGCGTCCTTTCCCTTTCCATTGCCCGGACACAAAGCCAGCTCTTCTTCTTCCTCGTTTTGTTTATCCCTCCTCTATTTTATAGCAATGCCTTGAGTGTGTCAACTCTCTCTCTTGCTTTCTCTCTCCCTCTCTCCCCCTTTCTCTCCATGTCTGTCTTCCTGCTCACAATTCCCTCATCCGAGTTGTCGCACGGCTGCAAGCCGACAATTTTTTGCATTTTCAATGCTTTATGATGCCCCACGACTCAAGCTTTGTTGTTGGGAAGCCACACACCACACTGATTGTTGAAAGACCTGTTTGCCGTCGACGTGGCTGAAGGATGGCAGTTTACGAATCGCCAGCCAGATAAGAGCTGTTGAAGAATTGAGCTGTCAATCATATTCATGACACACCGTGTGGACTGTATGGTTTTTCAAAATTTTTCATATTTTCCAGTCGTTTTGGCTTGGCAAGTTGTGCGAATGGAACTACTTTAGGGCAGTTAAAGGAAAGGGAGGTCTGCCTTCAGTCAAAGAAACAGTATGAGAGCAGATCGTTACGTAATGGAATAGCAATGGCTGAGAATTTCGTGCAGTTAGAGGGAAGGTGCGCCTCCATGGAAGGACTTCAGTAGGAGGGAGCGTTCGCCAGCCATGGTTCTAGATAACCAAGTTCAGTTAAGTTTGTGCAGCTGAAACCGATGCGTGGTCTCAGTGGAGCAGAAACGACTCAACGTCGCTTTTTTTATTCTTAAAATTTTGATCTGTGATGCCTGTTCGACAAATTTAGCCTCACCGTACTGTTTCGAAATACATCCTTTTACTTGAATTTTTGTAAGTCAGTGCCTCAGAAAAGCTAGGAATGAGTGAATATATATACCAGCTAGTTTTCTGTGATGCTTGTGTACTGTCTTGTTGGCGACGACAAAAGAAGTGACTCAACGAAAGCAGAATGACGTTTTCTGGATAAGCGTTAGGCGAAGGAAGGCTTTTTTCAAAATTGAGATTCTCGGTATGAGAGAGAGGTGATGGTGTATTGAAAGGCAGCTTTGCGAGGTGGCTTCCTTACTATAACACGACACCATGGTTGCTGTCGTCTAGCGGTATGGGCAACTTGAACTCACAGCAACCTGCGAGGGCCGCACATAAACGTATCACTAGCGGGAAAACAATGCGTTTCCTTAATTTAACCATCGCATATGGAAGGTAAACGGTGACAGCCGAATGAGTGAAGGCATGCAAAAGAAAGCGTGTTGTGATTAGTTGATGGTTCCTGAAACGAAGCACCTTTGATAAGGGATACATTCACAACAATAAACTGGAAAGGGACGACGCTTGATATTGCTGCTAATCGATCTTACGACTTACCTTTGGGCAGTGCGCAACTGTTGCGGCTTTTAAGAGGTTTTTTCGCACGAGTACTTCATTTCAGATTGATCCACTTGCGTCATCGGCGTCATCCGCAATAATTCTGCGTGCGTGATCAATTGTTGGTGTAGCATGAAGTGCAATTGTCCTCAACCGTCATGCAAACAGATAAAAACCTGTGTGTATTCACTTTCTTGCTTCCGCCCCTTGCCAGCCGTTCACTTGAGATCACTTTGGAGTCCTCTCGGTTCCGAATCTTTCCGAGTTTTGTTTTTAGTATGCTGCGGGGGGGGGGGGGGGGGGGGGGGGGGAGGGGGGGGGGGGGGGGGGGGGGGGGGGGGGGGGGGGGGGGGGGGGGGGGGGGGGGGGGGGGGGGGGGGGGGGGGGGGGGGGGGGGGGGGGGGGGGGGGGGGGGGGGGGGGGGGGGGGGGGGGGGGGGGGGGGGGGGGGGGGGGGGGGGGGGGGGGGGGGGGGGGGGGGGGGGGGGGGGGGGGGGGGGGAAAGAAGCACCATGTATTAGAGAGAGAGAGGGAGAGAGAGAGAGAGAGAGAGAAGGGGACGATTTCCCGCCTCAGGAGTGCTCTGTCGGAGTGCGATTTGACGGAAGGAAGACATTCTGTGGACACAATGACGAATTGTTTCCAAACGATTCCCCGTTGAGGACAGGATCCACTTGGCACTCTAGCTGTATCGCTGCTTTCTAATGATGTTAATTTTTTAATGTCGGAGTTATCAGCGGCTTATATAAATTACTGGTGAATAGCTCCACCATGAAAGCTGTTTTTTTTTTCTCGAATTAGTTTCGCTTTTGTTTTCGCTTCTTTTCGAATATGTAGAGGAAATAATTTTCGTCATTTTGGAGAAATATACTTTCTCCCGAAATGAAAGCTTCAAAGTGACATTCTTATGTAAATAACAAGAAAAGGATTAGCTTTTCGCATCTGTGTTCGTCGTACGATTCATCCGTATTTACTTCCGTACGATCCGTAACGAGACTGGTGCACATTCCAATTATGGGAAGGTCTGCGCATTTATGCTGTACGGCATCTGCCTCATTGGGTGGCGAGCTTATTGCTGTTTTGTTGCTTATGTCCTTCTGGATGTCCACTTTTAATCCGCTAAATGAGATCGCATGAATTGATAGAAGGGTTTTTGAGATGTCAGTTACCCTTAATGAGTATGTTTTGTGGAGCGTTTGAATTGGTCCTTTTTTTTTTGCGCGCACGCGAGAACACCAACGTCAGCTAGGCGTTCACATTGTGTGAGCAGTGAGCGAAGAGCCGCTGCTAGCGCATGCTGCTTACAAGCGCCAGCGCGCTGTCTGGAAGGCGGCAGTGGCGATTTGCCGAGGCGCGGCGAGCGTGCGCGCGACTGTTCCGGACGTGTTCCCACATCGAAGCGGCGCCCTCCTCGGGTCCTTTTTTTTTTGCGCGCACGCGAGAACACCAACGTCAGCTAGGCGTTCACATTGTGTGAGCAGTGAGCGAAGAGCCGCTGCTAGCGCATGCTGCTTACAAGCGCCAGCGCGCTGTCTGGAAGGCGGCAGTGGCGATTTGCCGAGGCGCGGCGAGCGTGCGCGCGACTGTTCCGGACGTGTTCCCACATCGAAGCGGCGCCCTCCTCGAGTTCAGCAACCATCCAGCGCGCTGCTAGCTGCCACCCGTACGTGTACACCCAATTGCATTGTTCGGCGCTTCCGCGCCCATTTATCGCATACGCCAACCGCATTTTTTTCGTTCAGCTTTTAGCTTGTGGTCCCGTTTGGCAGTGTCCCAGCAAAACAGCTGATTTCATAACGTTCTGGAAAGCTCCGTACACGTTCTTGCTGAATATCTATCAATCGCTGTTGGTGTTTCTCTTGAAGATCGTTCTTGACTGCATTCTTTTTTTTCGAGACATTGTGCATGCGGTTATTGAAAACAGTGCGGATAATTGCGGCATGCAGTGTGTTTCGTTAGTTTGCATGTGCAGTTCCCGTTACTGTGCATGTTGACCGTTAGTGTCCCCAAAATATTCGAAGAACTGTTTGTGAATGCAATGCACCTAAAACCTCACTAAAACACTGCTTTCCATTCAGTAAGTATTCTACTGACAGTTTCTTCATAAAGGCGCATACGTCGAGGGAGCATTGCTGATCGCATTCGATCTTTATTGCCGACATACACAAAACGTGATGAGGAACGAATTGAAGATGCTGATGACTTCAGGTAGATCTGAAAATTAGTTTTTAGGAGGACGAAATGTGCTTTATTCAATCAAGCGTAGCGGTACATCACCACTCTTCGCTGAGATCTAGGTTCACCAGAACGCACTAGTATATGGTGTAGTATTTATGAAGTCGCTAGTGCGATGCTTTATGGTTACGGCATTGCATTGCCTGCCCAAAGGTCCTGCTTACAAAGACCAATACAAATTTCCGTCGACGATTACTGGTCTAACCGCGTTGCTAACTCCGTATGCGATGCAGAGCGCGTTATTGGGCAGTCCATATTTGTGTAATTTTTTGCTGTCAGGTTGGAGCACGGTATGTGTTTTTCTAGAGGATATATGAAACGAATTGGTCGTTTGTAAATAGGTGCACTTTTTCGTTGTGCCTTCCACACTTTTATAAAGAGTTCCAACACATTTGTTGAGTTTGAGCTTAAGGGGGCATATCGACGGTGATAAGCCGTTATTGATGAATGCTCTTTAGGACCGACAAAAGCGCCAGCCAGAAGAGATCGAAGTTTTTTTGTTATCAACATTTCGACTTATAAAAGGCAAACTCTTGGTTAAGTAAATTATGATAATCATGGCAGGCTGTAGTACGTGGCTAATAAAACATCGGCTTTCTGACACGTTTACATTGTATAGAAGCGTTCACAAAATACTCCGATCCCTGTTTGTTGGTGATCTCATCGACTAAAACAACAAGATAGTACTTGGTTTGTGTTGATGAGGCAATTTTGCGGTCGAAGTAACGCATCATGTTGCTGTTCTGCTCAGAGCTTTTTCTATTTGGTTACAGTGGAGGCTGTACGGAGGGGGATTTGTTTTACCAGTGAATTTTTATGGCCTCGAAATCGCACTGAGGGAAACAGGTAGTGTGCATCGATAGAGGGAAAATGTGAACGAATTTTTAGCAAGGGATGGGTAGTTTCTTGGCGGAGCGGTTGAGTCAAGTGAGTCCCTTACTGAGATAGGCAAATTAGACGCTCGCCTTTCGCGGCTAAACAGGTTTCCAGTGGCAATCCTCATACCGCAATTGTTCCATTCCGAATTGCCTTCGTTCTTCATTCTTTTCGGCAACACTCAACTGCATCCTGCCTCGTACATCTCGCGCTCATTTTCTTCACTCTTTCAGGAGCACAACGAAGTTCACGTTGGATCACACTTTCCGGTGCAGTACGTATGGCTTTTTAAACGTTGTTGTGATAATAACGCTTAGGTGGGTTAAGCGCTCGAACGTGTTCTCGTAGTACGTCGCTGAGCTTATACTGTACCCTGTCACCTGGTGATGCATCGCACGATGCTTTTTTCACGTTACCTTTAGTCTCGTAAAGGCTAGTGCATTGTTGTTGTGATGCCTTTTTTTTTCGTTAGCGTGCAGACAAAACCACTAAGTGTGATGAACAAGTTGGAAAGCTTGAAAGACGGCTTGCTGCAACAGTGTATGGTCTTTTAGCGGCAAGCTAGTTGCAACAGCTCAGTTCGCTCTATGCAAGCTCAGCAAACAATTGAAGAGTTGGTCGTTTGCTAAGCTCGAGTATTTTTGCCTGATTGTTGTCAGACAGTTGTTTTTTAACGTACACTATGAAGTGATGTGATTATGTGGTTTGCTGAGACATTCAGAGCTGCTATCTATCGCTTCTTACGCACTTTTCTAAAATGTTCGCTCTGGTTTTCCAGATGTTCGTTGTTTCTTGCACCGAAATTCAACAAACGAAATGCGTTAAGGAAAATGTTGCGAATATGAGATGTTCTTTATCATTTGAGCCCAAATTATGTTTCTGAGGAATGAGCTGATGAGCGGTTATTTCTGCAAGGCGAAAGCGACGTGGAACTGAAACGATCCGCATGAAAAGGACATCGTTTTGCTCTTTCACAGCGCTGCGCGGGCTGGTTTTATCGCGTGGAACAGTTCGTGAAAAAGAAATACCTTTGTCGTGACTAGTGTGATGCAAGTTTCACTTTCGAGTCTCGTGAGAGAGGAGAGTACTTTACTGCAGGCGGTTCAGACGGGTTTTTTTTGTTCGAGCAAAAAGGAAAGTAAATTTCAAGGTGAAT
Organism: Toxocara canis; assembly: GCA_000803305.1. Lineage (NCBI taxonomy): Eukaryota > Metazoa > Nematoda > Chromadorea > Rhabditida > Toxocaridae > Toxocara > Toxocara canis. The sequence continues at coordinate 130,836 of JPKZ01001546.1, forward strand.
ATCTTTGTGCATTTTTTCTACAAACTGTTGAATGAACGTGGCTCGTGCAACTATTTCTGTGCTTGTCAATTTGTCTGGGCTAGTGGCTAGTTAACCGAATAGATCCGTGCGCGAAGGGTTCGCGCGCTTCAAATGAGCACACTATGAATGTGGACCACCCATAGAGGAAGTTGTGCGATGCCGATTGTTTCGTTCTCGGTCCGATCAGCCGATGCCCAGTGCGACCAGCCTTCACCTCAGATTTTCAATGCACGCGCAGTTCGTCTATAGTTTGCCCCTTCATTTTGTTTCGCACATTGACTGCGTATGAATCGTCAGCTGTCATCTGTGTTACATTTCTGCTTTCGTAATAGAAAGCAGCTAACTAAGGAATTATGCTTTATGCATATTTCGTTTTCTGATGTCGTAAGAGAAGGCTTCACTTGATAGCTTTGAAGCTTTCGAGTACCTTGGTGCTAGAAATAACAGCAGCCGCCATTTAAAAGTTACTGCACAGAGATGCGTTGATGCGTGGTTGCTGAAGCAAACTGTAGTGTGCGTGTTAGAAGGTGCATTGCATATTCGCTGTTTTGCGGGTTGTTCAGCGTGAACTTTTGCATGCGTTTTTGGCGAGTACATTAGTGCGTTTTCACTCACTCATTTGGTCATTGTCAGTGAGAATTTGTTTGGGATATGAATGCACCTGTTATTTTGTAGCGAACTGCTTGCTGTTCGAGCTTTTAATACTTCATAGAAGTTACCGTCATAAGGGAATAATTTTACAGGCACGTAAAGTTTGGTTTCACGAAAAGGCATTGCGAGACCTTCATACTCGCATGTATATAAGAACTGTCCGCTAATTTCGACTCGGGGACCGCAACAGCTAACAAACTAGAATTTGGCAAAAAATTCCCGCTGTTTTGCGAAGGTTTCGGTTTGCAAGCAAGCTTTCTTCACGGCTCATAAATTTTTGACTGAGTTCTGGAAGAGAGCTCATAATCTTGCGGAAAAGTAGGTCGACGAGGTAACTGGGCCCAGGTCCAGTTAATTCATCCAGTATTTGAGTATTTCGATGCCGAATACTGCATACCGCATGATGTGCTAAGCACAGTTTTGTGCTTGACTTTCTCAATAAACGGTGAGAAATGTTCGGGAAAAACTTTGCGCTCTTGTTGTTGCCAAGCGTTTCTACATCGTTCTTCGATTATTCACGGGAATGAATAACTGCAAAATACGAAAATCGTGCCAACCGCATGGTGTGCTTTCGGTCTTGTTGTGTTCTTAATGAATTTAGAAGAGCGAGGCCCTCAAACGTTGGCAGGGTTGCGTTTAGGGCAGCTCGGACAACACACGATATATTATTTACATTAACGATGAGAAATGAAGCAAAATTTGAATTCGATTTCTGCAAAACAACACAGTGCGCGAAGTTCGAAGACCGCCTGCCATTCCTGTTATCGAGAACAATGGCTCATTAGGTTTCATTTCGATTTGACGTACACCTTTATATATATATTCCGCGTTCAAGATTTGTCGCCACATGCTTTGTGTTAGCGCGGCTACACGACGAAAAACTATCGCTAAAGCCAACTGCGGTACTGAAGGTGGGACTTTCTTAGGACAAAGTCATATTAACGTTTTGTAAATGAATGCATATGTATATACATATATGTATATACATATGCATTCATTTACAAAACGTTAATATGACTTTGTCCTAAGAAAGTCCCACCTTCAGTACCGCAGTTGGCTTTAGCGATAGTTTTTCGTCGTGTAGCCGCGCTAACACAAAGCATATGGCGACAAATCTTGAACGCGGAGCGCATTCCAGCAATCATGAATGACTATCTTAGACTCTACGCAGCATTATCGTCCCTCGATAGCGCAATGTAGCAGTTGTATTTCATGCTTTGCACTCGATATGATATCTTAATTTCTTGTCTCACTGGTTGACTAACGTTTCAAGAGCTGATACATATTGCGTTCTGAAGCGAAGACGTTGCTGATGTTTCTTCTCCATCATCATGTCACATCGGAAAAAATTTTGTTATGAGAAAAGCGAACATTGGCGTCACAATTGTTTCGTCCGCAACACACATTTCGCAACATGTGTTTGGTTATCAATATATATATATATACATATATATATGTATATATACATATACTGCTCATCTATACCAAATGCTCTGTTCGTTTACATATTTGTGATAGCAGCGTGTTTTGTCTTTTTGCAAAACCGTTTAAAAACAACCCCTAAAGTTCTTCGCCCGTTACGATGAAATCAGTAAAAGATGTACGATCTCATGAATTAATTGTACCCCTTATAGTTGGTCTTACCAGTGAGAAAAGTATTATAGCATTATTAGAATCATAGTAGTTGAGATTTGAGTAGCTCTTTTTTGTTTTACTCACTAAGCCTTTTTCCTTGTTTTGTTGAACAATATGACTTTCTATGTTTCGTATGCTATTTTATGCTTTTTTTTTTCGCAGTTGGAATTTTTGTTTCTACATAAACGTGGCATAAGGATGTAGGAGGTTTTTTTGTTTTGAAGAACGTGTCTTGTCATGTATTTGTGAAGTTTGGATAAGATGCGTGAGAATTTTACAGTGGATCGTTACGGGATTCGAGTTTATGGGCCAAACGGTGTGCATTGCTGTTTCGACGATGCGTACGCGAATAATCGACCTTTGTGAGGAGAATGACAACAGTGTTGCGCCACTAAGAGCTTCTTTTCGCGGATAATACGTTTCGCGCACTGTTCGCCCATCGCATGCTTTTTTTTTTTGTTCATCGTGACCATTGACACTGTAGAGGATCCTGTTTCGTACCATATGTTTTAAAAAAAAAGCATCGCAGACGACAAATACGCTTTCTATCAATCAACCGTTTGTTTCAGCGAACTTAATGCAGCGACTTTACTTTGATATTCAAACTTTTGATTATTTTGCTCGTTTTCCGCGTTAAAGAAAAAGTCAGCAATTCAGGACATTAACGATATGTTGATTTGCTATTATTTCTTGAGCAGAATGGAGAGGATGAAGGCGACAAATGACCGCTTTTGTAATTCGATTTTTGGATGCATAATTACTCATAGGTTTTGCATTTAAAAACGTACCATTTCACTGACTGCGTGGTTTTTTTAACACTTCTGATAAAATTGTAATATTTCGCCATTTAACGCAAATTCAGTTGATTGGATGTCGAAAGCAGTGCATCTTTTATCGAAATGTAGAATCGAACGCTTTAGATGTCAAAAACGTTCTGCCTAAAGGATCTCACAAGTGTTTTTGAAGGCAGTTAGTTGGTTGATTCATGTAAACAGAAACATAAACTAACATTTGTTTGGTTTCTTTCTCACAGTAACTTTTCTTCTTTGAACCACTTAACTTTTATTCTTTGAACCACTTTATCAGACGCGCACAGAACTTGTGTTTATGGAGATATTGAGTTGTAGTGGAGAGAATCAGAAGTAGAACTACAGCTTTTCGGTGTCGCGGTGAGGCGCAAATGTAAATGAACCTATCCCGCAAGTGTAAACCTTCCCTAACTCCGACCCCTGCGCACCTCTCCCGCCCGCCTAACCCTTACTGCCACTTTTCTTGGTTTCTAGATTCGGTTGCGATTTAAACTTTCAGCTGTAGTGGACCCGTAAACATGCCGTCTCATTTCATTTTTTCCTCTTTATTTCATTTTTTTCTTTTCTGTTTTTTTTTTTGTTAACACTATTTCAGTCTACTTACGACCTCGGTTCGAAAACGGGCTAAGCTTTTCAACGTGTGGGAGAGAGGGAAGGAGAGCTGATGAGTCTGTAAGTTCACTGCAGTGAACACTGGCATCATCTTTCTTTTTAGGTGCCTGAGCTTTGCCGTCTTCCCTGTGTGGTTTTTTTTTTTTTTTTTTTTTTTTTTGGGAAAAACTTTTTTTTTTTAATGGGCGACGAGACATGCAGCTCACTAAGAATCCATTCTAGGAGTCTACATCTTGTAGAATCTCTTGCATCTTCGATAAAAGGTGGTTTATCTTGTTGAAATGAGGCTAGGGGTGGCTGCCGGATTTCTGTCTTGCTTTGTTTTCGAGTGGATACAGCGGACGGCGATAAGGAGAATGGAGGAGAGGTTAAGTGATTTGAAGCATTCATCTTAGTCCTCCCCAACGCCCGAAGCGAACAGTCTACAGTGCCAACTCATAAGTGCCAACAGTCTACAGTGACGGTAATCTAGGCAAATGGGAATAGCTGAGCGAGCGCTTAGAATTCACTTGTTCTCCTTTCTGAATGTGCGCCTACTATTTTGCTACAAGCACTTAATAACGCCGAAAGATGAGGCCACTTTTTAGATGAAAAGGTAAAGGTTGTTCCACACGCGCAAAATATAACTGATGGTTTTTAGAAACAGTGCAAGTCTTATCTCATAGCAGTCAGGCTATGCAAGTCTTATCTTATAGCAGTCAGGCTATGCGATTTTTTCGTGTGATTTCACCGTTCCTTCGTTAAACGTTGATTCGAAGGTGGAGGCGGACAGTAATGAGCTGCCGTTGCAGATCCTGTTTGATGTAACTGTATACTGTTCAGTTATTCAATTAAGCATTTTTCATTAGTTGCCTTCTTGTGTGCAAATGCTGTTTATTTGTCGTATGCATTCCATTCTTCTCGCAGAAAGTAGATTTCTGCTTTAATTGTTTTTGATAGTTTCACGCTCGCCGAAGAAAACGTGTCACAAAATTGTGGTTTAGGCTAGAGTAGGTTGACCGTTCGGGTGGTGACAAGCTGATAACATTTTCACCCGAAAAGTGGAAGTGTCGTCGACTTGAGGGCAAACACGCTTACGATAGAAAGATTAAGCTAAGAAAGCGCTATACGAGCCATGGTCTTGATGCGAAAGTAAAGTGCAACTGCTGTCGAGTTGTGGTATAGTGGATACGCTGTCGGGGAAAGTTTTGCGAGTAAGGGGACGTGAGCAGCAACGAGTACTGCCAACGGCAACAGGACCGGTTGTGGCAAGTGTTGGTCGGCAGTTCGCTTCATCGTCAAATGGATTGCTTGCTGCAAGAAGCAGCGACCGCGTTACGCAGCGCTCCTGTCACACTTTATGACGGGACAGATTTCGTTTTTTGCTGCCCATTTTCTGCCGGACTCGACGGCCTCTTTCCATGTTCTTCGTTCGCCGGTTGGAGTCCAGAAGGGAACTTGAGGTTGTGGTGCGATGGCAACCAATGGTCTCATCTTTTTACGTTTGCAGCATAGTGTATGATCTGCAAATGATTTCTTGGACGTTAATGAACAGGGAATTCGAGCTCGTCAGCATTAAATACGAAGAATGCGTCCTCAGTATTTCTCACATTCCAACATGACCACTGTTTTCACTGTGCAAGGCGATCCTTGCAAGAAAGTACTATCCAGACTGTTTTTTTCGCCTTCGTTTTATCACTTTTCAGTTGCTGTTTTTCCCTCGCCCCCCACCCCCACTACTCCCTTCCACCCTCCACCCCTGCGGCTCAGAACAGTACGCACAGGTCCATCATACAGACTGTGTGCGAAACAGTTTTTTCGTTTTACATATCTTCATTTCTGATGGAATTTCCGTCGATTTTTCCTTTCATTTGGTCTTCACTACGTTGGTTTTTTTTTGCCTAACACACCATTATTCATCTCTTGCTACGTCTATGCTCAGCGGCTTTCTACTGAGCTTTTTGAATAGCTGCCTTTGATAGGAATTCTGTCAAGTCTGTTACCAGGCTCCAGCTGAGTTTTGGTCCTCCACAACTGCATTTCATGAGAAGAATGTTTCACAGGAGCTTTTAGGGAAGCCGCGCCTTATCTTCTTTTACGAAGCTTCAAAAGGGATAGAGAGAGGTCGGGTTTGAGCGCGGAATGGGTGAATGAAAGAGATGTTTTAACACACTCATTTCTTTATAGTGGAGGTCACTTCACATATTATATAGGGGAGGGGAGGGGCGCTGAGTGAATATTATGGGGAGCGGTGGGAGGGGATGTTTAAAAGCGTTACAGAAACACACAAGGACAGTTTGACATAACGATGAGACAGTTGGATTCGGGTAAGGGTAGAGGAGGGAGGGAGGGTGGAGTGTATAGGGCGGAAGTCAAGCGTCAGTCAACGTTCGTTTGCTATGGGTCGTGTTGGGGCGTGAGCACGTTTGTCCGTCGACCATTGTAGTTTCTGCGCATGCCATTTAGCTTGTAATTTTTGCAGGTGTATTGCCTGCATCGAAGACAGTGGGCCCTAGATATCTCACGAATGAAAATCGTCTAATGAATTCGTTAGAATCTGATGTGCCAAAAAAACACTGTTGCCAAATCGAAAAGCAGTCATCGTGTCAGGTCAATTTGCGCAATTTATTATGTGTAACTGGCTGTTTCCTGAGGTATTTTTGCGTAACCGAAATTCATGTGTTCACTTGCATAGAGCAGCATGAAACGGTCGATAATTGCTTTCATCTGTTTGGCAACAGTTTTCTTCTGACATGACTTGCATCCTTCATATGAGTAACAGCTTCCGTGGAATCAAGTTGACAGCTGTATTCAGCTGTGTGTTGCGTTGTGCTTGTTCGTTTATGCATGTGTATGTTTTGCGCGGTGCTGAGTGAAGTTTGTTCAAGCGACCGGTGCAACCAATCTCAGAGCCAGCTGCATGCGTTGATGAGCCAGCCAAGCGCGCAAATAAATCGCTCGTATTTGCTCGTTGCATGCAACTCAAACATCCGAGCACAATGAACCTCGACTTCCGTTCGAATCGCGCAATCGTTGGCTTCGGTTACCCTCTCTGATAAAATTGTTCGAAATTTCCCGTGCACATTTCCATCAAATATCGCTCGCATATCCTAGTTTGTTTGTCAGGTCAATTTGCGCAATTTATTATGTGTAACTGGCTGTTTCCTGAGGTATTTTTGCGTAACCGAAATTCATGTGTTCACTTGCATAGAGCAGCATGAAACGGTCGATAATTGCTTTCATCTGTTTGGCAACAGTTTTCTTCTGACATGACTTGCATCCTTCATATGAGTAACAGCTTCCGTGGAATCAAGTTGACAGCTGTATTCAGCTGTGTGTTGCGTTGTGCTTGTTCGTTTATGCATGTGTATGTTTTGCGCGGTGCTGAGTGAAGTTTGTTCAAGCGACCGGTGCAACCAATCTCAGAGCCAGCTGCATGCGTTGATGAGCCAGCCAAGCGCGCAAATAAATCGCTCGTATTTGCTCGTTGCATGCAACTCAAACATCCGAGCACAATGAACCTCGACTTCCGTTCGAATCGCGCAATCGTTGGCTTCGGTTACCCTCTCTGATAAAATTGTTCGAAATTTCCCGTGCACATTTCCATCAAATATCGCTCGCATATCCTAGTTTGTTTTTTTTTTTTTTGATAGTAGAATAGGTTATTCCTTTTTGAAGGTTGAGAAATTTAAAATGATATTACGAAGAGGAGCTGCTTTTTCACGAGGGAGAGGGTGGGGGGAGGGGGGGGGAGGAACGAGAAAAGAGGATCGACAGAAAATGGCTGACTGGAGACGTGCTTATTCCAAAATAAGAAAAGCGGAAAGATTCCTGAAATTTCTCGATTTGCTCGCAAAACTAGATTAAACAGAAGAATGAGGTGTTCATAATGGAAGAACGGCGACTAGATAGATGATTACGATAGTCTGATTGGAAGGCATTTCAAGTGATTTGATGCACTTGACGCCTTATTAATATTAATTCCTTTAAATGTTTGAAGTTGATATCGAGTTGTTTCGCCCTTGTCGTACAGCAGTATTGTGTTTTAAAATAAGCTTTCGAACTGAGTTGTAATGGTCCAGTTTAAAAGTGCGGCATGGAGCTAGCGCGATGTTTTTCGCATGTTTTTCGCGCCTCATTTAAACCGATCGAATTGACTGTCTGAATACTCTGAAGTCAAATGGAGAATGCAGTGAGATATTTAGGAGTGAATGTATAACAGTAAGGGTTATCTGGTTGTAGGCGTGAAGTGGTGATTAGATCAAACAGGAAGTGTTTTTTACATATTGATTATTCATGGAAGAGAGCTATAATAACACGCATTCCCAACTGCAATTGAATAAAGGTGCAGTAACGCTCAGAATTTGGCGCACTTGGTTCGCAGTTTCTGGGAGCATAACTTTATCTGTATTTGCCGTCTTTCTAAGCTCATTATAAGCGTCTCGTCGTCATCGGTCGTTTCATTTTAAAAACTGATGAATGAAAAAAGTTGCATGCAAGTAATGGCAACGGTGCTAGTGGAGCAGCATTCAAAAGCTTTGACTAACGGGGTTGCTAACTGTTTTGATTTTGGATGCCCTCTGTATGTTTTATATGCGAGTCGTTGTTGCATTGTGGCTTCAAAACGACAGCATTTCGCGTCCTATTCATTGATCGCTGTATTAAATTTCGCACTAACGCACACCTTTATTGCGCTCGCAGGTAGAGGATAACCTTTCACGTTTAATTCGCAAAAAAATCATTTGTTAGAGGTGGAAATCGAACCAGAAAATCTATTTTGTTTAATCGTCGAAATTTCGCTGCATTTCGATGAGAACATTGAGTTGTTCTTCTATGCGTAACTGAGATCACTCATATCCGACCTTGTAGTTGCCCACATCATGAATAGCTATAAAAAGAGGAGAGGGAGAGGGAAATAGAAATCGACAGATACGCCTTGAAGACAGGCAAGCATCTACGATAATGCACGCACTTTGATGTGAAGACGAGGAGGAAGTTTTTGCATAAATAAATAATAATGCACAAATGAAAATGTCAACTAAAATATTGTTGACGTATATCTGTGTTGTTAATAGTAGATGAGTGCTTTAAAGAAAACGAGTCACAAAAATATGCTTGCGATGCGAGTCTGCTTTAATGCTGGCTCACAGCCGATTGTTTGCTTACTCATATGTGCGCAACTGTTTTCATGATATCATCGCATATTCAAGGCGGTTTTTTAATGTAATCCAGGAAAGTTGTGCACTGAATCCATTGTCTTGTGGAGCATTTTTCACGCCGTTGCTTTTTTTGTTTTTTTTGTTTTCTCATACTTTATAACGCACTAATGAAACGCGAATATTTTGTATGCGAATTAGTTTAGAAAGGTTTAGAAAGATGTTATGCATAGCAAACGAATATTAATAAACTTCTCGAATGATTATTGAAATGTGAGCGTTGCATTGCGAGTATGCATTGAACGTTTTCCGATAAGTTATGCATTCTTTATTACTAGCTGTGATCGGTGATCCGGAAAACACGAGATGTATAACGATGTAGGACTTGTTTGAAATGATTCGCGGTGAGCACCTAATTGAGAATATTTTTAAAATTTATTCAGCATTCATAGTGATCAAATGGAACAGTTGTGTAGTTGTTTAAAGTCTATATGCGTTTGTTAACTTTTTTTTAAAAAAAAAAGGTTCATTTATGATCAGACGACCGTTGTATAGCCGTTTTGTTTTCACTGATGAAATGCTAATTTCGACAGTCGCGTTTTTCGTTACAGAGTATAGTTTTGAATTTTTTTATAATATAGCATGAAAAGGTGAAGGAAAAAAAAAGTGAAATTTGCTCTCTCTCTCTCTCCCTCTCGCTCTCTGATGAATTGTCGTGACTGATGAATGTGGTTTTGTGTTGAGATGACATGAGTATTACTACAGTTTTGTAACATAATGATTGCTTCGCTCAAGTTCATTTATTGATTGTGTTACTTACTCAAAGGCGCATCGCTTTCTCGAAAACGACAAAAATACTCTAGTTCGATGCGGCATTACGTTTTTATAGATCGTTGCGAGGCAATCCGTGATCAAAGCAGCCAGAAGAATCACGCATCGCGGTCTATTGTTTAGCGAGGGTCGTCATCAACTGCTTATGATGCACTCTGCTCCGGAAAATACCCTTTAACGTGTTGACGGTAGTTCTGCAATCTTTAGAAGCTATTTTTGCTGCTTTTTTTACACAGTCAAGCTCTTTTTACACTGATGTAGCGCCTTCTAATGTTTCATCTGTGAGAGGGAAGGTTACAGTTGTTTAGTATATAGAGTCTATGTTGGAAATTTCTCGTATTCTGAAGGCATTTTTACGAATTTTTTACTTTTTAATTTTGGCTAGAAGTACGCTAACTTTGTTTATCTCCCAGTGAACTTCACCTATTCTTACACGACTAAACTCTTGTGCTTTTCAGTCACAGCAGTATTTGTTAATTGTGGTTCCTGTCAAAGACATAACACCGATGTCCGTCGCTCTAATAACCCTGTAGCAAAATTAGTTCGCTGCGCGAATATACTATTGAGCGAATGTCGCGGTTCTTCAACAGAGCTAGCTAGCTAGCTTGCTGCAGAAATATTCGTAGATCGCTTTCACGTTTCAGTTCGATTGCGATCCTATGGAAAAATTCGCCAATGGCTGTTTGAAGGTGTGTGCGGGATTTTACTTGCTTGAAATCTTTGCCCAAATGCATGGCTATTTGTTTTTGGAAATGGAGGTGCTAAATTGGAGAACATAACTATTGGGTGCTGTACTCTTTCACTGAAGCAATGATCAAGAAACGTTATCTTTGAAAATTGGGAGCGCATCTTACACGGAGAGGATGCGACATTTTTCCGACTGTATTTTGTAGGTGGGTAGACGTCGATAGTGGGGATCACAGATCACGATCGTATTAGCCGAATACCGCCAATGAGTGACGAGTTATTAGAAAAGTAAAGGTACATGTGCAGATTGTAAGGAATATGGTGGCGGATCAGATAGCAACAGCACTACCGCGGTGGTAATGGTTTAGACTGCCAGGAATAATGATTATGGTTAGAGCACCGCGCGCCTTTTGGTGCTTAGATCTTCTCAGCACTAGCACGAGATCGTTTTTTTTTTCGCTGCTTTTGTTTTCATTTAATATTTCCGGTCTTTACTCGTGATCGCGTTTTAGTGTCCATGGGGACGAAATGGAATACGTCAGTGCGAGGATGTTAAGTCATGTCGTTCAAGTGCATCGGAACGCAAAAACGCGTTCTCATGAGTGAAAAGGAAACAACAATTCCCGCGCTTTAAACAAAGGATTAATAGAGATGTAGAGACGTGTTTGCAAAGAGAGAGCAGCTCGCCAATAGGGATGATGCTTCAGTGACATAAACGCTTCGGCTACACACCGTCGCCTTATAGGAAAGTGACATACGGAAGAGAAATGAGAAAGAAATGAGAAAATCTCGATCACTGAAAGTTAGATATACTTTCAGTGATCGAGATTGCGTGAGGTTCGTGATGGTTACCAGTACGTAACAAAAACGACGTTGCAGCAGTGGGCCCTCGCCACTTCTAATTCCATGGCGACAATTTCAGAACCGAAGCATCACAAGAGCGGGTAAATAAATTCACTTTTTTTGGATTTCTAAACAAATCCAAGTTAGAAACCTGGTTAAGATTTTTTTTGTGTTGAGTGCCTTTTATTTTAGGTGCGGCTCGCACCACAGTTGATACTATCCTGAACTCTGGCAGTGGAGAGCATTACGGAGCAGCCGGGAGTCGAACCCATGTCTTTCGCATAGCAGGCGAGGGATCTATCCGCTGAACTGTCAGCTGAAACGAGCCTTGGGCTCCCGGCTGCTCCGTAATGCTGTCCACTGCCAAAGTTCAGATACACTATGAACTGCGGTGCGAGCCGCACCTACAAACAAGGCTGTCAACGCAAAAAAATTAACCAAGTTTATAATATATATACAGACCTTCACCCTCGTCCTATGTCGCATTATGCGCGCTAGGAGGCATTGACGTTAAACGCGTGCTGATGCAAGGATCCTCAGAAAGCATTGGAAAGTGGGACAGTAGTTTAGCGGATACAACCGTTGCACGATTTGCGCAGCGACATACAGTACTTCCCATTGTGAGAGTCTCCGAAGAAGAAATCATCGAATCAGGAGTCGATTTTCACGAACAAATGCATATGTTGATCTCAAGTTTCGATCTAAACCTCGTCCTGTGGAAGCGAGAACATGGTCAAGAACAAGGACAGGCACAGGATGTGCATAATTAAAATAAAAGCAGCGAAGAACGGGAAGAAAGATTTTGTACATTTTGATTAATGCAGCATTCCTCTGTGAGCTGGTCTAAGTCAACTTTACTTCGAAGTAGAAAGCAAGTTCTGCAGTGGGATTTTAAGCGCTTGCCCGAGTTTTCGGAGTCGTTTTTTTTTCGGAATCCGCTTTTTCGGAAACCTCAGATGACCTAAAAATCGATAAAATTCTTTGATCGACGTAATTTGATTTTCATTAATTCCTGCTGTTTGCTGTGCGGCAGCGCTTCTTGTAGAAGACATTTCAGAACACCTTGTGAGACAACGTTGTGCTATTGGAAGGGAGCGGGTGTTGTGCGAGGTCACTGATTCCAACGAATGCCTTTACTGATGCTGCCAGCACATCAGAAAGTACTTTTTCGTTAGTGGCGTTAGAAATACCATCTTGCTTCGAATAGAATTGCTAATGATGTAGAGGGTGCTCTTAGAGAGAGCTACCTTCTAGTACTCCTGAGATATATAGCTCGCTCATTTACGTTCTTAAACCTCTTCAGTAGTTCACTTCCCCCTTCCCCGCTCCTCCTATTATTTTGGAGAGCCTTTTGCTTTGTACACCGTGTGCATGCGTTGGTAGTAGCATTTTTGCATTCAACCCGTTTGGGAAACAAAAAATTTTATGTCTGGTTGGCGTGGTTCAGAAATCCGGATAGCTCGTTCTACTTCGATAAGATAATTAACGAATTAATGCATCGAGTGAAGAAGTAAACTTTGTTTTTACATCATATAGTCGTTTGAGCAAAAGGTGGAACCAATATATATATATATATATATATGTATATGTATATGTATATATATGCATATGTATATGTATGTAGGTATATATATGTACATATATACATACATATATACATATATATGCACATATATATTACCTAGATATATATACATTACATATACACGTATGTGTATATGTAATGTATAAATATTTCTATATATTTTTGTATCTTTTTCGCGGTACCTTTGGAGTTGTCACTTTCGGCATGAACTGGAGAAGTAAACACTTACAATTGTTGACGCGTTTGAAATGCGGAGAAAATCCTTAAAACGTTTTATTCGATATCTTTTCACGGTTTCCGAATTGGAAAACGCATATCGCATCAGTTTTGTCGGCGCACTTCTGCAACTGTTTATCAATAACTGCGTTATTTCTATTTTGCTTCTTCATTTTCACTATTATTACTGATTGTTACTCATTATTAGCGTTATCACGAGTGCTTGGAGAGTATTCTTATTTATCACGGTAATAAGTAATCCTTAAGAGAAACCATAAAGTGCATGTTCACGTTTTTTGACGAATGTCAACAACAGTTCAAACCCATATGTTAGCTTTGCATTGTTTTGCGTATCGTTCGTGCTACGGTGGGTGTCGTTGATGCTGTCAGAAATTTCACTAAACCACGGTGTCATTTTTATATTCGAAGAATGCTGAATGGGAATGAGAATCATGAAGAAAGTTTCTCAAAAAAGGTTCCTTGCGATTTTTTTTAAATTTGTAGAAAAGCGAGATTTTGCTGTTATCGATTCCAGCAGTGTCAACAGAATTGTCCTACATGCGAGGAGGTGCGTACGCGTTAAGAGCAGAGTTCACTTAACGGTAGACACTGGTCGTGTAATATAGACAACAAAAGATGAAGCGGATATTATTATGAACCAAATGATGATGCAGGACTCGAAATTGTTGACAAAAAGACACTGAGTTTTCGCTGCTCGAAATTCGGTAAGAACCTGTCACTATGTTTGAGCAATTCTCAAACATAGTGACAGGTTCTTACCGAATTTCGAGCAGCGAAAACTCGGTGTCTTTTTGTCGAAAATTTCGATTCCTGCATCATTTTTGCTCAACTAAGCATTTGACCGAGCTTCCGAACTAAACCTGACGCGGCCGTGATTATTTCAAGCAGTTGTTTTCAAAACATTACAGTGTTTTCGTTGCAGCTTCGCTCTGCATTGTACTGAAGGTGTCTGTAGAATATGTTGCCTTTCTTGCCTCATCTGTCGACTACTGCTGTTGTACGCGGTTTTTTTTTCAGATAAAAAAAGAACTATCCTACAATTACATTAAGCATTCAGTAAACTGGAAGTAATGTATGGAGAGCGATGTTGAAAATTCAAAATTAGTATTGAGACCTGACGAGCGTTGGCTTACAAACGCTTTCAAACTGTGAAGGTGGCTTTTTGCAGCGTCCATCATGGGGAGATGCTTCCTGAGAGGCCAGAGCGCCGTTTGTATGGTCACCATAAGAAGTTTTATCAGCGTAAGATTCGTAGGTTTCGTATGGATGGTTCATTACAGGAATAGAACTGTTTCTGTATGGAACTGCTCTCAATGTACTGTCAGCTGATTTAGAACAATGCTTGATAAGATCGAGTCGGCAGCGCTAATCAGTTTTGCGGATATATGCTTGTTGTTAAGCGCTATCATCACATTTATGTCGATCCTCTTACATTTGTCATATTTTGGAAGCATTTTCCTCGGCGTACCGTCCCGGGGGTTTTTTTTTTTTGCATATTTGTGGACGATCACTTGTTTGTTTCCAAACTTGCTTCGTTTTCTTTTTTTTTTAAAATTTTCGTTGCGCGTATTCTACAGTACACTCATTCACTGACTTATGCGACCTGTGCTTAGCATTTTTGCTTTTGTGCCTTATGTGGTCTGATTACCGTGTTCATTGCATTGTCGTATGTGTATTATGTTGTCAATTTTTCTGTCACTTTGCTTGCTTCTAAATAAGTGCCATTAAGAGCATTCATTAGTATACGCGTAACGTACGTGTGTTATGAGAGTTAGGTTTAATTCAGTTTTCATTGAACAAATGCGGTTGTCCTTAAACGCATAACACTATTGTCGACTGTTGCCAAAGTACTAGCTTTGTTCAGAGGAAGGCTTAATATACATTCATTGCACAAGCGTACTCACTTTCTTATGTCTCGATTAATAAGCAGTGCGCTTCAGTGTTGTCTTTTGTTTTCAGTACATATGATTTCTTTATTTCCGTAAAGAATTTTCCCATAACTCAGAAACTTTTATGCATAACGTATTCTGGTCGCAGACAAATGAGTTTAAAGTGTTCTTTTTTAACGATTTGGACAAACATTTTAGCGTCACATTTGATGAATTCAACTAAAACAATAAAAGACTTCAAGTTGCAGTTGAGAGTGACTCGATTTCGACTTGTTCGAGCTGTCAACTTTATCATTTCTTGAATAAATCTTAAAAGCGGTTGGAGCAGCAAAAAAAAAATGGCAATAGATAATAGGTGTGAACATGCCTTCTTGACTATTTTCTCGAAGAACGAATTTGCATAAATAGCGCATGGCGGGCCAGCAGTGCCTAGAAAATGTTGAACCAGTTGTCGAGGAAATCGCATCTTTCTAATAGCACTGCTCCTAAATTGGAGTTTTTTTTCATATTTCATGCCTTTACGGATAAAACCGTCCTCGTTCTATTTGAATTAATGACGACTGCTTCATGTAAAACTTCAGCTGCGTCAACGAACCACTCACTGCTCATGAAAAGCCAAACAAACGTACTAGTGCTTGCTGCACGTTGGTTCGTTTGATGCGTCAGCTGGTGAGGAGACCACAGTGCGTTAATAGCTTCGGCTATCATCTGTATTTTATGAGTGTAATATACGAATATATATTTTATATATATATATATGTATGTATATATATACATATGGGTGGCAGTAGCTCATTGGTAGAGCTCCCGCTTCGTACGCGAAAAGACCTGGATTCGATTCCCGGCCGCTTTCCCAGCGGATCCCAGGCTGACCACCAGGCGTTCCGAAACTGGTCAGAACAATCATGCGTGGGCATGGTTGTCAGCTGCATCGATACGGGAATCGATGAAATTACAGCTGCCTTTGCATCCCTTTGCA
>JPKZ01001546.1:157186-173868 GCA_000803305.1 Toxocara canis
TTGTGTTTTTTTTGGGGGGGGGGGGGGGGGGGGGGGAAGTCGCCGTTAACATTCAGTGCTCTAAGGGCTCGTTCCTTTTCTGTTGAATTTCTATATTTCCTTCATCATTCGACACCGTTTCGTTTCGTCGACCTTCACATCTATCTGTTTCAAATGATTCAACCAAATTTTTTAGCGGATATTTTTTTACGTGTACTGGATTGCTGGCACAGAATGTGGTCGATATATTACTAGCCGTTTGCAGTTGAGGGGTAGTTTTTCTTCGCTGGCGTCGTAATGCACTAACAACTGTATAAGTAGTGCCAATTTAGATATATAAAACTCCTTACAGTGCTACGCAACTGAAAATTCAGTTGTTCGCCAAAACTTATTGCCAGTTTTTTCAAAAGGTACCGTGACAGTATGATACATATGCGAAAAATGCTGATCGGATAAGATTTATTGACATCTGTTATTTGCTATGTTGAAAAGCAGTGAAAGCTAACAAGAGCAGCCGTTTAAGAGAACGCTGCTGAATAAGTAACAGTACGTAAGCGTTAGTTAGAACTGTAGTGAACCGCAGCGGCTGTTTAGAGGAGAATCGTTGTGAGAGAGTTGCTGACCTCCGACGATTAGCTGGTAAATGAGACGAAACAAATAGCTGTTTGGTTTCCTACAAATTGTTTCATTCTACTTTGCTTGAGTGCATAATTCCTTTTTTTCCAGATCTGTTCGTTTCGTATAATGAACGAAAGAAATTGGCTGAAAAGAATTTGGAAGAGGCGTGGATGGACCAAATTTGTACATTTTTCATGCGCTTCAAGAAACTTATGGGACATACACGCCTCAGTGGTGACGCTCTACGATGTACGATAATCTGCGTCATGAAATAGCAAGCCATAGCTCATACCGGCTAAGTGTGAAGCTGCATATTTTCCGCATGTTAGGTGAGGGCACCCATGTGGCGACAAGAGAAGGTGAAACTGAGATGAGTGATGTGCTGGCGAACTGACTACTTCTTATAGGTTAATCAAGAAATACAACTTACTGTTAAAATGCGTGCGTTATTTTGAGAGAAAAAAAAACGCTTTTGCGTTGGAAGCGTCGACTAGCATAAACATAACTGGTGTTTCAGTTGTTTGCTTGGAAAGTGGCAGGTTGGTAAATTTGTTATGGCGTTGTATACTCCGCTATTCGTGAATGCCTCACCTGACAAAACGGCCTAGTCGATTGTTTTATGTGACTTCGATTTGCTCCAGTTAACCATTTGATGCACAGTTCATTCCCATTTCAGAGCTGCTTCGTGCAGTTCCGAAAAAAAAAAACTTTAAAAAACGTTCTTGCTAGCAGTTATTCGCTTTAAAATTCATGAATTCATGTAAGACCTGTCGAGAGCTGTGAGTCGTTCATAAAACCCAGCTAAGGTTGTTTGCGGCAATGAGATTTGAATGAACTGGGATCATCAAACAAGTGGTTAAGTGGTACTGTTAATGCAATGAATTTGGAAGGCCCCTTGGCATAGTTACTGGAAACGCTCACACCTTTTCCTATGATGAGTACGATGGCACTGAAAAAGTGGAACTGAAATTGAGCACTTGTAAGGCGTTCCAGAAGGTAGTAATTGTCGTGTTGGACAAATAGCACCTGTCAGTTTCGGTTGCCAATAATGGGTGTTCTTTTTGTGTTAAATTGCACAGAGCGGCGTGAAGCCGCGACTGTTGTATGTGTAGCAGTAATTTTCTCCTGACGTTCCTTCTACTTTCGAATTTGATTGGAAAAACTGTCGTTTCCCTATATATTCAAAGGGCCGATTGTGACTTTAAAGTGTTTAATTAACACTAATTTTTGTTTGGAAGTTATGACCACATCCATCGAAGAGAATGTGGACGATTAAGTGAAGAAAAGCGCAATAATTTTTTTTCCCTTAATTTTTCATTTCCCCATTCGCGTCAGCATTGTGTCGAAGAGGCGTACGCCACCGCTGGCGTCTTTTTCTGTGCGTTCTTGAAATGCAGTTGTTTGAAGTTGAGCCAAATTTGGTAACAGCTAAGGCCTTTTTTCGTTGCTAAATTTTATTCTAGCTGACCGTAACATTGCTGGTTGCACTCTGTATTGTGAAATGTTTGCCAAATTGTTGACGACGCCGCGAAAACACATTAAGACCAGAATGAATAATTTAGCGACCAAAATATGACTTATTTTAGCAGCAGAAATAGGTCAGTAGTGGAAAATAATTCATCCTCAAATTCTTCAGGCTGGGATTGACAGGATAGCTCCACTGAATAGGAAAGCAGATGAGCCCTGAGAAAACTAAATGAGTAGGCGAACAGCGCTAGGGAACGCCGTGAAGGGCATTTGGAGTGGGCACAGAAGGGAAGACGTTGCCGAGAGGTTATGCTAGTCCGTGCCTGTCCTGCGGTGACCTCTAACCTTATCGATCTGCACCTCTTATCCCACTCCCTCGGCAGCTGTGTGCCCTTCTGTACGATTTTTGTGCCGCTTAGCCTAACCTGGGCGTCAGTGTGTTCTCGTCATTCTAACGCTGTTCCTATCTGCATCTCATCGCGTTCACCATATATCTTTTCTCAGCGCTTGCCTGGTTGTCTTGGTTGAATCCGTAATGGGTGTGTTGCGTATGAAACGTTTGGTAGTCTGGGCACTCTACGTGGAACGCTAGACTGCGAGAATAGATCGGGGGAGAGGACACTGTGAGCGAGAGACCATTGGTCAGTTCTCGATAAACGTAGCAGCTGCGGCTCAGCCCCGTGCACAGTTTTTTGGCGCAGCTCGAAGGCAGCGATCGACTTGGTTCCGCTTGCTGCAGTGAGTGTGCGCGTTCGTTCGCATTTGGTGGTGTGTTACTGCTGTTCAGTCGTTACAATTTGTAAGATTCGGGCTGATGCATCGGTGCAGCTTTACGAGCAGCTTATGCAAACCTGAATAAGAGCGTTGCATACTTGGCGATAGCTGTATCGTTCTCTCTTTTTGTCCTAGTGTTCCATCAGTGCTGGGTACTTTCGCAAAATGGAAACTATGGAGAGCAGTGGCGTGACCGGTGACGAAGATTTTAACGTTGAAGCACGTTGTCGCTGCTATACGTGGCCAATGCAGCAGCTTGCGGGGTTCAGCCATCTAAAGTCGGACGTATCATCATCCACTGTCGATACAGTTCAGTCGCCTATATCACCCGCATCGTCGACGGTCACCGAGAACCACTCACCGGCCACCGTTTGTGGTTTACCGTCGTCGAGCGTCCTTCTCGATCACGGGCGGTCGACTTCTGGAGCATTAGCTGCTACATCTTCACCTCAGCTGCCAGATCTTAATTCCACACAACCTCTTTTTGCATCTTCTGGCTCTGAAGGCAATCTACTTCCGGTGACCATGAAAAAGAAGCGCATCCGTAAGAAGCCAGCAGATGTCGTAAGTCAGAAGAAGCCGAATCCCTGGGGCGAAGAGAGTTATTCCGATCTTATCGCAAAAGCTCTCGAATGCGCTCCTGAAAAGCGTATGAAGTTGAACGAAATTTACCAGTGGTTTTCAGCGAACATTGCCTACTTTCGTGAGAGGTCGAGTGCTGAAGAGGCGGCTGGTTGGAAGGTAAATAGACCTCTGCAAAACTTGCTTTCCACGATGCGTTCCGTCCTTTCACTCACTCTCTATCTTCATACTGTCCATTTTAATATGCTTTCCAGATTTTTTTTTTGGCGCTTCGTTCTGAGTAAAGCTCAAGGAGTCCAGTTTTTGTTATTTTCTATGGGAACAGAAAAGCTGCATAAGGATCTTGCGAAATATGGACGATTCAGTTGGTGTTTTTCCTCTCGTCCATTTTCGGTACTTTCCATTCATTAGATTGGGTTACTGGTGTGTTGTCAGCTTGTTCTCTCTTCTGGTTGCTTTTTCGCTTGTGTATCCACATTCTAATTAAGTTCTGCCTCAATGGGTGGGTAAACAATTCTTGTTATTTTGATTTTTAGCAACAACTTGTCAAGGCTTCGCGCTTTCCGCCATCTAAAGCTGTAACTGGTAGGAAGCGCAGTTTTACGTTTTTCTGTTTTTTCTTGAGAGCAATAATCAGTAACTTTTAACAAGATTCTTTCCCGTGAATGCATATATTTCTTATTCCATCTGTGAGTTCAGCCTTCACGCGCGACTAACTTTTTCTTTGGTAGTTGTTTTCTCGACGACGCGTTTTTCGAATGTTTTTTAATCGGTTGCTTTCACATCCGCTAAAAGAAATTTTTTAAAACCTGAGAAGCGACATGAATTTTTGGACTGTTGGAGTGCGTATGAGTGCGTTTGGATGTGGGAGGTTGCGGCCGAGGGTAACGTCTTTCACACTAATACTGAAATGCTATGAGCATTTCATATATTCAGCATATATCGTATTTTAAGAAACTTCTTTCCCAACTGACTTGACGAACATTCCTCGAATGCAGCAGCCATTCGCATTTGTTACATTTTTATGTAGTCGTATGCAGCATTGATGTTGTTTTTTTGTTTAAATTTTTTTAAAATGTGAACAGATCGACCATATTGAGCCAGGAATCAACCTTCCGAGCAACACAACCAGTCAAGCTCAAGTAGCTGTTTTATTTCTTACCGAGCATCTTCGTCATATTGAGTACATAGTCACACCGTACTCCTTGTAAGATGTTTTTTGGGCAGATGTAACATATTTGTGGGAAGAGATCTCATTTTGTAAACGATATTGCAGATTCGAAAATGAAAGTAATGAACTTCCAGAATTCGATCCGGCACAACCTTTCGTTACACAGTCGTTTTATGCGAATTCAAAATGAAGGCGCCGGCAAGAGCTCCTGGTGGGTGATCAATCCGGACGCAAAACCGGGCAGGAATCCGCGCAGGCAACGCTCTGCCACCCTCGAGACCAGCACAAAGGTCCGTTTTCCTTTTTGGCTGTTGACTGTAACAAAATTCGGAACACATCTGAAAACATTTCGTTTAGTGTTGGCGCCATTGAGCAGTTGAGATCTAGAGCAGTGCATGTTTCCTGCCGTTTTTGCTGCGCATGGTTAATGTCTGCGTTAACGTAGGGTCCGTCATTCGTTTCATAATCTCTGTTGCGCTCCTTGGTTTCCATTTTTAAACAGACCTTTTAGGGAAAACAGTATATTGCAAGCATGGTGTGCTTATACTGCATTATAAGCCCAAATTAGTTTTAAGAAGCCTGTTTTTTTTCTTACGTTTGCCAGTTCTGGTTTTCCCGTTTTTCGTAAATAAAAGGAGATCGCATCACCTCTCAAACGTCGAGCATGTCACATCTTTCTCCTTGGCTGAAGCTTCTCCAAAAATAGGTAACTGGAGCTTTGGACGACCAGCGCTTTTGTAGGCGTCGTGAAATGGCATCAGCTGATTTTGGAAAATAATCTAATTATAACAGAGACGCGTTTGAGGATGTTTAGAGGAGGTCTGAAGCGGGAAAGAGGTGCTTGGTCCAACTGTATGAAGCGAAGTAATGATATGGCGATGATCTCGCACTAAGCGAACCGTTTCGTGTGCAGTCAACCCGTGTCGACTTTTAGCTGAGATATGCGCTATGGGCTTTCTTCAGATGCGCGGTCTCGACTTAATAGCGCCTTTTGGAATAAGTTCATGCGTTGCAGAATTGGGTAAATGAGCTAAGTCTACTGAGCTTTTGATATTATTCCCTTTATGCTTTTCATAGCAAGTGGTAAATTAAAATTTGATGGGTTTGTGCACTGTGGTGCGGTACTCGGTGATTCTTGTAAAGAGATATTATTCAGCAGGCGCATCAGGCTAGATGCAAATATTTCTGGATGGAAATTGTCATTCGTCGAACTGTGCATCCTTCAGTGTTATTTGAGTGAAAATCTGCATTTTAACAGTCTTTCCTTAAGGAGCCTGAATTTGTTGCTGAAACGGTTTTTATGAGGATGAGAGTGTGAAACGTTGTCCAGTGCTGCTGACCTCTCGTTTTTCCCTCTATCTTTTCATCATTCCTCAAGTGCAAAACCTCTATGCTGCACGTTAAGTCAGCAGGCTATGCGGGGGGTCTAATCTGTGTCATGCGTTTGGTGTGCGTTCTTCGCTTTCTGTTCTTTCCTTTTGAGCAAGCAGGGATCTCACCTCGAATACTGTTAATTCTTTCGCTTTTTCTTGGTAGCGTCGAAAAGTAGCAAATGCATAAGCATCAGTTGACATAAAAATGACAAAACGAGAAACAGTCATGTATAAAAGCGGTGAAACAGGTAACTCGTATTGATTAGCTAAAATACTGTTGGAAACTCGTGCTTTATTGTCCTATACAACTGCACTTAGCACAATTGCAAAGTAATCATTACGTATTTCGATTATCTTGTAAATCCTCATGCGTGGATCTGTAAGAAACCCTCGAGAGATTCTTCTTTAATTTAGAGGAAAACTGGTTTGTCTTATGCCTTAGACTGTTCAATACAATTTTTTGTTCGGCCTAATTCTCCTTCATAAGTTATTTTCGAACTCTTTATAAATGATTCCCATATTATTGTAGTTTTTTTTTCGAAGATCTTGTTTAACTTTTTTCTAAACCTGTTGCATGTGAAGGTCTTCGATCACTTGAGAGACTGGTCCAGTAACTTAGACCGTTGAAATAAAACTCCAGTTCGATATGACAAAGCGTATCATGAGAAAGCTGTTCATCAGTTCTCATCAAAAGCGGTCGCCTGATAGAGCAGTTGCTTTCTAGGCTGCTATTGAAAAGAAGCGTCGTGGTGCTCGTAAAAAAGCGATGGAAATGCGCGCTGCGGGTGCTCTCCACAGCGCAAGTAGTTCGGTAGTTGGCTCACAGGTATGTTTTACTTTGTGTATGTTTGCCAAAATAGCAAGTTGTAATATCAGTAATAACCTCGCCATCCTCCACTTCCCCAATTACGGAGTTGGTTTGAGCAAGCAGGGATCTCTGTGCCACAGTAGCTCTTGCTCAACCGAATAAAACTTTGAAGTGGGTGTGCCAGTTTTGTGTGGGCGTTGAGATGATTCCTGCATGTGCTTTGGGCGTCTGTGCGTCGCATATGTAGTGGTTGCTGTTGCAAAAAATTACGTTGGAGCAGAGTTTGTAGGTTTTTAACGTTGGAACAATTGGCGTTTCTAGCCACACTTCATCTTAACGGCCAAAATTATACTCATTTGTGCTGCCATTCTTTGTTGATGTTTCCACACTTTTTTTCGAAGGAAAATGTTTGTTGTGAGTTGTACCTCGCGAGAGATTTGTTAATGAGCGAGAGTGGCTTAAGTGCGAATTGCTTCAGCAAATGCTGTCTTGCGAGCGTCTCATTCAATCGGTCAGAAATGCACTTGTAGGCATTCAAATTGATTGTTTGAAAAGTAATGGTGTTTTAATTTGCTTCTGAGAAATAATTTACCACTCCATCTAATTGCATTCCCAATTGGGAACATTCCAAGACGGTTGCTTTCCTCTGTGAACGCTTGTGAACAGCTTATACTAGTTAAACGATCTGCTGTAAGGAAGTGAACAGTGCACGCAGAAATTTTCTGCATATCGCTAACTGTTTGTGCTGATTTGATCGTAATTCATTCGAATTTGTTGTCAGTTATAGGCGTCCATAATCAGCCACGAGCTGTATGGCGATAACGACGACTCATTGGGCAATTTCGAGCCAATATTCCGGTTGGTTTCATTTGCTTTTGCTTTTTTTTTTCGCACTTTCAATCGGCCGCAGTTGTCATAGTTCAAAATTTGCCTCTAACGACGACCGGCTTTTTATCCGTGGAAATTTTTTAGAAATAATTGGACGCTAAACTGAGATGCAGAGAGGGTCTAGTGAAGTCAGCCTGTGTGGGAGTAACCATAATATCAAATTCACTTTTTTTTTTTCAAAAACTTGAATCACATTGAGTTACAAAGTGAATTTTTGGTGTATTACATTCGCTGTTGAACGTTCGTAGTCTTACGATGAAAGAATGATCGAAAACAATCGACCAGTCTTCATCAAGAAAAATTTGGTACAAGCGGTTTACATATTGCAGTTGTTCATTATTATAACTAAGAATCGATATCGTTCGTTTCTTTCTAGCGAATTCTTCATTCCAATTAAAGGATCTCACCACCAGTCAGTCTACTGAAGTGTAATCTGAATTCTTGAGAGGTCTCTTATTTGCGAGTGGAGAATTTTGTAAGCAAGGGATATGGGTAGTTTTGTTTGATGCGGTGCATTGAAGACGGGGGAACTGAACGGTTTCTTTCTGAGATGTCTACGAGGGGCGTGACCATGAGTTTGGCGCTATTGACTGGACTGTGGATGTAGAGAACGGTGAATTTCGGCTTGCTTAAGCAGCCAGATTAAGGAACGCAAATTAATTTTACCATCGTCGTTGGCGGGGTACACAGCAGCGGAAAGGTGCTAATATATTGAGCGATGATCGTGGTAATGCACAAAAAGAGTCTACGGGAATAGCAGAAAGGCCGTGAAATAAAAGCGTTCTGGAGTAGAAAGGAACATATTGCTCGGTAATTTAACGAAATGGTTTGCAGTCCACGAACACAGTCGAATCTCTCGATCGCTGGTTCATCGTCGCGCGTCTCGCCGTCAATGGCCGCCGACCATTTCGACGACTTCGACTTTCCACCATTTGTCGAAGCAGGGGCAATGCCGCACGATATTTTGGATCGTACTAACGAGGTTGTATCTATCAGCTTTATACTGCTGTTCATTTGCGTCCACCGCTTGACTGTTTTTCTGGTCGGAGGTTTTCGAGATTTAGTTGCGCCATTGTAGCGTTCGCTGTTGTTTCGCATTCATTAGCTGTCTTAGAGGCGTGAGTGTTGTTCCTGAGTGCTTTTGTGCGACGCAAACGCGAACGCCAACCTGACTCCAGCGATCGTTCTTAAGCAGCCGACGAAATGCTCTTTCTTCAGAAGCTAACAACAAAAGATACGCAGAGGCGAGCGGATGATGATTTGTTTGTGTTGTTGAGCAACGTTGCGGTATGGCTGCTTTTTAAGTATTCGTAATTGAGCGATGGGTTTCGCTTGCAGATGAACTTGAATCAAAGTGAAAGTCCAGCTTTTCACCGTGCTTTGGCGAACCCGATGCTGAATGGATCGAGCGCGGCTGCGCCGCCTTCCTCTTCGTCCATTTTGCAGCATATCAAGCCCGAGCCGCCCTCGAACAGCATCAAGGTAATCGGAGTGGACAATCGCTCCGCACGCTGCACAAACGCCAACGCCGCTCACCGCTGACCACTTTTTTGACGCACTCTTTGGGCATTGTTTCCCAGCTCAGCTAAATCGTTTTCTTGCGATCTTTTTCAGTGGCGCTCATTCCCGTAGTTTGCCTACACTTTCTCGAGCTGTATTCATTCTTTCATTGTTCTTCAAACAATTTTTCGCCTCAGAAATGGTGCCTTAAAAGACATCTGCAAGCAGTCACTAACTGCAATCGTTGAAAGGAAGACTGATGTTCGGTAAAACAACCAGGTTGATCAAAATTGATCAGTTTGTTTGAACGCATTCCGATGAATAATCAGTTTTTCTTATTTACCCTTTTTTGCTCTTTTCTGTTTACTTTATCAATTTTGCATTCGTCACTCTGATGTAGCTTTTTTTTGAGTTCTTCAGTTCGGCGAGGTAATCTGCCGAGTGTGACATGTAGTCCTGCAGAGAAAATATGAGAGGCTTGCTTAAAAACGCTAGTTTGTACCACATCTTCACCGAGCACTCGCACCTGCCTGCCTGTCGGGCTGCACATAATCAGCATTGCCTGGTTGAGATCATCATTAATAACTATCGACTGTCAGGTTATCATTAAGGCTGGTTTTGTGCCAAACCATCGATCTTTTCTCAACAAAAGCTCAGAATTTTCAGCCATTGTATTTCCAAGCCAATATGCCAGACGGTCAGAAGCCAGTGGTGCTAACTAAGGAGGAATGTTTTGCTATGGACGAAGATGTTCAAAAATGTGTTCTCACTGCGGCCATGGTGACCGTTTGGTTTTTCTCGGCAAACCAGTTGAAGCTCTGAAGCGATGACGGTTGTGGTATGGAGAAGGGGTGGGAGGGAAGGAAGTTCGCCGATGGCTCAATCTGTGTGTGTAATACCCCGGTCGCGTAATGTGCATTTTAAATGGGTGAGCTTGTTTCAGGGCGAACTGAACGGCGTCCAACCGCCACCCTCGTACCATGAGCTGAACGCTGTTCGTGGCGTATCGCATCTGCAAAACCCTCTGCTGCGGACACACCTCATTCATAACAGGCTTCCGCCACCTGCAGGGTTCGTACTTCCATTATGCATTAGTTCTTTATCGGTTACTGAATGCCATAAGTTGTTTGTTGCCGGTTCTAAGCGAGAAAAAGACAGCTGCTCAAATTTGATTTGAGCAGGGACCTAGATTATTAACCCGTTTATCTAACTATCTTCGCGTGAGGAAAATGGAAAACTGTTTCTTCACTACTTTTGAAAATCTTTTTCATGCGGTCGTTTAGATCCGCATCTAATGATATGGAGCGATAGGCGTATTTTATTGTATATAATAACTTCAAGTAGGACCTTGCTTCATTTGATTTCTCAGCGAAATGTTTAAATGCCATACTTGCAGGTAGTAATTTTGAGCAAAAATTCCAGGTTGCCTTACAATGGGCTCTATTCCGCGGCAGCTGGTGCGGCGCTACCGAACTGGATACATGCGGGCGGTGCGCAGCTTATACCCGGCATTCATCCGCAAATTAGCTGCTCGGCGCAACAAACGCTTGGTCCTACAGCATTACCGATGGACTTGGAAAACTTGACGCTGCCTGATCAACCCCTCATGGAATTTGACAATATGGAGGCTGTTCTCCGACATGAGTTGTCGCAGTCAGCTAGTAATCAGCTTAGTTTTGACAACATCTGAACCATTCCCCGGATGCGGTCTGTTCGTGCGTCGTCTTTTGCCCCTATTTCGTAGGACCGTATGAACAGTGAGAATGGTTACAGTGAGCACACATATTCGGTTGGTAAGCAAGGCGGAGCTGATTCGTCGCGCACATACTGCTCTTCCGGTGGATTTCTTTCGTTTTTCTTCGTTTTTTAAACGGGTTAAGCGGCTTCGTTCATACGGCCTATAGCGTTTGCCGATCAGGCCGGCAGCAAAAGCGGTCGACCAGAGCGCGGTCAAGCGGGCACGCCATACTCGCGAAGATTCGGTTTTAAGTCGACTTTGGGTGTTGTGCCAACGTGTTATTTCCTCTCTGTTTGTACCTCGATTTCTCTCTGCTCGTCGCGTCCACAGTTCGCCTAGCGAGACAACCTATCTGCGTGTTCGTAAAGCGATGGCGATCGCGCCCAAACTTGCCTCTCTAGCATACTCTATCTCTCTTTCTTCTCTGTGTCGCTCAGTCTGTCGTCTCTGAAGGCGACACGGCCGACATTACAAGTGAACCCTTACTATTCTACAGTCGATTCGCTTCAAAGTCCTTATATAGAGTTCTATTTTACAGGTTTCTTTTTTTCTCTGCTTTGTGTCTTGTCTTTTTTTTAATCATCACCATCGCTGTGTGTTACACTTCTACCTCATTTCATTTCGCGTGTTTTTTCAGCGATGAATTTGGCCTGGTGCATCGTTGTTCGCGCGGAGTGCTCTCATAGTTTCTGTATTTTCATGTGTTACCTGCCCAGGGGTTGCTCTGTCAGTAGTAATTTCAGCAGCTGTCGCTAACCGTTTAGACATTTGATGGCGCTTCTTTAGCGTCACATCCCGTTATATACATATGAGTTCGTTTGTAATAATCGTTGCACTCATCTCGTCTTGCTTTGAAGTCTGTTACTTTGTTTCGTAAGTTGTTCTATAATTGTTTCGTTCCGTTCCGAATAGAGCATTGTTTGCAGGGCAAGACAACCGGTACACTTCCTTCAAGACTGTTCGCCGCTTTGTTTCCTCTCTGCCGAACTTTGGTATTTCATGTGAAAATGAACTCGGACCTCGCTTGTTTTTGCCTTTCATCGGCAATTTTCTTTCATTCATACGAATAGTCCTGTTCTGAGATTTTTTGTCAGTTTTCCAGCAGCAAGAGTTTCGTTTCTAATGAAGTTGATGCCGAAAATTTTGGCGTCTAGCATATTAAGTTGTTTTATGATAGGGACAGCATTAGGTCAGTCAAGTCGCACTGAGGTAGTGATGTAATAAATGGCCTTCGGATATGCATGAAAGCTTGTTGGCTGGCCGTTATGTTCGACGTGTTAGCATGGGCGTGTAAGTGAGCAACGAAACGCTTTATGGACGCGTGAGAAAGTGATTTGGGGGGTTTTGGTTGAGAAGAGAAAGGGAGAGGGGAGACAGGGTAAGGAGGATGATGTAGGAAAGCTTGCAAAAGTGAGCGTACACAAAGAAAGAAGCGGTGGGGTACAGGGCCGCTGCCCCTAGGTTTGGCTCATCGGTATGAGCAGCTGGGCGTATAGAGTCGTCCGAGTGCTTTTTTATGAGGGATTTGCGACGCGCATTCTCGCAACATTCGTTTGTTTTTCTTTTCATTTCGTTTCGCATCTTTCTGTTAAACTTGATGGAGAGTTGTTTTGTTGTTTTGCGCTGCTGTAAATATATTGTAATTAGCGGACTGCGCTCTGGTGTTTTCGTTTCGTCACTTGTGCACTGTGGTGAATTGGATACGGTGCCGCCGTTCCGGCCCGGAGGGTGCGCTTTACTGCAGCACTACTGCCTTTTCCTGCTCGAATCGCTGACAGGTGCTCTGCGCAAATTTTTTCCGAACAGATTTCATCCATTGCCCGTTGACTCAGCTGGTGGCGGAATGCTGGTGGAACAATTGTTTTCACTAGGAGATCGACAACGGTGTTGTGGTAGTGAGTCTGCTGTGCGTCCCTTTTATGCACTGCCTTGACGCGGTAATTGTTTTGCTTGAAATGTCCCTGTTTTGCGGTTTTCCTTGATGAGAAGAGGTCTGTGTGCCGATGTAGCGCTTTCTTTGTCACCTGCTGTTGCTTTGGGCTTGCGCTGAAACGTTTTGTTATTTTAGCGAGATGGGTGCCCATTGGCGAGTCAATGTTTGGTTCACTGGGCGCGATTTGTCGTCCTGTTTTCCTCCTCGACCTTCCCCTGAGCCTTCAACCATTTTTAAAATTAGCATCCGCCATACGCCGTATGTTTCACTGGACGTCGACTACGGAAACAAGTTGGCGCCGGTTTTTGTTGCTGTCCTCTATATGCAATATACATGTATAAGTACAGTTTTATACGTAAATTTTATGATACGAAGCAACAGCGGTGGGTCTAGATTTCCTTAAGAAACTTGACTGAGTAAAATGAGCGACCGATTAGCGCTACTCTTGCTGCAGTTAGGTTGATACATCGCGATACCGTAATCTGTATGCGCAGGCAATCCTCACGATCTGCCGTCCAGTGTGCAGCGTGTGTACGAGAGCGTTGTTCTTGTCTTTTTTTGTGATTATGCACTTCAATAAATGCTCCTTCTCGTTGTTGCTTTCACCACTTCGTCGTATTTTCTAGTTTTTGGTTGAACATATTGTCGACCGTGTCGTATTATTGATTAGGCAGAAACCGGTAATCACATTGGGTGGTGCACGAACGCTAAAAAACGGTTTGATCGGGTCAGTGTTACTTCATAAAATTTCGATTGACATGCTGTTTCATAACTGTCGTGGAAACTGGCTTTGAAAACATTACTTCTAGATCGATTCCATTGAGGTTCTTCTCGGTCTACTGTTTTGAATGAATACTACTGGAACTGGAGGTTGGGGTTGGAGAGACGAGGTGGAAAAGATCAGGTTTACTTTCCTCGTCGGCGCCCGCGATGTGACTTATTTTGGAGGGACAGTTGCGTCCTCAAGGGAAGAGATTCTAGCGAGGGACATATTTCCAGACTCGGGGGTGATTTTTGACGGGAATCCCATAAGGAACTGTAGCTATCGAAGACCGCTGAAAGTCTGGTGTTTATGTTGAAATCTGTGAACTTTTGATACGTGGTAACAGCGGAGGCCTGTGGAGTGAGCAGAGAGATTCCGGCGGCTAACGCGGTTTCTGAGGGTGAAGGTCGCGACGTAGTCTTGCGCGGTCAGGAGCGGGAAGCCGGCGGCAGATATTGGCGGTGCGTTTGGGGGGTCGCATTCCCGATGCTGACGAGTATATTTCAGGTTGCTAAGGTAATTCGGGCCAGTATCGCATTTAGTCGGCCGAGTTCGGGAAGGGAGTAGACAATTCTCAGCGACTGGTGGTGCGTACAAGCTTTACTATATTGCACATAGCGCATAACTTGAAGGGGCAACTTTTAGACGTGGTTTTTTTTCATTGCAATTGAGTGGACCATTATCGATTGGAAACGTCATTCAGGCGCGAGTCTGAGTTTATGTTGACGTTCGCGTTCATATAAAAGTGCATCCATCCACAGAGTGGATGTTGGTTTCTGTGGAGCAATGAAAACTGAATGGGGCGGGGTAGTTTATGTTTTTATTTTCAAGTAGTTCGCAGAAGTTGTTCGCACGTCGCTCCCGGATGAGGAAGGAAACAGCTGAAACGTGGATTTTGATACTGGCAAATGCAGACAAGAAGGACCTTGCTTCCATCAGGCGCAGCAAATGGCTAATGCACCCTCCCCCGCATAAGTGATAATTGCATCCCCCTCGCAAAAATGAGTTTCCTCCTCGCAGAACTTGTTCTCTGACGATAAAATTCAACGGCATCGTCCCATGAATTTTTCACCGTGTTCTGTGCATATGTGAACGTCCCTTTGAGCAAATCAACATTTCGAAACACGGACAGGTTAGGTTGATCTTGGTATATCGGAAGTCATGTTCACATTTGCCTGCCCTTCGATGTCACCTGTCCATAAGTAAGTGGTGCTGATCTGAAGTTGCTGCATCGTCATGGTATTTCTGAGGGGTCTGTGAGGCGGCTACGACGACTGATGTATCATTACTCAACTAGTTGCGTTCGTTGCGCCCCACTGCTAGGGTTTCTAAACAGTCATCGAAAGAAGCTTCCAGCGTATCATATCATGTTGCTTTACTGGTGCCATGGTCCCCTGAAAAGGCGTTTTACGTTTTTGGAGTTGTGAAGTACACGAACGTATTACCAACATACATCTAATAAATAGTCCGTTCAGTACTTTTTTCATGGGCTTCACTGTGCGGGGTGATAAGGTGTAAATTGCACCAACCAAAACCCTGGCCGAAATTCTTGTCCTTTCATCGGCATACGTCGCTC
Source organism: Toxocara canis (assembly GCA_000803305.1). NCBI lineage: Eukaryota > Metazoa > Nematoda > Chromadorea > Rhabditida > Toxocaridae > Toxocara > Toxocara canis. Next base: position 172,357 of record JPKZ01001546.1, read on the forward strand.
GAAAGGTGTTGTACGCACTGTTTAGTCATACCTAATCAAATCTCGAACGTTGAAATCTGGCAGTGGGTCCGAGATATTCGATTAACTCAGCCGTTTGACCGTTCGAAATCTGGATCAGAAACTCGACTCCGATTGATTCATTGATATATATGAGGGGAAAAGCGGCATTGTTGATTTCAAAGTTTATCAGTTTTATGCTTCTTTCAGTCCATGAGATGAGCACCTAAGCTTAACAGAAAAGAAGTAAATTTTTTACAGGCAGTTGGTATCTGAGTGCGGCAAAGCGGAAGCGTGCAAATCACCATTTTTCATTTCACCGAAGATGTCATTCATGAATGAAGTGGGCGCATGTGGAATGATTCTAACAAGTGAAGTTAGTGAAAGTATGAAGCTGCTCTAAATAACTGCAGCCTGTTCTAAACGATAACCTGCTAACTAACTAACGTCGCGTGGACAGATGCATGCATACAAAGATATTTGCAAATGGAGGTATAGATAATTCGCACAGTAAGTCTATACATTAGCTCGGTTGCTATTTTCGGTTGAACAAGGGTTTCATTACTTGAACGTTTATGGGCGGTTTTTGTTTAGAAAAAAATGGGTTTTAGAGGATGGCAATGGAATTCTTAAACACAAGTTTTGAGCATTGAGTTGATTAAAAAAGAAAATTCCATTTTTTTTTTGGCAAGGGAGATTTTAACTCTATGACTCTCAACATTAGCAATTGGAATCAATAAGCTTTTGAACTCTTCATCTGGCACGTTGACACTGTTGTGTGCACAAGCTTGTGCACATCCGTTCGTTGATTTTCTGCTCGTGAGCTGAGTGTAAGTTTGCCTTTGTTCTCTGTTTTACTTGTCCATTGGCAGCTGGAGATACGATGAACACCACCGACTGCGACGTAGTCCCATATGAAGCTTGTACGCATTGCTTCTCACCAACAACATTTTGCACACATCGCTTGTTCTCTTAGAATTCATATGGCAATTGAGACTTACGATAAGCTCAAACGTTCACAACTTATTTCTCAGTTATGTTCACACGAAATCCTACGACTCAGCGCGACTTCTTCCGAAGCGCGATTCGCATTTCGAGACGCAAATGCTCTCAGCACCCTCAAACATTGACAATATAATCTGCGAACGTTATGCTAAACAGGCACAATATAGCTAAAATCTTTAAGTGATCGAAGGCGGCACAAAAACTTATCATTCCGCTGCTCTCTTTTCGTTGTTTCTTCTCGTTCACAATGAAATATCCTCAATGCGATCTTGAGTAATCTATGGAGGTCACAAACGCTAATAGCGTTTGTGACCTCCATAGCGATACTTCCAACAATCCGAGCACCTAATATGGTCATGCGCGTAAACGAGATTCCCATACCTTTAACAGCTCCTAAAAGCACGGACGGATAAGCTAAGTGGTAGCGTCGAGTTGTGATGCTGTTCAACAAATAGCAGGTGGAAGCTTACCAGCTTGCCATTTCTCTGAGAGAGAAGGGGAGAGGGGGAG
>JPKZ01001546.1:173996-210814 GCA_000803305.1 Toxocara canis
AGGTAGGAGGAGAGTAGGTGAACAATGTAGCAGGAGGGATTTTAAAAGTATTGCAAGACATAATAAATCGGTGCGCTCATGGTAACAATCTCATCCAGCGAGCTGTCTTCTTACCTCTAATAAAAGCCATCCTCATTGAAAAATCAACGGTTTGAATATTGAAACAGTTAACGGTCCTTCTTGCTATGACAAAAACGTATTGTCACATCGCTTCCTATCCTCCTTTCCTCTCCCCCTTCCAACTCCCTAGTGTAATTCACTTCCGTTAACGATATTGATGGAATAAGTGCTATGGACGCCGGTACTAAAGAGGCTCGCGGAGGTGAAAATACCTCACAGAATTTCCGCTGACTACATAGAAGTAATAACATAGAAGTAATAGCTCAGTGGTAGAGCCCCCGCTTCGCGTGCGGGGATACCCGGGTTCGATTCCCGGCTGCTTCCCACCATACCACTGACAGCCCAGCCAGCGGGTGATTAACAACAGGCTAAAACAGCCAAAGGGGTGGTTGTGCTCGGCGTGCGATTGCCTCAGTAACATCGAGACATCGCACTGAAGGCCCGAGCGGTAACGTGACATAACGTGCTAACGTGCGTAGAAGTAATATAGACTCATCTTCGCAGAGCTTTCACTTGTCAGATGCAAAGATGGAGAAAGAAATGTATCTCCATAATACTGTCTTTCTTCTTTTAGTACATGGTATTTAACTAGTGAATATTTAACTGGTGAATATGATTCGTATAAGAGAGCGTAATACTTTTACTGTGTATTCCTTAAGAGCCAATTTTCGCATCAGTCGTGTATACATTATTTGTTGTTCTCTTGTTGATAATTCAGACATTGAAGCATATTACACAGTGCCACGCTACCGGAAACGTAACGATCGACAACATGATAAACGCCCTAAAACAAATGGAATATGCTTTTCGGTATGCTAGATTACGGAGCGCGAAAAGAGTGAGAAAAGAAATTTTAGAAAAAAAGGAAAAAAAACATCTCAAAACATAAATGCAGGAGTGAATATTTCATTACTAGGATTCATTATATACTGACTTTAAAGTTGCTTATAAGATGATGTTCTTGTTAGTGATCGAGAAGCAGAGCAAAATAAAATTCACCTTAATTGCCTTCATTTAGAGGAGTTTCGTATAGGTGAAATCAAAATGTTACTTGAATCGTTCAATGTTTTAAATCGAACTTGTTCGTTATCGTGGTGTGGTCACTTAGCTATACACTGCAGCTTCTGCAGCTTCACTTCTGGGTGTGTACAGACGCATTCATTTTTCAACACCTCCTCATCACACCTTATAAGTGACTCTCATTCGGTTTCAAACGAGTTTACCAATTAGACGGGTGAATCGTTCGAAGTAAATAGACTTATTACGTCATCAATAACCTTTTGCTCATGAATGTATCGCTTTTAGTTTATAGAGTTGATATGCTCGTTTCATTGCAACATGCAAATGAGTTGTCGTGCAAGAGAAATACATCACAAGAACCATTCGCTTCAAGGGCATAACGTTCAACAACACACTGATTTGCCTTTCTCAACTTTTACTTAACCAACCGTCTGGTGAACTTCATGTTTTCGAATGTGAGTATAATTAACTAATGAAACAACTTCATGTTTTCGAATGTGAGTATAATTAACTAATGAAACGCTTCATGTTGAAGCGATTGTATCATGTGTTTATGTAGCAGTCAAGATTTACTTATGGGATCTACAACTTTACAAGGTTCGTTTTTTTTTATGACGGAGATGTAACTGATGATATACTTTTAGTGTTCTCCAATTTCGGCGAAACGGATGTATAATCTTGCCGTGATGCAAACGGAAGAAAAGGAATGTAAGCTGCAACCAAAGGGAACAAAATGAGAACGTTTTTGAATTTAGATTTCATCGGAAAAACATGCGGAAAGCATACGATGACGGAAGAAGAAATTGCTGAATGCTGCTATTGAAAAAAAAGCCAAATTACGAAAGAAGTTAGCAAGTTTTTCTTTAATAACCATTCATTTCCTGTAAGAGATTTTAACCCAAAACTCAACTCGATGAAGTGATTAAAATTTGAACACTGTTTCTGTTCCTTTTCATTCCCATTCTATTCTTCCCCTGGTTCTTTCATCTCTTTTTACTATGGCGGGATAACGTGTTGCTTAATTGGGGCCAGTACACCATAACTTAGTAAAAGAGACTTTTTTAAAATTTTGTCAATGAATGTTAGATGTTTGTCAAAATCTGAACCATATTACTAACGATCTACTTTCCTCAGCAAAAGTCATCTTTAAATTGTCCCTCACTTGAAGTTTTGAGTTTATCGAAAAGAATTGCAATGAACAGGCGTACAGAAGCGGAGAAGCGGGAGAGTTTAGAATAGATAAAGGTTTTGAAGAATGTATGTTATTCGTAACTCGTAGAGTCAGTCATCTGCCAGTCGCACACTGTCTGGCAGATGACTGAATCTATGTGGCTACTCGTCGTGAAAAGCAACGTTAAACTACAGCAGTGTGGAAAGAGTCCATGAAATGTTAGATTACCTAGGACGAGAAATATGCTTATAACTCGTTTCGAAACGCGCACAGTAAAGTAACAAAAAACTGGCCCGCATTGGCAAGCAGGCAACACAGATTGAACGAAGACCGAGTGGTATGTGACAGTGGACGTTGATGGTGCATTGGGCGAAAGGTGCATACTTCGAGACACGGCTATGGCACCCCAAAGAAGCATTATCTAGGCAGGGGATGCCAACGGCTTTATGGCATCCTTACAAAGAACTCCGCTTGGTAAACCTAGTAATGACCGGTCGCTGACAAAATTAACTTTCCACGAACGTCAGCTCTTCAACCAGGTGACAGTCAAGTAGCACTTTGAATTTTTTTAAAAGTAACTACAACGAATGGGACTTTTTTCAACTGTCAGTCGACCACCTCTTCCAACACCTCTTCATCTGATCCATATCTTCCACGTGAGAATCGTCCAACTCAACCAGCACTCAAACGGGTCCACACGAATTGACCGACGTATTTTTTAAATTTCTAAGTTGGAAAGTTTGTTTGACACGAGAGTTTGACCTGATTTCACATAAACGAAACCACTATATAGAAAACTTTTAAGATTTCATGCAAGGTATCCCTAAATGGGCATTCAAACGTGATGTTTGGGCCATTGAAGATTGTCTGTTTCGTTGGTGCCTTCTAACAAGAATTATTTCCCCAAAAAAGTCATCGACCTCTTTTCATCTTATAATGCGTTGATTGCGGATGACTTGCAGAGAGCAAGCAAGAATCATTATGCGTTCATTTTCAATAATCTCCGATATTCGTATTCGAATTATGAACTATGAATAGTTGTGCTTTTTATATGAGAGATAACGCTGCAATGGAACTCAGAGGTTCGATGTTCGATCGCTAACGTTTTCGATTTGCTAATTTATAGGCGATGGCGATTCGTATAAAATAATTTATCCGGATCGTTGCGTCATTGCAATGCATTCATAACGTATCAAACTTCATTGATAAGGGAGCTTGCTGGCTCTTTTCAGATCATCTACGCACTCATTCGACAAACACACAGTCAACAGTAACACGTCGCATTCTGTTGCATAGATTGCGCTGCATATTCTAAAGCAATTATAAAAGGCGTTAATTTAGTAATGAAATGACCTTCTTGCCTCATTCTCATTAAGAAACAAGGAGACACATCTAACGTCACTGACGTTGACTGATAGAAGGTTTTAGCAGCAAAAAAAAACGCCTTTTGTTAAGTATGCACGTGTGTGGTAATTGATTTTAACTATTCTCTTTTGCGCCGGTGTTTTGAGCGCTAGTGGACGTAGCCTAGCTCTTCTCCTCATCTTCCACCTGGGTTCGTCTAATCTCCAACCAGATCCCCGCCATGTCACGCGCCACTGGCCATATAACGAGTGCTTCTTTAGTGCCATTTGTCCTTCTATTTTTGTATTCTACTGTGTGGTTATTCGTCATCAACAAACGTCTTCTAATCAACTCCGCCTCACCTCCACTAGCCGACAGATACAATAGTGGCGATCGGCGAACAAAACACCTTTCAAACGCAAACCAACATCTGTCTATAGCAGTATTCGGTTGCCCATGACGACGGATCAGGCGCAAGCTTATTGGTGCAATGAAACATTTAAAGAATGAATCTGCTCTTGAGCATGGCGAAAAAAATAGCCTCAGTCGCTCAAAAATATCAAGGAATATCGGAAACATCTATCATAAAGGCAATTAGCAAAGACTAAAAGAAATAGCGTCGCGCTTAGCGTAGCCGACATCGAATAAACTATTCCTCGAGAAATTTTTGAATTGTTCTATGCGTTGAAACTAGAATTGTTCTAGAAGTTGTTCTACAATAGTTCTAGGAAGTTCAAAACTAGTAGAGGTCTAATTCGAGGTCATATATTATGCGCATATTTATATTATGCAGTCAACAGTCACTTTTTGAATTTTCTCCGGTAAACTTCTATCGACTTCCAGAAAATCAGTATTAGCTTTTGTAAGTGATGACACATATTCGGCCAGAGGTGGTTTTTTGAGTAAGTCCGTTAAAATATTTTTAGAAACACTTAGTGTTCAACCGAAGACTGAGTCCGATATACAACTCAACTTACTCCTTTTTTTGATGGCTCCTTTAAGCTGTAAGCCTCAATTTTTCTAAAGAAAAAGAAAATGAACTTGCTCCTGAGCCTATGAAAATAAGTGAAGCAAAGACACTCACGCTTAAGTTATTAGTTTTCCATGCAATATTTTCGGCTCATCTTTTGAATCACTAGTTAAGATACCATTTTCAAAAAAAGACGATTTAATGTATTAATTATGCGTACAAAAAATGAAATCGAGAACCTTAGAACGATTACATGAACCGGCGTGCGTCTTACCAAATGGCCGTGCTCGATTGCACCTTAAATGAATTAAGTAGCATCCGGATACGAATATCGAACGCTCTTAAAAAGTTCCGTTTTGAATTCGGTTGCGCTGTGTTAAAATTGCGCTTTTCAACGTATAAAGCAGTTTCATGTCTGTACAGGACGGAAGTCAACTTCTAGAATATTTTGTCGCTTTTAAGGAATATGACAACTTGCTGAGAACGTTGGTGATGAGTGGTGCACTGAGTCGCACTTCGTTGTGCAGCTTTGCAGCTCACATTTGCATGCCATTGTTACGCCACTCAGTGGCACACACTGCTTGTTTTGATGAGGCTGCCGTCGGTGCTGCTGCTCTACTGCTGCTTCAGAAAAGCTGAACGATCACTCTTATGGGTACGTGAAATCACTCTTTGGCCGCTGGCGCTGCGCCAAGTCGGGACGTTTTTTGTAAACAACCGTTAAGCACACAGGGCAAGGCAAAGCAAGAAGCAGTCAAAATACTCAAATAACCGCAATTATTTTGTTCTCTTAACGAACGGTTGGTTATAAACGATAAAACGCATTTGCTATCGTCTTAATACGGTACGTACCCATGAACTTTGTATGGCAAACCAAAACAGTAGAAAGGACAAAATGCGAAATACGGTTTGGAAATAACGGGCAAAGCGGAAGGTGGATGACGAGAAGAGGAGAAACTGGAAAACGCATTAAGTTGGCTATCTCATTGATGCTTCACTGGAAAGCCGGTAGTATTTTCTAATGCAGATGAGCAGTTTCCTCGTTGAGGACAAGTTGAAAGGACGCGTCTGTCTGGAATTGCGTGCAGATCGACTACCCTAAACCGAATAAACGCATTTAAGTTCGCATGATTTTTCATATTTATCAACAGAGGAAAATAAGAGAGCATTTAAAGGTGTTGAATTGCCCTTCAACTGGGCTGACAAGGCGTTGATGTTATTTTGGCTTATGTGAAACGAAAACTATCCAACTTTAATGAAGCTATGCGAAACAAATGCATTATAAGCAATACAGGTATTGCCGCACAAGTAAGCAAAAGCAAACTGATTTCAGCTTCATAAAATCCATCATTTTGGCGATTCTAATTTCTGGCGATTCTAATGTACAAAATTCAGCAAACGAAGGTCTTTCCTTGTAATGAACTACCTAACCGGAAAAACCTTTACTATTATCACGTTACAATTTAACTTTTCAGTCAGCGCAAATTTTGCTTTATTCAAGCTTTCTCTGTTTTTGTTTAGCGAAACTGACCCACGGGGAAAAACGTGTCAAACGTCATTCTTTTTGGTTCCTATGAAAAACGCAACAGGCCAACTGAAAACGATACTCTTCGCTGCCGACAGTGATGTATACTGAACGGTGTTACTAGGCAAATTTTGCAAACTATCGTTTTTTGCAGAAAACTTTTGCAAAATAAGTTTTTTAAAATAACAAAAAAATAATTGTTTTTGCAAAATGATGGTTTTGTAAAAAAGCTTTGCGAAATTTTGCAAACCATCGATAATTCTGCAAAGAAAGGAAAAGAGAAATATCACTGCACAACTGTAAAGCTATAAATGGTTGAAGAGGATTGCCTCAGTTTTCAGTTTCAATTAAACAACAATTGAAAATTTGAATTTGACACAGCGGAGAGGTTAACAACAGCTATTCTTTAAAAAGTCAAAAAATTAATCATAATTTCTTAAAAGTTTACAAACAAAGTTCCACATTTGTACATCTACCTGGCACTCTCATAAACGCATGCGCCAAAAAGGATTTATAGCATCAGCACCATATTACGCAACATCCTGTTATACGCTAAATAAGAAAAAGCTTTTGTTCGAAGCATTTAAAAACGCGTTCTGGAAACTGATTGACGAGCTGCAATTTTTCAGGATTTAATTGAAGCTTCACAATCACATTACTCTTCACTTTTGCGAAAACCTAAATGCATACAATTACTGGATGTATGCAAGTGAAAAGTTTCCTTTGGTTCAATATTTTTAAATGAATTTTTTAAATGGGGCACTTAAAACGGAATTCTTTGGTTCATTTTCATTTCAAAACATTGATTGATTGATTGATTGATTGATTGATTGATTGAAGCCGTTTATTGCATAATGTGGAATAAACAAATAAGTGCACAAAGGTTTCAAGACGAAACTGATATGTATACGAAAGCTAAAACAAAGAGACGATAAAAGGCAAAGAGAACATGATGCAGAGAGTAATGTTCATGATGACAGAAGCAGATTTAAAAAAAAATAAAAATTAAAAGAAGAATACATTATTCAGAAACAGCATCCGTAATAGAGTTATTAGGAAAAGTGATTAAACTTCCCGGAATTCCCAGACGATTTTGGCGATCAGTTGACATTTGTACGGACATTGGCATTTGTCGCCTCCAGCTTATGGCCCGATCTTCGGCCGGTAAAAAAGGTGCAATATGAGGGGGCGCACGACGCCAGCAAAATTGAGTCATGCAAAACATTTTAAAGGCTTACATTTTAAATATTTCTGATTTTTGAAAACTGATGAAGCGCAATGACCTGAAATTTGTAATCTGGTTGAAATCTGTTTTAGAACGTCTTGTTCAGAAATGAGAAAATTAAATGGTAATTTCTATTCGTTAACTAAGGATGAACTTTGAACATCTCAATAATGATCTTTATGTTGAAAATGTTGACTTTTTCTGTCAGAAACGCTGAGACCACAATATATTTCCCTAAAATCTTAAAATTCAGAAAAAAATTCAACAAAGCCAATTACCAAATTGAATTCCTAAAAATTATATTAGCATAGAATCTTTAGCAAAAACGAACAATCTGAAAAATAAGTTATGACCCTTTCTTATGAACATATTCGTCTAGAACCACATCTCATCCCTCAAACCAACCGCACGTTTGTGCAGTTGAGACGTTCGACAACTTTCATGTTGAAAAAAGCAAATGTACAAGGTGGTGCGCAGTACGGATTTATGTGTCAAATCTGTACGATGAGCACAGCATGCGAGACGACAACTCGGTTCCGAACATCATCGTAAACAAACACACGACGGCGTGCCCTCGAACAGCCAGCCAATTTATGCGAAGCATATTCGAGCGACCGATGACAAGGAACCATGACGCTACCGACTGCGATCCCATATCGATAAATTAAAAGCAGTCAACCTTACAGGTGGCTTATGCGATAAGCATGTTGTGAATTTCGATCAGCAAAAGCGATTTATCTTGTAGTTGAAGGCGACCAGTGTAAAACGTGTAATAATACCTTAAGGGATGAATGCGGTTTTAACAAAGCATTAATTTTTCTTGAATAATTTGATAAAAATCGAATCGGTTGAATTTTTGGTTTTTTTTCCTTAAAGTTTCGAAAAGCTTACTGAGGTTTTCGGGCTTTTCAGCCAATTTTTAAAAACCGAATTCTCTTCTAATATTTTCGACAATCCAAAAAAAATTCAGATAAATTCCTCAATTTTTTAACAGCTTTATAAAGTAATTTACTTCAATAGATAATTTAAAAATTTGGCAGAACTGAATGAATTTTAAAATTTTAGCACTGCGAAGGAACCAATGTGATTTTTTACACTAAAAATTTTAATTTATTTTGGGGGGATCAATTATTTTACGAACAGTTTTGAAGTAATATGGATAAATTGGTTGATATTCAAAAGAACTGCTTGGTGAAATTATTTAATCTCTTCAGTTTTCTACTGTAAAATGATTAAATACAGAATCTGTTGACCCTTCCCTCACTTCGGCAGGCCGAACATTCCACAATCGGCTGAAGTTTATATTTTGCTCTTTCAAACCGTTTTTTACGTTGTTTTTATCAGAGCGAAAGCCGTCGCGTTTTTGCATATGTGCACATATGTCTGTGTACATTTTTGTTCGGCTCAATTCCTGAACAAGAGAAGCTACCCCGATCAAATCTGACAAGTATAATCGGTGACAGTGCGAGCACCCTAAGCAAGGACATTTGGAACGAGTCACGCATTTCTGGATGCGTTATGCTGCATGGGTAGTAATTGCGTGAGGAATGTCATTGAAATAATCGTCTTCAAGTTCATTTCCTAAGACCGGAAGTGAGGCTTACAAGATGCAGAAATTAGAAATCGCAGCGTGAAGTAAACTGATAAAACTAAGTTTGAACTTCGTGATGAGAAATAAGCAATTTTGGAAAAGCGAGTGTAAGACGTTCAGGCGAAATGGCATCAGCAGCGATAACAATTCCGATCCCATCAACACATGTTTTCAACACCGATCAAATCAATTAATTCATAGTGAACAGAGGGAGTTCGACGTCCACGGCAAACCTAGCAGAAATACCAGTATGCAGCCAGATACGCGTACATCTAATAGACCGTTTTCAGAGGTACTGTGAAAAGCACATATCGACCTTGGTATACTTCCTAGCGAACGTTTCAAGCAATTCTCAGCACTGCATAAACATACCTCGAAACTGTCCTTCACAGTTGAAGAGGTACAGCATAGTTTCGGCGTTCTCAGCGCGTTGAAAATATACATCGTATTGTCTCCAAATATCCCCCCCTCCCTCCGACAATATGCAAAACAAACAGTCAGCACGACTGAATTGTGTAATGATGCCGGTTACCGCGATCTAAAGCTTGCTAACATTCAGTAATGGATGCCATCCTCAGTCCCTAACGCTGCATCATTCACTATCGTACAGTTCAGGCGAAGTGAACTGATATCATTGAAAACGTAGTAAGATGCTGCAGTAACGCAGAAATTCAAAAATCCTGAATTCCTCTGATTCTCTCTCAGCAAAAATTTTCGAGCGACGAGAGCACCAGAGAAACAAGTGGAGGCGAGGAGTAGAGGCGGAGAGAATGCAGACGAAATCACATGTCTGGATTGATTTGATCTGTGGACGGTTCGTTCCCGAATGTCGATTCTTTTGTCTGTGGTCTTTTTCTTTTGCCGTTCAGTGGATAAATTTTGTTGCGAAGTTTTCTTTTAAGGGCTTCATTTTGTAAGTACCATCTCTGAACACGGCTGCTGTGCTACTTCTTTGCGTGAAGCTTCTAACGGATTGCGCGGACAAAACATGTAAGTTGACCACGTGAAGAACGATAGAAAACTGTGGGTGCCGTTATGACGGTGGAGCTGCACATGGAGCTTTCGTTAACTGTCCATCTGCACCGAAGGCCGTATAAAGTTTATTAATGGTGTATTGTCGGCGGTTCAAAGTGTGACGCTGCAACATAACATTCTCACAAAATTACTGCGCTACGTAGGCTTGTAACGTGTGGTACGTGTGCTCGTGCTTGTTGAATTAGTTTTATCATCCCTTAAAGAAGATGGCATCAACGGAGTTATCGAAGCAAGATCGTGAGGCGAAGGCGCAAATTAAGATCGGCCATTATATCCTACAGCAGACTCTCGGCGTTGGGACGTTCGGAAAGGTGAAAGGTTAGTCTTTCATTTGCATCATTCTCAGCAGAACTGCTTTTGCCCTGACTAGCATCCTTTCGCATCTGCCGCTTCAGTGAGAGGCATATTGTTTATCTATGCTTTAGCTGCTAGAGAGGAGAGAATTGTGACTGTGAAAAGCGCCGAGAATTACTCATACATATAAATTATTTCCTCTCTCCAAGACGCATTTCAAAAGGGACGAGAAGAACACTGTACGATTTCATTTATTCACAGTGCCGTTTTACACTGCAGGAATGTGGCGTCTGTTTTGTGCTGGTGATTAGAGATGTTCGCCTAATTAATTTACAACATTAAAATTTTTGAACGTTTTTTAAGATCGCTGTTATCTCGTGGGATGTGTCTTCTCTGGAAATGTAGGGTCTGCGCGTTTCTTCCTGAGGTTGCTTGACTTCGAGTAGTTGTGTTGTGCAATTTTTTTTTGTTGCAAATTTTATAATTTAAACGGAGCAATGGGCCTAATAACGGAGCAGTATAGCTTCTAAACGAGTGCGTTCATTTAAGTTGCAAAGAAGTGGCAAAATCTCATTTCAGCAAAACCATGCCATACGGCAACGTACACGTGCGCGTTCATTTGCCATGGATGCCATCTTTATCTATGTGTTCTGAAACACTGAACGTTTGCCACTCTACGAGTGCTCGGGGTTTTTACCGGTTACGCTTAGATACATGCTCATTGCGGCTCGCAACTGATAATTTTTCTGTCTTTTCTACAAGAAATGCTTCATCACATGCGGCTACAACAACCATTCGAACATGTTGCCACATGAGTGGTTAAGAAAAAACGGTTCAGCAGAATCGACAATTCGTACACTTTCCTGTTGTTTCTTAAAGCAGTAAAGTTTCTCTTCAGTGGAAAAGTTGCAGTGGAGAACAGGCCTGCATGCTGTGTCACTCGGGTTATTCATTCTGATTTGCAGTTGGAATCCATGAAGCTACTGGCTATAAAGTAGCCGTGAAAATCCTGAATCGACAGAAGATCAAGTCGCTGGACGTTGTCGGCAAAATCAGAAGGGAAATTCAAAACCTTTCGCTGTTCCGACACCCCCATATCATCAGATTGTAAGTTTTCACTTATTCGTCATGTTATGGATGCGGCTGGGCGGCCAACAAATCGTTCGCGACCTGATTTCTAACCGCTTAGCGCGTTATTTTTCTAGTTTTCGCTGTTTATGAAGAAGCCTGACGGAATCCTTGTCGTAGACTTTTTTTTTTTGCGAAAGCAACCGGGCGCTTACGGGAATTGTTGCCTTGATTAGATCTTTTGCCATTAGTTCACTGTACCATAAATATGAAAAATGTGAAATTTACCTACCAGTTTTGTTGGGGAGTGAAGACTGTCATTGAAATTGTAAGGGCAGTGCCATCCGCCACAGAAACCCAGGTAATTTGCACAAAATGTGTGGTATTGTCGCTCGCAACCAACGTACGATTGTGCATTCGTTGTTCTTATTTGTCACCGGCATATCGTCATCGAACCGCTGTGTTCATCAGCGAGGGTGTAATCACCCTGGCACCGAGTCGGGGCGATTTGCGGACTTTCTCATTTACCATCGCGTTTTAGTCATCTCTGCCTTCGAAACGCTGCAGAAGCTTCCATTTTTAATGTCGAGGAAGTCAAACCGCTCGTTCCTTCCGATAGAAGCCTCTGTTGGAAGTGCGGCACCACACCTCTGACTGTTCAGAATTTGATGGATAATGACTACTGTCTCTTTCTCCTTGCTTTACCTTCGGTCGCAACACAGGTGATGAGCTACCATTGGCCAGCGGGTCGTTATATGTCGTCATTGATGAGATGATAAAAATAGAATGGATAAATGGTTTACTTTCTCATTGTTCACGACTTTCCGAAGCATTCTTTTTTTTTTTTTTTTTGGTGTGAATGAGAGGTTTTACTGCAAGATTATTCTTGAAGATACCAGGTGATCAGTACCCCGACCGATATATTTATGATCATGGAGTATGTATCAGGAGGTGAATTATTCGACTACATTGTTAAGCATGGAAGGGTTAGCTCATTTCTGTTTTTATAATTTTCATTTTCTAAAAGTCGATTTGAATCTTCTTCGCCTTTCCACTCCATATTCACCTGTTCCTCCGACTCTAGAAGCCTTGTTTTAGCTAAATACCAATTGTGACCATTCTTCGGAACTGTTGGAGTCGTTCATTTCTTCGAATAAACTATGGGGAAATGTGGGATCGTCTGAAACTGATTCGTTAGCAGCGGTTAGACTTTCTACTATATATCTTTTAACTAAGCAGCATTTGCGGATCAGAAAGCCTTGTTTTATCCACGTACCTGTTGTAGTCATGAAACTGATCCAAGCAGTTCTTTTTGCATTCTGAGAAGATGCTTAAAGGGTAATCAAATAATAATGCCTATGTTTTTATGGATTCAAACTTTTTGCCTGCGAAATGGAGAATTTTTTGTTTCAGCTGAAGACGCCGGAAGCACGTCGTTTTTTCCAGCAGATCATTTCTGGTGTGGACTACTGTCATCGTCATATGGTTGTGCATAGGGACCTAAAACCCGAGAATTTGTTGCTCGATGACAAAAATAACGTCAAAATTGCCGATTTTGGTGCGTCCATAAAATCTTTTCATACTTTTATTTATCGTTAAACTTTTCTTGTGCTGTCCCATATCAGTGAGGATGGCTACAAATTTTTGAAAGATATTTGACTTCATGTACATAGCGATTGTGACAATTGATTGCCGCCAACTCAGTCTGATTGTTTTAAATTTTTCACATAGTCACAAACATACCGCGAGATGAATTTTGAAAACTGCCCTTAGTTGTTTTAAAAAATTTATGAAAATTTTAAAATTTGATGGCACTAAATGGTTTTTTGCGTGATCGTCTAACGTAAATGCTGTTCTGCAAGCACCTGCAGATTGCAGCGCTTCTGCCCATATTTGCTCCCGTTCTTGTTTTATGGTGTAGGCTCTAATTACCGTTTTTTTTTGCCACAATCCTATTCCTTGTTGACTTCTGCTGAAGCCTGTTTTTCTTTTGTTTGTAATAGCGCAATTAAAGTCGAAAGTGAAACGTATGTTTTGGAGGAAACTTGCGCAAATACGTAAACGAACAATGTTATTCTATTAAAATCTAATATCGTTAAACTAGTCTCGAAGAGGGTTTAGGTGGCGCGTCGATCTGTTAAGAAATATTCTTAAAGTTGACTCACGAAACTCGAGATAGCTGTTAGTCGGTAAGAAAACGAAATGGCAAGTGTAATGGCTGTGAGAATCGCTTAATAACAGATTTTGGGATTTCGTGCTAAAAAGCCTTTTTTAGCTTATCCATGTTGCATCTATTACGGATGATATTTTATCATTACACCGTTATGGCTATCGCTATCGTGGTCGAAAGTATTGTTGGAGGATACGTGATAAGTTATAATGTTGGTTGTTATTGCTATTATGGTTGTGTTAGATTGTGTATTTAAACGTGTCTTTTTCAGGATTGTCGAATATAATGACAGATGGTGATTTTTTGAGGACAAGTTGCGGGAGTCCGAATTATGCTGCACCGGAGGTGATCTCTGGAAAGTATGTCATGCTTTTCAGCTGCTTTACTAATGATCCGTAACATTCAGTAGGAAATAGTTGGGAGCTAAAAATGATCGGTGCGGTGGGGTGCATTTCAATCGTTCTTGAATTTCCATTCGCTCATACCATGCGTATTGTTTCCTGCTGCAGCATGTTTTTTAGTAGTGTTATGTTACACCTTCTTTGGCATAGTATTCTTTAGCGGTTTTAGGGCGACGTGTAATGAGAATGGAAAGTACACAGTATTTCATCATAAATTTAATTCTTCTGGTGAATTTTTGAATATTGCATGCATGGTTGATGGATTCGAATGCTGCTCATGGAATGAGGCGTCATTCCATGCGCCTATTTAAGTGTGAACTTGTTGGCTGGTCGATGACGCTGATCGTAGGCGCTTGAACGACTGTCTTCATTTGCAGGTTGTACGCTGGTCCCGAAGTGGATGTGTGGTCTTGCGGTGTCATATTGTACGCGTTGTTGTGTGGCACATTGCCATTTGATGATGAACACGTGCCAACTTTGTTCAGAAAAATTAAATGTATGCGTTCTTTTAGTATTATTTTTCGAACGAAATTGAGTGAGGTCATTTCAAGGCCCGACATGCATACACTTACTCTTTCTCATTTTACCTTTTTTTTTTGTTAAATCTCCGCAGAGGGCAGTTTGCATGAGTTTTCATGGACCGTTACATAGACTCCGCAGAGGGCAGTTTGCATGAGTTTTCATGGGCCGTTACATAGACTCCGCAGAGGGCAGTTTGCATGAGTTTCCATGGGCCGTTACGTAGACCTTTTTCTGACCTATGTTTAAATTTAATGGATGCACTATTTAAATTGGAATGAAATGAAGAAATGTTGCCTTTATTCCGTTTTGTGCCATCTCAAACCGTGTCGCAAGTTTTGTTTTAATTGGTGCATCGTTTTGATTGTTTTTTTTTTTTAATTAGTGAATAAATGTAGAATTGTTAGTTTGTTTCAGCTGGCATCTTTCCAATTCCTGATTATTTGGAGAAGCCTTTAGTGAATCTTCTGCTACATATGCTACAGGTTGACCCCATGAAGAGAGCCACAATCAAAGATGTGATGTAAGTTCGCTGCGTACTATTTGATGAGCTTATTTTTTGCTTTTGCTTCGTTTTGGGCACACGGGTTAGATATCTGCTTGGGCCGAATCCAGTCATCGCACAGTCATCCCAGTAATAATAAACGAAAGTTTGCATAGGTACTTGGTTCGCGCATCGAAGTTTCGCATTATGAATTCCTTTTCGTTAAGGAGTACCGTTATTTTATTTGGCAGAATGCCGTCTTGGAATCGTTGCCGCAGTACAGTTTTGACTGCATTGCTTTGATTGGCACGGTTTCGTTGTGCTGAAAGAACGACTTATTCACTACGTATGTGTTAAGTTGAATTTGATTTCAGCCAGCATGAGTGGTTCCAGAAGGATTTGCCTGCCTATTTATTCCCTCCGATCAACGAAAGTGAGGCGTCGATCGTTGATATCGAAGCCGTTAAGGAGGTCACTCGGGTTGGTTTTGCTTATTGTATACATCGCTTCCTCGTCCCGCTTCCTCCTTCTGTGTGAGCATGAGGGAAAGAGAACTGAGATCGGAAATAAATCGAATGATAGAATTACTCAATAACACCTCAAGTTGTAGTTATTTTTTATGTCCATTTTAGCGCCCATGAAATTTCCGTCCAGAATATTAACGTGTCGCTTTGCCGTTAGTGCCTTAAACGTTTGGCTGACGACTAATTTTTGAACTGATGTTTGCATCTAAAGAGATTTTTCTTATTGTTCCGAATGCTGACGATTCTTTAATTGATAGATTGGTTTCATCAACTGATTTCCGTGATCAGTGCATAGTAACGTTGTTGTCTATCGTAAGCGAGCGGAAATGCTTGCACTAAAGTGTGAATATAAGAAGGGCGTGTTCTGTACTAGCGTGGTTTACGTAGAACAAGATGGACTTGTGGAGGTTTGCTTATGTAATTTCGGCGGAAAAAATTGTAGGAGAGCGAGGAGAAGGGAGAAGGAGAGAATGCATGAAATTTGCAGTAGTTTTGCTGAAAAGCAAACAAAAAATACAAGAGCACCGTCTTGGAGGAACCGCTGTTCTGAATGAGCAAATCAGGAAAGTTCTTTGAAGATGTCTTTGTTGTGAAAGCAATGAAGTCATTCGCAAATGCAAGAAATAGTAAGATGAAAGAACTCACAGCTTTGTAGAAACTAATGAATTCTCTTCGACAAAATAAAAAAGAATTGTTTGTGTGGGGTTTTCGGTGTATGCGAATGAGCGGGTGGAAATTCTGCGAGAGGGTAAAAGGCTTCTTATCTTTGCCATTGTGCGGTATACCTAACAGAAGTAGAATTTTCCAGTCGTACAGATGCTTTTTAGCCTAGAAAATTTTTATGAAAGATTTTGCAGAGGTATGGCGTGTTGGAGGAGGATGTGACAAACGCTCTGCTCGGCGATGACCCTCATCACCACCTCAGTATCGCCTACAACCTTATTGTCGATAACAAGCGCATTGCGGATGAAAGTTAGTTCTGTTTAGAACTACCGATACAGAAGCTGGAGAGCTGAAAGAGTTTTTCTGCGCTCGCTGGGCAAGCGATATCGAATTCGAGCTGCTGGAATTGACTAAGAGGGAAACAGGATTGAAATGGCAAAGAAGGTAGGACGGGGCCTCCTTTAAAGCCCAGAGCCCGAGCTCGAATTCTCGAACCGGAAGGCTGGTGCCTCAGCTGGAGCTAGATTTTTAGAAATCCGTAAACAGAATCGTTTTTTTTTTCAATAGTTTTTCAAGAGCCAAGCATCGTTGGAAGCTGAAATCAAACATCCCGTTCTCCCGGGCAAGGAGTAGAGCCAGTTTGGCGTATCTTCCCATAACTGTCAAGACCGATTATAAGAAACTAAAATGTCACGAGTGATAAGGTGAGAATATATCTGTTGCTATCAGGAGCAACTCAGGAAACCCATTTTGTTTCGCGCATAACGGGATATTTGATTCCTGTTGTGCAACTTTTCGGCGTCACAATATCGTTTTTGCAGTCGGAGAACCCTATAAGAGATGTCAATTATTTGACCGTTATTTCTTTCCATCTTGCATCCTTTCGAAGTATTGAGCACGGAAAATTCGTACTGTTCATTGCAATGTGCGCACTTTCAGAAGGCGAGATAATTCAGTTGCAAATGTAGGGATCACTTGTAATGCGGATGTCGTTTGAAGCGTGTCCAGTAATGTGCCCATAGCTGAAGAGGAAAAGAGTCAACATGGTAGGTTTATAGGAAGATTGCTTGGTGAAGGACAAGAAAGGGAAATGAGCCTTTTTCGATTGTTTCAGTTATACAGCAAGCTTCGATCCTTGTTAAAAAATAGGTACTCAGATTTTCTACAGTCGGTTTCCATAAAAATTTCTCGAACAACCGTAAATGCGAGCCCGTTCGCCCGCATAACTAAATGCAGCTTGAGCCATCGAACCAACAGAGTAGGTCATTAGTTTTTTGAACGGGATGTTTTCGCGTTTTAAAAGGTGCATTCCCGTCAACTAGTTTTTAACGAATAATCGTACATTTCTTTTTCTGTAAAGCATCCTTTGCATATTGAAGACTAACCTTTTGTTAACTGTGGATACGTTTGCTTTGAAGGGTAGTATTGGGCAGCACAGCCTTCCAAGTTCTGCTAGGTTTTTCTTATCCGCAGCCCCCGCGTTGTATCGCTTTTTCACCGTATGTCCGTTGCGTATAATTGTTTTGTCGAATCGGAGCTGTGTATCGGAGTGATCTGAACTTGGTGGTCAGTCCGACGCTACAACTGAGGATTAGTTGGCCTGCAATGAGGTTGTGTAAACAGGTCTGTTAAGTTCATAAATAATTTATTTTAAGCCCAAAAATCTTTGGTTTTACCAAACACAGGAAGGAAGAGGGCTCATGAGATCAACGATCCTATACTTCTCCTTGAACAACTTTGCAAGTCGTCTGCCCTAGAACGCCACCTTCAGCATTTTTCATTTTTTTCTCTTGTCTTGGGTACATATCGCAGTAGTCAGACAATGCATAATATGCCTTGGTCGTTTGTTGATTACTTATCGCGATACGTAAGTGCACATTTAATCGCTGGTAGCGCGTTATTCTACCGCCAGATGTGCACTTTCATCCCTACTTTCTTATTTTCTGGCCGCTGAAGTAGTTAAAGAAGTCAGATTGAAAAAATAGGTCGATGCAGGAGCCGAATTTTGCTATGAAATATCGATTCGCTGATGTTACAGTCCTGCCGACCAGGCCGATGCAAAAGTACCCGCGATCGTGTTGGTCTTAATTTATATATTTATATATATATATATATATATATATATATATATCTAAATGGCCATTAGCTAGTTAGTCGGAATTATCGTACGAAACACAAACAGTGAACGAAGATTGTCCTGCTGTCATTCGTTGTTCACGCGTTTCTCATAATGCCGAATTCGCATGTCTTAAATATGCTATCTGCGTTCATGTCAACATCCCGTTTACACATCGTCTCAGATCTGCTTTGTGCGATTCCATGTTGGCGGCTTTTTTGCCTTAGCGCGCGTTTCTTAATTTAATTGCAAAGAATGTTTTCGCATGGTGAGTTTTAACGCAACCCAAGACCGCCCTAGCTCATCATCGTTGATTTGTTTTATCATTAAGAGGATTTTCTTAAAGTTCGTTCGAAAACGAGAAGATAAGTCTAACGGTGTGAGTGAAGTTGCGAGGTGTTGCAATCGAATTTTACTCACCTTTTGGTGTTATCCAGATGATAAAGGCGGAACCCAGTTCCAATTAAACTCATTTCCAAACATTTTATCGTTTACAAATGAAGCCATTCATTTTCTCCTCATCATATAGGCAGTTTCTTTTTATTTGCTGCTTATTGGCAGTTTCTCTTTGTTTTCTGGTATCTTCAAGGGAGTTGACTTAGATGAATTAATCAGAAAACATGTTTCCGAACGTTTCGCAATGTGGATTTAAACAACCGGTCGTGCTCATTTATGAATTACTTGCTTTTATTTTTTAAATATCATTCTTATAATCGTCTGGGCGCATTTCGTTTTCTTAGGCATCCACTGTTCTCGTTTTCGGTCGTGATAATGCTTTGTTGCCGGTGTAAGCACCTCTTATGTTCGTTGCTGATCCCTAAAAGATAGCCTCACATCCCTTTCAAGCTTCATACTTGACGTATCGCAACTTTGAAGTCACGTGTCTAGGGAGTAGGCCCCATAAAGAAATATTATCTGAAATGAAAACACGATGGATAAGATTATCTGAGAAGTGAGTTGGTGGGAAAACTTGTTCCGCAAGTGTTACAGAATGATTGCTGACGAGCAAACGGTGCATGAAAAGCTTTCACATGAAAGTAAAGTATTGGCTGCAAAGACTAATCTACCTTCACGAGCATTTAGGGTGACAATTACCATTTGCAGCATGTGATTTCAGTTGAGTTCGCAAATTGATCAGAAATACAGAGTAAAAAATGAGAGAGGAAGATGAAAATTAAAGCAAAAGATTCCCAGAGAACGAGATTGCAAATCGCCTCTATCATTTGCTGATTTCGCTGCGTAGTTAAGAAATTTAGGACGAGGCATGATAGTAAGAAGCTAAATAATGGATGGTGTGACGTGAGTGGTTTATAAGCTATAAATACGTTGGTTTCCATGCTGAAGCTTGCTGTGCTCTTTTGGGGGTTTTATTTTTGCTAGGCTGGAAATGTTTTCAGCATCATCTGAAAAATGATGGCCTTTTTGACTACTTCATGGTGTTAAGATGGTCACATTTAGTCACCACGAGAGAGGTAAGCCGAATTTTATTCGTTGTTGAATGGCAGACTCTTTTGTTGCACATAACAAAATGTGATGCAAGCAATGGGTGATTGTGCGGAATCGCACGAGCGCAGCAATTGCTACTATTGTGTGCTGCAAATCCTAGCCAGCGATAGCCTTTAGAAATTGGATAATTGTTGTTGTTCTGTGAATTATTCAACTCTCTTATACTATTATTCAGCGTTCTATACTTATTCATAGTCGTTTTTTGTTTGCTAATGGGATGTGAAGGACGCACTCGCTCCAGGATATTGCATGCGAATGAATAAGTAACAGTTTATCTCTTGAGAAGTTTTACTCGGCGATGGAGAAGAATTCGCCAGTGAAGTGGTATCATCAAGTGAGGCGAGAATTTGAAATATGGAATCTGAAATCTCCATCAGCTGCTCCACATCTCAGTTACTACTGAATCTAGTGTATCGGATGAAGAAAGTTGTCTAAAAAGAAAATGGCTGGAAGGCTACAAGATTTTCGTGAGCTGTGATAGTTGTTTGGTGCTTTTCGTTTAGTGTATGCGAGCTTTCTCCTCCATGGTTCCAGCACTTTGCTCATATCGGATTTGAAAACGTCTGGCATCGTAAAGTGAAGCTAATAGTTGCTGTGAAATGTGTAAAAGTTAGTTGACCAATTCGAAGAAAATACAAGTGCCGAGTTCTAGCATTTAATTTTTTGGCGTAACTGTCATTCTCAGGCTGTCGGCCTTGGTTATTGTTTTCGTCGGGAGAGAAACAGTATGCCATTGTCGAATAAGCGTGTTTTTATTTGTTTTGAACTGTTCCTTCTTCAGATTATCTGATAGGGCCGCGCAAAGATTTTAGGATTTCAGTCTAGCGCTAAATTTTCCGAAAATTGGGAGGTTTGTCTCTCATTTACAGATTTGAGGTAGCGTCATTTGAAAGACAGTTTCGGTAAGTTCAGTGGAGTGCCATTCTGCGATTCGTATGCGGATCATTTAGCCGTGCTCTTCATTCGTTTAATAACATAAACGGATGTTGCGGGTTCACAGTCCAGCGCGTTCGCTGTCGCTAAGCTATAGTTTTGGTGAGGATTTTCGTCTTGGAAATTGGTTGCCAAAACCGACGTAATGTGTGCTTATATCGACGTGGGATCGGAAGGGGAGAGGTGAAGGCTCCGCAGTAACCACTGAATTATATGCCGTGCTCTTCATTCGTTTAATAACATAAACGGATGTTGCGGGTTCACAGTCCAGCGCGTTCGCTGTCGCTAAGCTATAGTTTTGGTGAGGATTTTCGTCTTGGAAATTGGTTGCCAAAACCGACGTAATGTGTGCTTATATCGACGTGGGATCGGAAGGGGAGAGGTGAAGGCTCCGCAGTAACCACTGAATTATATGCCGTGCTCTTCATTCGTTTAATAACATAAACGGATGTTGCGGGTTCACAGTCCAGCGCGTTCGCTGTCGCTAAGCTATAGTTTTGGTGAGGATTTTCGTCTTGGAAATTGGTTGCCAAAACCGACGTAATGTGTGCTTATATCGACGTGGGATCGGAAGGGGAGAGGTGAAGGCTCCGCAGTAACCACTGAATTATATAAAGATTTTATTCCTTCCTTGGGGCTCGCTTACTGACCGGACAATATACAAAATATACTATTGTGACAACCTCGATCACCTCCGATACATCCGTTGCATATCACCTTGTCTTGCTTCTGAAATGCTGCACGTCGCAACTCCTGAACACGACAACTCCGACAGTTACGCACATCTCCAAGGAAAACGTAATCTACAGCTGAACTGATTCTTGTCTGGACAGTTCATTGTCAGCAGGGGCCGCCCACTATCGGCCGTCCACACATCCAAGTCGCTACTTGAGCGGCCAGGAGCACGGTCGCACCTGTCCACGCTCGATTACAGCATTCGTAAATGAGTTCACACCACAAATCCGCCACCGCGGCTTGTAATTCGCAAATTCAAGCCCCAAGCCTCAGATTTGGCAATTAAACTTAATGGCACATGGTCACAATCACTAAAATTAATGCTGTACACGATTACAAAGCTATCTTCAGCAACTTACTGAAAAGATTACGGAGTGCACTTGTTCTGGACGCAGCACCAATCATTGGTCAGCCACACAGTAAATCTACGATATCATTCAACCTTTGGGGAGGTAACCCTAACAAATCAGATGCACAAATAAGTGTTTTAGTTTTCTGACTGCTTATCTCCTGCGTTCTCCTTGTTCTTTGGCTCCCAATTTGCTGACAGTCTCTACGCTACTTTGTTTCCGCTCTACCCTACTTCAGTGCTAAGTTTTCCATACTCTGTTCATTTTCTGTTTCTAAATTTCCTAGCTGTACCAGCATCTTATAATGAAGAAAAGAAGAAAATGAGAGCAGTTGAGCAGACTGGCCAATCCCTCCCTCCCCTCATGTCGGTTAGGTCATTGATGTGAAGAATGTTCTCATTTGCATTATACACGGCTTACCTAGGGTTTCGGCCGGACATATACGTACCTTACGTCATTCCCTAGGTCATTGATGTGAAGAATGTTCTCATTTGCATTATACACGGCTTACCTAGGGTTTCGGCCGGACATATACGTACCTTACGTCATTCCCTTATGAATGCTAACTGGCGCCGTTTCCGGCATCAATTCGTTTCTTCATTAAGCTCACGGAGTGCGTTTTTTATACCACTAGCCACACAATTCTTATTAACCTTTTGCTTAGAACGTCATTTGCCGAAGACTGATGACGTCGCATTTGCGGGTGCTACTTCATACACATCGCGCTCGTCAGATGTTTTTGCCTTGATTTTTTTCCTTCCACTTCATTTCCGACTGAGTCAGTTTGAGCTCGCAAGTACTGACGATGGCATTCTTGTGTTCCTTTTATGGCAACCAGGCTGTCTTAGACACGTAACCAGCATGAGAAGCGGCGGTTTACGCGTTTCCTTAATGGAATGAGATGAATTTGGGAGCGGCTGTCAGAGATTCGCCAGATTTGTAGGGCACACATTTCTGTAGGTGAGATAAGGTATGAAAGTAAACCAAACAAATTTCGAGCTTATTCAGCTCTGGAAATTCTTTATAAAAGTATTTTGACGAATCGTTATTAACAGGCCAAGATTATGGATACCTTAGTGTGATCTTCAAATGTATCCTTTTTTGAGGCTTACGCCATTATTAGGAGATAATAAGGGGAGTCGTAGAAGCGGAAAGTGCAAATAGCCTTCAAACGGTTACCTACCAATAGGTAGAATGAGGAACAGGAGAAGTGGCGCGAACCCCTGTTTAAGTCGATCTTAATGATATGTGAAGTGGGCACGTAAAAAGTGATTGTAATTTCAGGCATTCGTTAGCACGAGGAATCTTTATTTTTTATTTTCGTCAGTTCGTGCGAAAACCGCAAATTTCATCATTTTCGTCTCTCTGATGCGGTGAGGCTGTGCTAAACGAAGTTGTTCATTTTTTGACGGCTTTCTGTGAAGACTGTTTCATACTAAACTGTCGAAGCCTTACTTTTCTCGTTGTTTAGTGACAAATTCGTTTAGTGATAGGTGTTTAGCTGCAAGTAATATCATGTCTACGCATGCTAAGCCGATTGTTTTCACAACTAAGAGGGCGAATTGTTTGTGTAGAGCGTCTAAGGATGAGCTGAGTTGACGCAATTCACATCGTTTTCGTTGCTCACGTAAGCTTGCATCAAGAAAAGCAAAATCGTGTTCTGAAACGTAGCAGTAAGGTCCCAATAAATTTATAGCACCGTTGATCGTATTGATAATATTGACCCGTTTTGTCTGAGGAGTTAATGTAAACTGAGAGTTGGGATCTGCAGAAAGGCAAATGGAAAAGAGTATATGTGGGGGGTCCCGTGATCACGAAAAAGTACCGAATTAAAGTGATCGCTTCGACTCGTCAACATCTACGCATCAGCGTAGCAGTTAACTGTAGTAATGCGTGTGCACCGCATTTTAAGAGGGACATGAGCGTCATCGTTTTGTATACCATAACCTTGACATAAAATTTAGCCAGTAAAAATTTCCCCTATAATTTGATCAGCAGTTGACTTCGATCCCCTTTGACAGTAGATATGTAGAAATTTCTCGTGGTTTTGGTTCAGATGGGGGTGAGGAGATGTTCACGATCATCGAATTTAGTCGTATCAAGATCGGTCGGGTAAGAAGGGGCGAAGTCGAAAACGGTGGCAAAGGGGAGCGAAGTCGAAAACGATGGCTAAGGGGGAACAAAGTCGAAAACGTTGGCAAAAGGGGAACGAGCGGAGCCGAAAACGATGCTAAGCTTAATGCCGCAAAACACACAGTGATACATACAACTGATACATACAAAACATCGTATGCATATGTACGGTGTGCATCACAAGGGATGATCGTCGGTTCCGATAGCGTTCATTTTTTCTTTTTTGAGCCTTTGAACGTGAATGCCGTTTGTATCTGAGAATGGAGCTGTGGACATCTTTGCAAGCTTCCAGCGCTAGCGTTGCTCGGCTCTTCGTTTTTTTTGGTTTTGCACCTGACGCGATAAGTGCAACAAGGTATGCACTAACTTATTCCACGCCACAGCTGTTTAGCTTGCTTTGGGCATTTCAGATTTCCACTTTCTATATAATTGTTCCTCCGCGTTCCTCACCATCCACGACAATACGAAACGGTTGTCCGTTAGGTTTATGCAGGACTTGCATGTCTGCTTAAACAGTTGTCCGTTAGGTTTATGCAGGAGTTCCGCTAATAAAATATGGGCACGTGAGAGAGAGGGGGAGAGAAAAGAGTAAAGCATGGGATTTGGACAGTGTTACTGCTAATTGGTCACAAAATTTGTTGCAAAGGAAACTTCACAACAGTGGCAGCGAGTTCGTTGTACTGTTTTTTGGGGGGTGGAGGGGGGTGCTTATGGCTTGAGCAAGAGGGAGGAGGGATCGATCGGGAAACGCTTTATTCGAGTAGGAAATTTGACGAAAAAGCTGGGAAGCGATTCGGTAGAGAGGAGTTACGTCGGAAAGCTGTTTCGTCAGTGAGAGAGCGTTGACTAGACAGTCTGCGAGCATCGGTACCAGAGGGCGAGGACAAGGGAGTTCAGTCGGTTACGACTTTGGCAATGATGGTAATCAAAGCTACTCATTTGGGCCCGCGCAAAACACTAGTTCGTTGTTTCCTGCTTACTGCTCTTGGCATGATGTTTGTTGGCTTGTTTAGGCTGTAACATGGCTCTGATCTTCCTTGCCTAAAGAGTTTCATTTAACAATTTCGCTTTTGTGAGCCAAACCGAGTAAGTTGTGGTTTTGGTGCATCCAGTCATTTGAACTGAAACGCACTTATGCACTTCCATGTTCCTCGTCAGCGTTTAGTGCTGCTTGTCTGGATTTTGTGCTGGAGGAGGTTGAATTGGAATTGGTATCGTTTGACGTGTGATATCAGTTTTGGAATTTTCTTTCTTTGGTTGAGGTTCATGCTGCATTTTCCTTTTTCAAATAGAAGATTTGAGCCAAAGCGGACTTTTGAGATAGAAACAAGGTTAGCGTAAATGTTAGCATGAAGGCTGGCGACGTAAGTAGATCAGATGAGGCCTCAACCAGAATCCGTTTTATCTCAAGTCCGGCTCATTTTTAGTGGTCTTATTTGGCATACTGTTTCATATGCTTTTTCCTTTCTTCTTTGCTGTCGCTATTTTAACCTTTTCGCTTAGAATTCACTCTCTTTTTTGGTGCAGATGCCATCCAAGTTAGCTTCAGGTTTTGAGGCTGGAAATCATGAGGGCTTACATTCATGTAATTCTTCTCCATTACTTGTGAAAGGGACTTTCGAAGTAACTTTCCAAAAGTGCGTGATCAGTGGTGAGCTTTGATCGCACGTTCACTTTATTATGAAAACAGGCTTATTTTGGCAGTCATATTGACGTTTCGTTTTGTGCAGATTCAGTTTCTTTTACCTCTTAACGATTAGGCGCAACGCAGACGAAAGCGGGAGGGTGTGCGTATTCGTTGGAAAATGGCGTGGCTCGAGAGCATATGTTGTTCGTGGCGTTACATGATGGTGCTCCAGCGAAGTGTCGCCATTAGTGAGTGGTACTATGTGTACTGAACGTTTCCTACGGAAAGCATGTTTGGGAATGGTGTTTTATGACGCCTAATGAACATTTGATTGGAAGGTTGTTGCCTCGCATGTATAGCGAACGGCACTTGTGCGCTTCAAGACACGCTATTAATTATTATCGAAGTGTCGGCACGAACGGACCGCAGTGCAAAGTGGGTGCAGAGAGGAGGTTTTTGTTCAAATAACGACGAAAAGTTCTCATTCCCATTAGTCCTCGCGTGCATCTTGCGGTTTGCAAGGAAATTTTCCAATGCTATACTGCTTAAAAAACTATAGACGTGTTGAGCCAAATGAAATGAACTGCCAGCATTGTTGTGTTATGCTGCAGTGCGCGTAATTGACGGGCAGTATGCGGCGCACAATGGCTCGGTGAAGCAATCGCAGTCGCATTCAACGTGCGACGATGAAGAGCAACGTTCGTTCGAATTTTCCCATCTGCCTACAACTGGCCGTCACTACAGTGTATCGGGCTGTGGAGCTCATGGCTCGGGGCCCGTTGTTAGCACCACTCAACCAGCCGGCGTAACTATACACAGGCGTTCCCCACGCCCCGAGCATCTTTGCATTTATCGGACCACCGTACCATATGGCACATATTGTCGGCCGGACTGTGACAAATGCCCGAAATGGGGAGCACGCGAGTGCTTGTTCGGTCGAAGGCAGACAAATCTGGCCGATTGTGATCTTTGTCCTCAGTATGGAAAACCTGGATGCATATTTGGAGGTCCGCCGAGAACGAAGGGTTGTGTCGACTCCTCTCGAGCAGCAGCACCATTCAAGCCATGTAGGTGTTTCACTAAGTTTACTGCTAATCCAGCCGTTCGCTTAACAGCTTTTTGTTCGTCTTTTCATTTACATTTTGCATGCTATTAAAAGGTAGTGTTAAGCGCTCAAAAAACGATGCTATCCGTCGGTTATGGTTTGCTGTATTCTAAAGGCGCAGAGAACGGCGCCAGACAATGCTTACTTATGCTAGCATGCAACTCTGTGAACATCCCGCCCAACACAGTCAAGAGTTGTTTTCTATGTTCCTTCCCTTCATCGCTCGACGCTTCTCAATTTGCGCTTGAAAGGATTGGTTTTCCCACTTAGGACTAGTAATTTTCATTTTTAATTCATTACATTTACGTCTCACAAAAACAGCTGGACTCATCAGCGGGTGATTTCAGAAATTAAAAAAAAAAGTACATAAATTTATTAAAGATTGCATATTCTTGTAGCATCGTTTGCATGCGATTCGATACATCTTCGATGCAGTTTTGGCAAATTAAGTTCTTTTTTTGTGCTTTTTGTAAACTGCAGTAAATGGCAGAGAAAGGTTCGTGTGCAGTTAAATATCGAATTTGAGCCCAGCGGACGATGCTCTAAAAAATGCGTAGGATGCAAACTATCAGTGCGCGTTTTATTCAAAGAATGTGTGCGTATAGCGTGCTTGCAATTTGCGTTGCGGGCAAGTGCGCCGGAGTAACACACGGTTACATTTCTCAGTTTATTGCCAGGTTCAGTGCAATAGAAGCATCAGATCTGTTCGAAACGGACGTTGAATAAATTTTATCTGCTTAACTGCGTTGTCATTATCGATATACCAACTTTTCCTGGTTAGTTTTAACGGGATGCATCACTTAACTGTGGTGGTACTTCGGATGTTACAGGCGATTGAAGTGGGATATGTTTAAATGGGTTTCAATTGTGAGCTGTTATCGTAAGGAAAAGGATAGTTCCCATCGATAAGGACTTCAGTTCTTGCTTTGATGCTGCTAAAGAATTACATGCTGGTGATTATGTTTAGTTACGGTTGATCGAGTAATCGGCTAAGTTGCGAATTGTTTCGATTCAGCGCTGATTTAGAAGCATCTCGTAAGATACGTGCGTGTGTGTTTTTTGGCTGCACCGACCCGAGATCATGTGTCACTCCTGAAAGACGAGTTGCACACTTCGATCGAAAGACAGTTGTTGAACCATCTCTCTGTTTACTAGTATAATTGTTTTAGTCGTTTCGTGAACCGGAAATCTATGATGCTTAACACAGTTGTCTTTATAGTAATAATCGTTAGAAAACTTATGGCTGTTAACAGTTTTGAGAGCCTATTAGACATGGTTATACCCGAAATGAAGGGGCAGGGAGCGAGCTGAGAAGGCGATGAATTCTCTAATCCGTCAAATATCTTGGACATCTTTGGATTCTCCAAATAAATGTTGATAAAGGAACAAAAATGTGGTCATCTTCGCTATTCAGTATTTGCGGTTCCAGAGGCGTTGATTGTGCTGCATAGAAACGCTCATCACCTGTCATCTCTCAGCCGAGATTTTGTGTATGGCCTTGGCGAGAAATATTTTATGAGCTTAAGATTAGTTGCGTTTTGGCTTATGCCGAAATTTCGGCGAACCAGGATATGAGTGGTTCTAAAACATTGAGCGCGCAGGTGATTGGGCAGCAGTTCGAATGAATGGCATTTGAAAAAAATCAGCAGGCTCTTGCAGAAATACGGTTTTGAACTTGAACACGGCTACCTCTCTTATGATAGCGTGTGTCGAACAAAATGACTTTATGCGCTGGCAACTATCTTAAGCGACTGCTTCCCCAGCTGAAATCGAAGCAGTTTCGTTTTTTCAAAATTTCAATCCTTTTTTTTTTCTTTCTTCCTGTCTTCTTCCTACATATTTTTCGAACCGGTTGTAGGAAGCGCAGCTGGAAATTAGGCTGCAGTTTGCAGGTGCTACTCGTATCCTTCAGTTGAAGGGTGGTGAAGGATGATTTTCGTATTGCGTGAGAAATTTATAACTTATAGCAGTGACGTCATGATTAATGTTTTGCTGCGTCTGTTTCGTCATCTTGTTCATTCCGTTTCCGATGTACTGTACGTACACATCGTGTTTCTCGTCACTACCATTCCCTGTTCACGAAGTATGGCAAGCGCGATACGTGATCATTGCCGGCGTTGATTTTGAGCTTTCATTGTGTACTTTTTGTGATTGAGCTCGTTGCAAGCAGCTTTTGCGCTTATCCACCAAACCCTTGGCAGCTTTTGACATCTAGCGTGCTTTTTCAAAGCACTCTTTCACCGTGTTTATCTTCAATCCAAGCTAGGTCTTACTCTGTATGTAGTGACATCAGCATGACAATCAGATTACATCCTTACAATTTCTGCTCACGGAAAAAGGAGGAGTATAGTGGAAAAAGGAGGAGGGGGAGGAGTATAGAACCATACTTATCTTCTATAAATGCCCAAAGAAAATGGACTTTGTGAAACGAACTTGACGATTATCATGGTACCACAAGGGTAAACAGAACTTCAGCCAAAATCCATCACCGCTAATGAAGTTTCGTAGCCCTTTTGATGAATCAGTGACAGTTTTGCGTTTGGATGATGCTAGCGATAGATCGACGTTTAATTTCCAAATGAGAATAGCGCAGTGACGATTCCGCACTGCAGGCCTGTTTTGCCTTTGCAGGCACTTCCTTTTTTTTGGTTCGTTTTAGACATGTGAACATCACATGATACAAGACATGAAAAGGGGATAGCTCATCGGAGATATGACATTTTACTATGTCTGAAAGTGAGAATCGTTTATCCTTGTTTGCGCTAAGCCAAATGGTGGTGTGTTTTCACCAGAACTCGAAGTTTAGAGACACCGAAAGTAAGTGCTGTTCAAATGCAGGAAAGTAAATCTTTTTTATCAATGGATATAAATCTAAATGTTTGAATCAAAATGAAACGAATTCGAAGGTAAAGCCTCTGACTGCCATGAAGGCGGCTTTAGCTCACACCCTCCGCAACTCAGTATTTCGATTGGGGAGCAGGCGTTGTGGCGCGAAGACTTCGTGTATAGAAGACGGTTCTCACCTAGTGACAGAGTAGGATCAGAGTGGTGGAGGTGGGGTAGTAAGGTTATGGCTTCCAAGAAATTGATTTCCCTTGAGTTGAATTTGGTTTATTAGGAGGTAACTTCGGAAGACGTTTTTCACTTTTTTTTTGCACTTTTGCCACTTGTGATCACTTATTTAAATAGCTGCTAGATTTTTTTTCAGCAGCCAAGCTGTCAATAGAAGAATTCTACCAGGTAACACCAGCGGGCAAGCTTCAAGCGGCGGATGTTTTACATAGACATCCAGAACGAATTGCAGGTCGTCCAATTCTTTTTTTTTCCATTATCATTTTAATCGGACTGCTTGGAGAGTTCAGTTAGTTACTTTGCGGCTGGTATTTGAGGTGCCTTGGTGAAAGGAGAAGGGAGAGCTAGAAGGGGCATGGGGCAGCTCCATCCATTGCCTCAAATTTGGGTTTGAAATTTTTTTCTTCATTCCTGCAAATTTGCTGTTATGTTTTAAACTGGTGATTCGGAAAAATCGAATCGTCTGGCTTCAACTTCAGTATATGTGAAAAACTGTTTTTTACTGCTTCCTACACGTTGCGATTCAGAAAACGGCATAGGCAGGTCGCTGCTGCCCGAAGGCAAGCGCTTGTTTTCAAGTATTTCCTATTATTATTTTGCAAGGCGGGCCTTAACGTCAGCAAGTGCTCTACGAGAAGGGGCAGTGTAGATGGGAGATCGCAGTAAGAAGTTGAGGAATGGTGGATGTGTTCAGGCTCGAACAAGATCACGCCCAACTTGGAGAACATATCAAGTAACGATTCGTCATTCCCTGGCAATGCTCATCCAACGCCAGCAACCAACACTAGTATCACGCCAGCCAGCCAGAAATCTCCACATGTTAAGCGTGCCAAATGGCATCTGGGTATAAGGAGTCAAAGCCGCCCAGGTAGAGTAATTTCTTTCCTTTTTTTAAAATATTTATGGCTTGTATGGCCAAACTGTAGTTGTACCAGGCGAGGGGGAGGGTATACGGCGGAGTCCTGCATGTGTAGCATCAACATCAGTATCCTGCCTCCCATGAGAGTGAAACCGTCTCGAACAAAATTCCGGTTTCGATTTCTTCGCTAAGCTTTTGTTTCAAGATGTTTCAAGAGGAAACTTGGACAGTGGCCCTTAGCTGCTTAAACCGATCCGTACATTTTACGTTGCAGATTCAGGGTTTCTTGCACTCTAGCCCTTTGGTGATAAGCGTCCTTCCGTAGGCGTAGTATGTAGGTTTTATGGAATTGTTTCTTTTCACTTGTGTGTAAAGGCGGAGGGGAGGAAGAGGGGGGATGAGGCATGAACAGAATCCTCCAAATATATCGTCAGAAGCTGTGCATGTAGCAGAAGAGGTGAAAAGGTGAAGTAGAATCTTGTTTGCGTGCGCATGAGTATCACTTCTGCCTGTCAAAGTAGCATCGTTTAGAGACAAATGCTTTTTTGCAGAGGACATCATGTATGAAGTTTTTCGCGCGATGAAAACGCTTGATTTTGAGTGGAAAGTGCTTAACCCGTATCATGTGATTGTCCGCAAGAGGCCTGAAATTCCTACCTTCGAACCTGTAAGTCATCGTTCGTTTTGTCTTCTCATTTTAGTGTTTGGCTACCGTTCTTGGGCCACCGTTAAATCATAACAGCCTTAGGTGTTTTTGTGAAATTGCGTTCATTACGTACTATGGACCTCTCGACAGAGGGGAGGGGGAGGGCTCATCTATCGAACCTAATCAACAGACGTGGATGATAAGGCTAATAATGGTGTCATTACTCCTCTCGTAAGGACATCTTTAAAGATTGCTCGTCATCAAAAGTCCACCCTTTAACATTTGTCTTGTATGTTGTGCAGAGAAAATAATCTGTTAATTATTAGTCGTTTTGAATGCAGAGGTTTGGAAAGATGCAAATTACAGCCAAAGATGAGTCTGCAGCTATATCAAGTCGACCAGAAAAGTTACCTCCTCGATTTCAAAAGCCTCGTCGATGAAGATAATGGTAGTTATTTATTTATTATCCTCTTCCTTCCTTTTCCAAATTTAGCTTCAACTCTTTCACCTGTCCTGACGTAGGTGAATGGTGGGCTTTGCTTGGTGCCATTGTTTAGCGCGTAAGAATCTGAAAACTAGAGGGATGGTCGTACTGCCTTAGATGCAGTGAGATGTTATGAAGAGCGTTTGTCTGCTTTCTGAGGTTCCTTAAAGGTCGTTTGGCTATGGTAATGCAGCTGAACGTTCGCGAGAAGGAAAGGGAAAGGAATTAAAAGTGCCGTAACTGTCAAACTTTGAATTTTTGGTTTCAGATTTTCTATAGGAACACCCAAGTCATGCTCTTCGGCTTCCATCAGATTTGATGAGATGCAGCCAACAGGCTCACGCGCGAGGTGGGGAAAATGGAGATACGGGAGCTTTACCATTTCAAATGGGCAGGGGAAAATGCGATGTAAGGGTGCGCCAAAAGAAATCATGTTTTTAAAGCATAAATAATTTAAAAAATTTATGGAGCAGTTTCGTCATTCCTTGTGCCAGGTCAGCGGAATTACATAAATAGTTTCAAGTTCGTGCAAGGAATTAATTACTCTTATTAAATGTCTTGTTAAGAAGGCGCAGGTGTGCTGTGGTCTTCCCTTGCTTAGTGTTGGGTTATGACCAGTTGAAGTTTCCGGTTGCTGGTTGCCTCCTTTCCTACTTCCCCATCCGCCTCTCCCCCTCTCCCCTCCCCCCCTCCCCCTCCTCGCTTTACCACCCGTCCCATCCCACCGTTCTTTTTA
Source organism: Toxocara canis (assembly GCA_000803305.1). Taxonomy (NCBI): domain Eukaryota; kingdom Metazoa; phylum Nematoda; class Chromadorea; order Rhabditida; family Toxocaridae; genus Toxocara; species Toxocara canis. The sequence continues at coordinate 206,423 of JPKZ01001546.1, forward strand.
AACGGAAATCTTGGCACGGACCTGACAAAATAAGAGCTCGGGAACTTCTGGCCTATAATTGCTAAGGTTGGTATTTATATGCATTTCTCTTTTTTATGCGCTAGTGAAAACTTACGGAATGACAGAAGACTAGCTAAATGCTCTTTTATTACAGAAATGCTTAGTTTAAAAATGCTTAAGTTTGGGTAATGCTTCGAAGTCAGCAGTGTTCAGCGTTTAATGTGGTGAATCTCATGCTTTTTACACAGGAAGTGCGAGTTCATCTCGACACGCTTCTGTTTCGATGCCAGTGAAGCCATCTCTGCGGGCCAGCCGCGCACAGTCACTACCCATGCCTATGGAGGTTTTGTTGTTTATTATTGCGATTTTCATTTTTGTTTTATTATTCTTCCGTAGTCATTTGTTATTAAGCAATAAGCATATACATAAGTAGCGTTCAATTATTTGTTGGCTGGCGGCGTCGAACTAGTTCCGTTGCCGCCTGCCATTGTTCTCAACTACCTTAATTAATTTAGAAACTTTTGGCATAGATCTGGCAGGCGATATTTTTTTCTACTGACTTATGACGGTTACTATTCTAATAAAGGAAAGAAGTTGGTAATGGTTTTTGTGGAATCCTCGTCGATGATGGGGTAGTCTGGGTTCATGGCTTCTCTCCGATCCAGCATGGAATCGTCTTGTTATTAAACAGAATTAGGGTCAAAAAGATGCTTATTTGCGCTGCCGTCAGTGAGTATTAAGATTGTGTTTGGCAACGACAAACATCTTGCATGGTGTTGTTGTCTATACGACCTTTCTAAAAGTGTACCTTCGGTATTATACGAAGCACATTATCGTCTGAGGCTTCTGTGCTATACTGCGCCATGAAAATGGCATAGTAAATTGTATTCGCGTTGTACTCTACTTAAATATGATTTTCGATCTTTACAGCCAAACTGAGCGTATGCAGATATGACGGAACAGCAAATCACTAAACAACGCAAGTTGTAGTGCATGCGAGGGGAATGTCAAAGTCAGAAGCACTCCATTTTCTCCTAGTTACTCATCGTCGGTCTTTTTTCCTCTTTTTTCCCAATGAGCTTATCAACCGGAATCACGTCAGAAAGCCTTATCTAACTCTTCCCTTCCGCATCATTGAAGCTTGCCTTCTGAATGTCTTCTTGCCGTTGGAATCTCTTCCTCGTATTCTCACTAATTATCCTTAACCAGAACTGATTTCTGTTCATCATTTTTATCTGCCATTTCTTCCAATGTCCCTTTGAAAGGAGTATTGCAATTCAGGTTGACCAAACACCACCACCCTCACCGACGGTAACAAAACAGTCGCAAACGATGCAATTCTTCGAGATGTGCGCTTCATTGATTGGAACTCTTGCACGCTGATTTTGGCGCGGTGATGCGTTGGCGTCGTTTCGATAGCTGCAACATCATAACCTTTAATAAAACCCTGGTTTAAGTAATGAGTTTCTTAGAAGTTGAGGAGGAATTAAGGTTATGCGATAATGTATTTTTTACTGACGATACGACCCCATCACTCTGCGTAACGCCTTCTAGCTCGTGTTTTTGTGTATTCCACTTTCTTCAATATTATTTTGCGGCTGATTGGTTTTGAAACGCTCACGAAATTTTACATTCTACGGTTCTAGCTTGTTTTGTTCGGTATTCTTTTTCAGGAATTTTCAGTGGTTTGTTGTGGCGTGTTCAACGTTGATTTGTATTCGTCGAATTAGAGCAATGTGCTCGGAATTCGTGCATTTGAATAATGTGAATAATTTGGCTAATTTTGTACTAGTTTAAAACAACCTCTAAATAATGCATGTTTAGAGATGTGATCGCTGTGGGGCTACGCACTTCGCAATGACGTCTCTTAGTAAAATTTTCATGTTTTTTAGTGGAGTTTCGAGTGAAGACGCTGCCAGATGTTCACATTTCACATATGTAACGCGTCATGGTTAAGCTTATTACTGCGTAGCATATATGCATCTGTGATATGAGAAAATTGCGTGCTTAAGTTTTATTCTCTTATTTTGAAACATATTCTCCGATTATGCGTTTTCGAATTGCGACGATTGGAGCGCAAGTTATTGCACGAGTTTTTGAGAGCTGCGATGAAATCATGCAAAGTTTTATGCAAAAATTAGGAAACGCAAACAAGACAACACACCAGGGCATCGTCATTGCATGCGAGTGGTTCAGTTTTTCAAATCATTTGGGTGACGCACTTAATACCGCTTTCTGTTTGTTACACACTGTATTGAGAGAAGAAGAAAGAGTTGGCTGTTTTTGATGCGCAAGTGCACTTTTATGCTACGCTTTGCGATATTGAAACTTTAAAGTGCTTTTGGCTTACTGCATATAGCGTCTCTTGTTGCTTAACTTTATATTGTGTCTATTATATTTGGTTTTCACTTGTTTTGCGCAGCGATAGTGTTGTAATTGTATACACTGGGTTGAGAAAGTATGGGGAAGAGAGCGGTAAAAGAGATCGTGCACTGTTCGTATTTCCCTGTTGCAAGCTGATCTTTGTGGCTGCTGTTCGAAATTGGTGCGTGCGGTCGATGTGTTTCTCTTTGTTTGTACTCAGGCCTGTTACGAATGTATAGGCGCCATGTGTACGTATTTCGTCGATTTATATCTTGTTTTGTCCGCCAGTCAGTGAACTGTGTCGGTTTCCGCTCTCTTTCCTCTCCCCTTCCAGAAAATTGTACACGATCTTTCAAATGTTAGTTTTATCAGTTTTTTTTAGGTCTGGTCCGGGGTGAGCAGGGACAGAGTTGACATTTTCGACGGGTCACTTGCGTCACTGGAAAGTAAAGTTGCTTTAACGTGCACGTTGTTTGCGGTTTGCAAATCAGCCTGTCTCTTTTGTGGAGGGTTTTCGTTTTCTTATGTTCTGAGTTACATTTTTTTGTATATGTTCAAGAAAATCCCAACGTATTGTTGAAATATGGATAATTTCCGTTGACATTTATGTTCGATTTTGTTGCACGTTTTTTGTTTAGAAATTGAAAGTTGAAGAGACTAGCCAATGTTTTGAAATAAATGTACATCGATCCCTGTGCACCCCCCACTCCCCACCCCCTGTATCCACTGCACAATCAAGCAGAGTCGGTCCACGCGATGTGTTGTCTTCAAGCATTACTGTGTTGCACATGCGTGCGTGTGATGTGTCTTTGCGATATTTTTTAACTGTTGAGGCGGGAAAGCTACCATAAAGATACTTGCCAGCGAAAATCAGTGGTATCGCTAGGGCCATTAAAAGTTTGAACATACTGTGCAAATTTCTCGATGAGTTATGGTAGACGAAAAATTATTTGATGGGAAGTGTAGGTCAGAGAATAAATTGTGGTCAAACTCAATTGTTGAGAGCAGACTGTGGGCTCATACAGTGGCGGTGTAGAGGTTGCTGATCCAGTGCGAATTTCTGGGCAAGAAATGGGAAGTCTTGGGGGCATGCTTCATTTCATATTCGAACACTCGTAGGACAAATAAGGCAACTTTTAACAGTAGGGCAAAGCGTATCATGCCAGCCATTTGGCGCACTTTTCAGCTTGTAATTGGAAATGCGGTTCCACCAATACGCCTGGCGTAGTCGATTGCCGAAGAACATTCTTTTGACGTTCAGCTTTTTTGATGAGGAGGTAAAGATTGTTCGGCGCCCACGTGGATGTATATCTCTGTCCTCCCTCCCATCACTCGCAGTTCGAGGATTCTTCAGGTTCATGTCTTTGGACCAATTTTGCAGGTTTATGAATTTTCAGGCCAAATTTAGCGGGTCGTTATGGATGGACCGAGATTTTGTGGACCACCATTTTTGAGCTGAAAAAAGCATTAAAAGCTGTGAAAATTGTTTGTTAGAGATTCCCAGCGTCGTGCAGCGCCATATTGGACGAAGATGCGATTTTTTGAACGATTCTTTCTGGAAGTTGTCAAATTTTCCGGTAGCTTCCGGAACTTGTCGACCTGGCCGTTGTGTGCAAAGAATTCTGGAGCTTGCAAATCACCCTATCCCTTTTTTTAATGAGGCTGGGGGGGGGGTAGGAGGGGCGGTTGTGGGCTGATCTATGATTTTGAATCACTTCCAGTTAACAGTCGGACGTGATTTGTGAATTACTTATCCTTAATATAAGTTGTGTTGCTACACTCTTGATCTCCAGTCTCAGTGTCATGGTGCGATACTACTTTGGGTCTTTTTATTCGGAGTAACCCGGGGTGGCCAGAACTCATTCGGCATTAAAATCCACAGTTCAATGTGCATAATTCTGAAGTTTGCCGTACATTTTGCGATACGAAATAATCTTTTATTAGCTTCTACTGTATGGCGTTTTGGGCCTACAAGTCGACAGTACCTAGTAGTATCTTTGAGGAGAAAGATTATTTCGAACCAGGGGG
>JPKZ01001546.1:216282-226721 GCA_000803305.1 Toxocara canis
GGGGGGGGGGGGTCGACGACAGCTTGAGGGCTATATAAGCTGACCTCTTTACAAGCGAGCTAGAATCAGTAATATGTCCGCGCGATGATGGTTATCTTATTTCCATACCTAGGCGAAAAGCTAAATGCGATGGTGATTGCGTGGACTGGCATCCGCAGAAAGAGAACCAAATTTGGGGAAGAAAATGTTTTGAGGGAATGGGAGGAATTGAGTTCAACGGTTAACGCCAGCTTATGCAAGATATCATTAATAATGTGCCGCACTGCCGCACTTGGTGATGCTACGATTGGGAATGGTTGCTAGTGGTAGCATGGTGATTGCGAGTTGAGGGGAAGGGGAGGGGTTGTAGGACATGTTTTAAAGATTCTTTTGTCCAGCTCAGTTCGCCCTGATTCTGCCTCACTAGCGTACGAGCAGGCGTGGGGCAAGCCAGAAAGGATGAAAGCGAATTTTCGTTAGCGCCCTCCTCTCCGCAGCTCGCAAACAAAACGGGACTTAGCCAGTCACCTTTGCTAGCCAAGCTCGACAAAATATTTGTGATACGTTTCATGGAAGCTGCAGTAGCTTCTGCGAAATACTGACCTCTGAAGTAGCTTCATCTTGGATTCGCTGCTATGCTGAACGAAAGGGAGGAGGGTTTATCTGCCCATGCCGCATCTCCTTAAGGGCGAGCTGCGCGTCAGTCAGACCGTTACCACGAAGAGCATGCATTCAGATCAAAGTTTGGAGACAGAAAGATGGTCGAGTGCACGCAGATCGCTATAGTGAAGAGTAAGGGGTTTCTTTGTTGTTTTTTTTTTTCTTATTGGGTTTGTCAGTGTTTATCAACGCGTGTTTGATGTAAGGAAGTCGAACTGGGAAACAAGAAGGTGATCATCGTGTATGTACCATTCCCGCAGCTGCGGCAGTTCCAGAAGATTCAACCGCGCCTTGTTCGTGAGCTCGAGAAGAAGTTTAGCGGCAGGCACGTTGTTGTTATTGCTAGGGTGAGTTTCACTCTTTGCCTTTCGTTGCTGGTTTCCAAATGTTTCTTTGATCTTTCGCCGGAACGATAATCGAGACCCGAAGTAAGTGCGTGACGTGTATGATCAGCGTGAATTGTCCTCATCTAGGTTTTAGAAGCCGCTCACTTATCGATCCTGCCATTTGTGATTTTTACTTAGAACGCTTAATAGAAGAGTTTATTTCGTTGTTACCATCTGTGTGCGCGTCAGAAATAACGTCCTAAAATTTCGTTGTTGTCGTCTGTGCGCACATTAGAAATAATATTCTTATACTATGCATCCGTGATAGCGGCGGATCCTTTCACGCCGAGTAATGCATCTGATTGCAAATGTGCAAATGGTCGTTTGTTAGCCATGCCGATGTTTCTGTTTTCGTACTCTGAATGGCATTTCTTAAAGAGTTTGCAACGAAATGACCGTTTTGAAACATATTCTAATTTTGCCGACCTGAAGCTATATATTATTAACGGGCATTCAGTTGGTGCATTGGAAGTGATGGTGCCACTTTGCATTCTGCGTGCTTTTTTTTTTTACCGAAAAGGGTGCTAATCATCCCAGTGAATTATGTATTTCATAGTTTCATCATCTTTGCTTCTTTACAGTCGGTACTGGTTTGTATTTTTAGCGGCGTATAATAGCGAAGCCAAAGCGAGGCAAAAATAGGAAGCCGGAAAAGCAGAAGCGCCCTCGATCACGAACGCTGACTGCAGTGCATGATGCGATGCTCAGTGACTTGGTGTTCCCCGCAGAAGTGGTCGGTCGTCGAATCAGAGTGAAGCTTGATGGCAAGCGTATCATTAAGGTGCACCTCGACAAGAATCAGCAGACAAATGTTGAGCATAAGGTACGTTTTTCTACGAATTCGTTTTTATGCGTTTTAGCTTTTGCGTCGCAGAGTCAAATACAGATGGTTTCGGGGTTGCGTTCATGTGCCTTTGCTCCTCGGTGTCTTTTTTCCCCACAAAGGATCAAGGGAACGAACAAGTCTGGAATTCGTTACGTGTTATGCTTTACTGAAATGAAGCCAAGGCGCTCAGTTTCAGTTCGATGTACTAATTATTACTTTATTTCTGGCCGGAATTAGATAGCAGCTTTTGATGTCTCGAAATGTTGTGGATGTGGAGGGTCCGTTCCGTCAAACAAATTATTATTTAAGCTCAAACTGTTTTCGCTTAGGAGCCTTTATGAAATCACCTCTCGCTTGCTGCTTACCACCCAAGATTAAAAAGTGGGTGTGGGTTATGCCGGTATCCCGAGGCATTTTTGATGTAGAGAGTTCACAACATTTTTTGTTTGCTGTTTCAGGCACTCCTATTTGGTATGGCTACCCGTTTTGTGTTGCATGTGATTAAAATTGACTCCTTATACTCATACGGCGTAGGAAGTGAGGGTTGCTCTTTTAGAAAACTATTCGCATTACTGCAACATTTGCAACTGCACATCTTGCTGGTCAATAAGTGCATATAATTGAAACGTAAGCTTTCGTGATCCATAGCTTTTTTGAGGTAGAGGGTCACTTTCATAGGATGTTTCACTCAGTGCCTCAAGAATATGCAGCAAAGTTAAATCGGTCGCTTTTCTGGTAGAGTGCCAAATTTTCCGTGGTACACGTCGAGTATTTTGGTCTTGCAGGCGATTGTTCCGGTAGTAGAATGGGTGCCGCACATTGGCGTGCCGGGTTGAATATGATTTTATATTAGTGGGGTGATCGCTTAATGTTATGCGAAGCAAACGGGTGTTTTCTTCGGTCATTTTTCACTAGTAGTATTTCCATATTCGCGGCATGAAAAGTGCCTGTCGCATAATTTCCGCTGGTACACACCTCCACTGGTACTTGTTTGGCACAATTTCGCGCATTTCGTAGTATCGAGATATATGAAAGAAGCCATAGTGCTATGCTTATTGATTGCCTCTCTACTCCCGCCCGCCCCCGTTTGGAAAATGAAAAGGTTTCAGACACGTTTCGCCAATGCTCGCTCCCCAGAATATACAAAAGTGAGAAAGAGAAAGGAAGGAAATTCAGAAAAAAATCGAGGTTGCGAATTGAGGCAGTTGAAAATTGGGGAGGGAATCAAGTCGGATGGGCAAACTCACGTGTGATTCTAAGCAGTTGCGAACCAGGAGTGCCCTCGGCATTACTTTCCCTCCACGTGATATTTGGCTCCTAAATTCCCTGTAAACTGTTTTGTCATTTTGCCAGCCGTCTCTGCCATTCATTTCTATGCTCAGGTTCTAGCGCAGTGTTGTTGCTGCCATTTTGTCATGAAGTGGGGCTCGCTGCGGAGACCAGGGTCACTGTATTTTGAGAAATGGTCATCTCTCTGCTGTGCTTATGAAGGAAATGGTTAAGACAAGCGTGCATATTTTGTGGTCAGATAGTTAATTTCTCTATCTTTGCCGATCGAATGATATTCGCTTGCATACAGTTTGTTCATTGCCTGGATGAAGCACATTATCCGCTCGTACGAAAGTTTTCTCCAAGATAATGGCGGTTTCTTCGAGTGCGTCAAATATTGATTTGTAACGCAGTCGTAGACAAAAGTGAAAGTGTGTCGTGCATGTTGCAAAAACATCGATGACGCTAACTCCATTTTTGTATGGTATTCTACTGCTGAGTTGTTGACGGTAATTCTTAGCGATCGAGGCAGTGACAGAGAGCCGTAGAGATATTGTACGTGGTGGAGATGTGCTGCTGAACCCGTTACATTTCTCCATCTGTTCTTCAATATGACACCGTTGGCTCGCTTTCGGGAGTGGTTTTGATGAGAGCAAGTAGCGCTATACTAATTGAAGTGGTTTGGTTGCAGGTGGATACATTCTCAGCAGTGTACAAACATCTCACAGGAAAGGACGTGGCTTTTGAATTCCCCGAGCCGCTGTTCTGATCTGTTTTCGAGTGTAATGTTGTGTTCTACAGTATTTGTTGTTGTTAACATAAACCATAAACGATTGGTTTCCGTTTTGAAATGCCTGTTGTTGTGTCTCATTCGCGCACGCAAATCCTACATAATCTGCACTAGTCTATTGTCTCATTTTACACACGCACCACATTGGAGGCGGAACAGCTAGAAGCTTTTTTCTAGAGACATCGACGACTAGACTTGTACAGTTTACCGTGTTCGGGTGGCGTAGGGGTTGAACGATGAAGTATTTGTATCGTGGCATTTGCGAAAGCGTGGAAACGGAAGCAGGAGTTGAATCATTACGCCTAAAATGATATATTAATGTGCTAAAGTATATGACTGCGGTGAAGTACATTGAAATATTTGACGTTTGGGCAGAACATGTTGTTCGATGGTTCAACGCGCAGTGCATAAATGGGCTGTATGCTACGCGCACACACACGCTGTTTACTCTGTTTGACGTTAGATTTGGATGTGGACAAGGATACAGTTTGTGATCGGTTCTGCAAGGTATTTATGCGCTGCTACATTGGGGGTGGTCAATTAATAAAGATTTTTTGCCGCTTCTGAATTAATACATCCGTCGAAGAGTGCAGTATTTCCTTCCTGCAAACAGCATAAGCGTGCCCGAAGTCTGTTCACGTCACTTTCACCCCACGTCTTTACCATGAGTCGCCTATGCGCCTATGAAGATGACATCTGTGTACATGCCAGCTTGTACAGTGGGAGGCAGGCTTTGCGCTTTACGAAAATATCCACTGGAATCGTTGCATTTAAGCATATTGCATGTGCTAAGGATGTGGTACCGAGGAAATCAAAAAAAAAAAAAACAATTTTGCCATTATGGGGTTACCCGAAGAATGAAGACAAAATAACTCGTTTGACAACGGCTGTTGGAGAACTGGAGTGGAAATGGAAAGGCTAATGAGTTTGGCGGAGGATTCTTTCAAGTTCGTTGCATTTAAGCATATTGCATGTGCTAAGGATGTGGTACCGAGGAAATCAAAAAAAAAAACAAAATTTTGCCATTATGGGGTTACCCGAAGAATGAAGACAAAATAACTCGTTTGACAACGGCTGTTGGAGAACTGGAGTGGAAATGGAAAGGCTAATGAGTTTGGCGGAGGATTCTTTCAAGTGTTCTGGCATTTTGTGGTTCGTTTACTCAGCTATTTGAGAGTTCGAATTCAAGGTTTTACAAATTTCGTGAAGAAGTACACTTTGCGCGCGAGTATGTTTCACCGATTGAAACAGGACCTGCAAAGTGACGCGACGTTGTTTTGTCATCGTGCGAAAAAAAACTAAAATCTAATTTTAATTTTAATTTTACTTGTGCGCAAAGATGTTTGTCTTGGTGGGCAAAAAAACAGTTCCGTTAAAAGTGTTGCAATTGGGTTGGGAAAATTTGTTCCGGTCGAGCGTGAATTCATGCGAACAACGTCCTATTCTTGGGCTTTTGTTAACGTTTGCGAACAATTGTGTATGTAGTAAGAAACTTCCGGATGGCCTGTGCTATAAACTTGTTGCTGTAAGGGCGATCTTGTAAGCGCTGCACAGCCGATGCATTTGCTAGTCGCGCAGCGTGATAGAGTACTTTATCGTTTTAGAAGCGCTGCACATGGAGACGGCTTATTTGAACGCGTCAACGTTGCGTGGAATCCTCTGGAGATGGCATACGTTTGCACTCGTCAGAGAAACAGCATATTTTGGCTTTCTGATAGCGCATAAAACGACAAGAAACTTCTCTGAAAAACTTGCTTCCAGATAACATGTTACGACAGTTTTTCATAGAAAAATCATTTTTCTGTTCACTGCTACATAAGGTTGGTACTTGTAAACTCCATGAACGGTTAAACTCTTCTGAACTTTTCTGTAGGGCACATAATGGTAATGAGGAAGTCGGCGACACACGTTTTACGGTTTATGCAAGGCCGAGAACATGGGAGTGCAGTTTGAAAGAAGAGATGTTTATGTAGGTGCGCGAAAGTGCTTCAGTATGAAGGAAAAGGTACTGCACAAGCGCAGAGGACAGCCTAGGGTTTGCTGTTTCGTTGCACGCGAAACACGCTGATGCTTTTGCGAGGTAACGCGAATTTCTCTCTCATTCAGCATGCAATAAAACTGTATTGTTCGATAGGTATCTCCTATGGAACGACTTTATTGTTTGAGTATTTTCGTTGCGGTTTTTGTTTTTTGCGCTGATGTGTTTGAGATTGAGGCATGTATCTGTCATGAATTAACCATAGATAAGTGTCTCAGAAAAAAAGTGCAGAAAATTCAAGGACATAATTATGTAAAGATGAGTAAGTCCAATGCTATTTTTGCTCCAAAATCGTTTTTACGATCACCGTGGAAGTATTATGCGTAAAATTCCAGTATACTCATTTCCCGATCTTCAGTTACTGACAGCTTATCTGCAGTCATATAAATCTAATCGAATTTTGGGGTAGGTTTTTTCTTTTAGCTGTATTTTACATCTACGAAATTCCAAATAATAAACAGCCACATAGGTGTAGGATAGACATAGCACACATACATGTAAATCTTTATTGCCTCTAACGTACTCTCAAATTTGCGTATTTGCAAAGAAAAATATAAGGACCTTTTCGAACTCATGCTACCATTTCTTTCTTGTTGCCGACTGGAAGCTGCTCGCAGGCCGAGTGCGGAGAAGTGGCAACTTTTTTTCAAGATATACGAATTTTCCCATCTTTCTAAATATAACGACAGGGACATCTTGCCCGCTCCTTGCTAAAATATTCCTGCCACAGATTGTAAACGTCCTCAACAGTGTATCGCCCTTAACTCGTAAAAGCACTGTTCTCTCTCCTCCCCCCCCCCCCTTCCCCCCCCTCCCCTTCCCCCCCCTCCCATTCCTCAGCCATGACTAACCTGCACAATAAAGTGTAGTTAGAACACCACACCAACGATGACGACGGCCAAATGCTAAACGATCCCTTCATACCGATTTTTTTGTATTACAAGTGTGTACGTCGTTTTCGCCCTCGTTGAACTAAAAATTCAAGAAAAACTGGTGGATGAGAAATTGTCGTTCTTGCTTTTGTTGGCGGCGAATTGAAACTGTTTAGAAAATACATATGCACGCAGACATGTTCATACTTCGACATACATGAACTGCCTGCCTCCTGCTATAATATTTTTGTGATCTTTGCAATAACGCATAATTTTAATAAGAGGGTTCGACTCGCACATTCGTAAACAAAAATGAATGCCTTCAACTTCCGCACTTTCAAACACATTCACGTAACAGTTTCTGCTGGAGCGATGCCCAAAAAAACGGTAGCTTTTTTTCACAATCAAAAAATTGCGTAAAAAGAAACAGCATGCTTCTTAGTTTAGGTTTTGGACTGAAAATTCCCAACTGCATACCTGGTTGTGAACGAATCTGGCAACTCGCGCAATAATTGTAGCGCGGCAGAGAGCAAGAGGGAGATTCCAAGAAAGCTACACTGCACTCACTTTGGCATATGTTTAATCTACATTTCGCAACATATTCACGGAAACGACTTTAGTGCGTCACCATATGCAGGCATAAGGGAAGAAAGTGCATCTTCATAAAACAGTCCCCCTCCCCCCCCCCCCCCCTCTCAACCTAGGTTGCGTTAATATTATGACGTTGTGATGCGCATCCTGTTTTGAACAGTGGTTGCGTAAAGCGTCAGCTGAGTTGGCGGAAGACTAAATTCGAACGCCCGTAGTGTGCGGCGTGAAGCGGATTACGCTTGTTACATACGCTTTACCGTTGTAAGCCGGCAATTACACGAGTGCTCAAGTGTACCACTGGTTTTACTGTAAAGGCTGGGCTAGAAGTTTTACTTGCGTCCTTCTGATGTATCGTTCGGAATACTCAACCGTTGATTTACTGGACGTCATCTGTGTGTGGGCATGGATGCGCCAACTGTGACAAGTGACCGTGTTGTTTGCACGCATACAATGCTGTCCTTCGCTGCAGGCGCTGCGCAGAGGCGGAGCGACCATCAACGTGAACAGCGGTGCGAGCATGGAGCTGATCGCCGGCTCTCAGTGATGCCTTCGACAACAACGCGCACGCGACGCATCCTTTCGGACGCCGAGAAACGAGCGATCGGAGACCTGCGCACCGTGGTGCCATCGTTGGAGACCATCTCCGACGGATATATCACCAGGTTGGCCTTATCACTCATTTCATCCCCCTTTCCCGTTCTGCCGGTCACTTCGTTCCTCAGTAACACCTCTCCGTACTCGTTGCGCTGTGTTCATTCCGGTTTCCCAACGAGAGGTTTCGTTTTCTTTTTGTCGTGGTTGAATGTGTTTACCGGCCTGCCGTCATTGCTGGTTTGAGTGCATTTCGGAAAAGCGCGATCCATCCGTGAATTAGTGTTGCACAGCGATCCTACGATTTTGGGGCTGATTGCCTTAGACCCTCTCGCATTTTCCATAAATTCGAATTCGTCTATTTTTCATAATTTCCACATTCCCAACGACTCGTTGCACGCTTCATTCCCATCCGGAATCGCCTCAGAGAAACTTGGAACCAAAAAAAGACGCTTCGAAAGAGATCGCTATTCATAGATTACCGTAAATGAATGAGTAGGTGACCAACGAGATAAAATTTTTAGAATCGCTACGTCAATACCAATAATCGCGCCGTGGTTTCACTGCATGAACATGGTCGCGTTATCGTATCGATGCTCATCTTGACCGTACCAGTCCCTGCTAAATTTCTTTCTGACTTCGACATTCACCACAAATCTTTTCGCTGAGCAAGTGAATCCCGTGATTTTAGTTTCGCGCGTCAGTTAGCTGAATTACGGTAGCGGTTTATGTTATGCTGCTTGCTGATTTACGTCCCATGCGAATTTAGCATTACTTCCTTTTCGACTGCTGATGTAGCAGTCATCCTTTAAAAAGCCTTTATCGAAACGACCTAGGGCAGTAACAGTCAAGGTGTAGTCAAGATGGCGCCCGCGAAAACTTGTTTAGCGGTGCTCAATGCTAACGCCATGCAGAACATTTCCCACCTGCAAAGCGGCATTTAACGTTAACGCAATGCCGTAGTCGTCGTTGGTGTAGTCTTTGGATCCCTTTTTTGCACATCGTTTATCGCAGAATTGTCTATTACACACTTTGGCGATTATCGCCGTTGATATTACTGCTTGAATTAAAATATCAAAAACCCTGGCAAACTGCTTGACGAGAGTAATGCTTTTTGTTTCGAGAGTAGTGCTTCTTGTCTCGAGAGTAGTGCTTCTTGTCTCGAGAGTAGTGCTTTTTGTTTGGAGAGAAATGCTTCTAATATTGCAGCATCGATCGAGGTAGTGCATACAGCTCAATTCTTTAGTGAGCAGTATCGCAGCCATCTGTTCAAATGCACATCCAAATTCGACATGCTTATTTTGCTTCAGATTTCATTTAATCAGTGTTTCCACTTATTTTCTGGTCATCTCTGCGACCGTTTTTCCTATTCCGAATATATTTCCAGAACTCCTGTTCAGCGTGCCGACAAAAATATTTCAGTGATTTTGTGAAAGGATGGTGTGCTATCGAAAAACGAGATTAGTTGCTCGCTTGGTTAGCAATGCACTTTGTTTGCAAATGTTGAGATGAGTCCACAATGAGATTTTTGCGTTTCTCCGTCCATTTACTTTGTAACCGCAGGGAAGCCTTCAGGATTAAATGTAGGTTTAACAGAGTTGTTAAAATCGTTGCAGGTATCCATCACAAAGGGAGCTGATTTGTTAAGAAATCATCAAAGGGAATCCAAGCGGCTAAAAAACGAGATTAGTTGCTCGCTTGGTTAGCAATGCACTTTGTTTGCAAATGTTGAGATGAGTCCACAATGAGATTTTTGCGTTTCTCCGTCCATTTACTTTGTAACCGCAGGGAAGCCTTCAGGATTAAATGTAGGTTTAACAGAGTTGTTAAAATCGTTGCAGGTATCCATCACAAAGGGAGCTGATTTGTTAAGAAATCATCAAAGGGAATCCAAGCGGCTAAATGTTGCAAGACTTCTAAACTATGCCCAGTGTTTTACTGCATTTTTCTTTAAACATTCATTTTTGGAAAAGCGTTAGAATGACTTGATTCTGAGACTAAATAAACCGTTTCCTCTAATTTAATGTATCTTTTTGCGTAATTTCAGGTACCTCTTCATTTAATTTAGGGTATTTTTTCCTTTAATCTACGATAACTTTTACTTTAATTTCGGGCATTTTTCCAGCTGTATTTACCAGTAAAAAACTTTCACTGATTAAGGGTGAAAGGGTGAAACTGTTTGTTGGTGCTATTAGCTTGCTGAATGAGGAGAAGGTAAACATAATGTTCTTTATGGCCGAGAAACACTCACAGAAATATTTCGAATAGCCATTCAAGTTAGCGGATCCAGTTAATTTAATTTAATTTAATTTTATTTTATGCTGAAGAGAGAAGTACTGGAACGGCAGTGGAAAAGAAACGATGCAAACGATTGATAGAACTAAAAACACTGTGGTGTGTTCGTTGCAAACCGAGCTGCAAAAATAAAGCTCCTCAC
>JPKZ01001546.1:226874-245265 GCA_000803305.1 Toxocara canis
CCATCCCATTTCGATTTCACAGTGCATCGTTGGCTGGAGGCGTTATTTTTGTATTCGAAACGATTGGATGCGATTAGGGGTAATCCGAAGCGGAGAACGATCAAAACAACACATTAAAAAAAGGGTCGTAGGAGGATGTGTCCATATTTAATTTTTTGACAAGTTCAGCTTTCATGGAAACTTCTAACAAGTGTTACGATCGCGCTAAACGGTGAATCAGCACATCATTTTCTCTGTTGATCTTCTTTCCACGTGCTCTTTTCGTTGTTCTCTGTTTCGAATCTGCTATACTCACCTCGAATCACTTCGCGTGCAAAAACCCCCTTCAATTGGCGCAGTGCTACGCTCTATGAAAATGGTCACCTAAAACGGTCGCTCGTTTTGTTTGATGCATTTTATTCGTTTCTAACGCACAGTATGGATTTTTTGCGAACTCATTATTGCAGTCTTCTCAATAACTGCCTTCCTAACACTGATAGTTGGAGGAAGTGAGAGAGAGAGAGAGAGAGAGAGAGAGAGGGGGGGGGGGGGGCGGAAGGGGGGGGGGGAGGCGTAAGGGTAGCGGTTAGTTAATTTCAAGCATGGGAAATATGGGAGTGAGGGTCCTCCTTTTTTTCATCCAGCGTAGTGCGATAAAGTGACAGCTTTTTCTTTGCCAGAGTGTGTTGTGACGAAAGATTGAATCGATCTTTGCTAACGTTCATAGCTATTCATCTACATGTGCAACAAAACTTGCGATAGCGGAAATGTGCGTATTCAGAAAGTGTGCCTGCCTGCTGTCTGTGTTGCTGATGTGCATAACGCATATAAATGATGCCCTTGACACACTATCGGCAATTTATACCATTAATGATCAATACTGTCTTTCCCATTTCGGTTTTTCTTTTTATAATGGCAGAGAAGATGTTTAATTGCTTGAATGTACGCGTTTTTTACCTTTCACATTCTAATAACACATCCCCACTAGGAACACCTTGATCTATCATATTCTTTCTTAATCTTGATATTCATTTTGTTGACCAGTTGAAATGGCTAATTCAAACTGTCTTCATAAAAAGTGCTGTAGAAATGGCATCCAGAAGTGCAGTGATTGAGCGAACAGTCAGCTTATTCTTGCAGCTGTTACACTAACCGCATAGTGATAGAGCTGTGCTATTAACTCATCGCACAATTTGGACCAAATTTTGACCGAGTGTGCTCACATCTGAAGGTGCTCTCAGATTACCAGAGGAAATGTTTTTCCTCAACAAAAGTTAGAATGCATGGAATTCAGGTGGCTTTGGTCACGAGATGGACGGTTCGATGAAACCGCAGACGCACTAAAGAAACATGTCGTTTTTCGGAAGGCTTGGCGTCTGGACGAGATCGACAATTGGAACGCACCTGAGGTGAATACTTCAGTTCTGACAACCGTTATGGATGTTGGTTCTTTTCGGGTCTCCGCCTGTGCTGTCCTTACAGGCATGATCACAGGCACAGACTGAAAAAGAAGTAGCAGAAACTGATTTATAGTGTTTTCTCGCTCGTTTCGTTTACACCCAGTTCCGATTGAACATCATTGCCATCTTGAGTAAGAAGAGATATATGAAGCTAAACGGAAATGCTGACAATTTTTGTTGCGCGAACAACGATTGCAGCTGGCTTTGAGGTATTCAGGTTGACGCGGTTCACTTCGAAATGAGTTTGTGCGCAGTGGATCGTCCATTTTTACGATTATCGTTTCAGACTTTTCACGCCATTGTTCTGGGGAAATGCGAGACTGTATCAGCCGATATGCCCAATCTGTGGACTGTTTTTATAGATTTTAAGGGGGTAGGTTGCATGGGATGTAAGTCGAGTTGTTTTTTCTCCACTGGATCCAGCTTGAGCCGTATAATTCGTTTGTTATGCCTAGGAGAAAGGTATGGAAATAGGTCGCTCCCACGCCATGGAGCCGGTCTTTCTTTTCATACAAATCCTAGCAATGATAGTGCCAGATAAAACCTCGGGGCTATGGTAATCGAAGGCTAAGCTCTTTACAGTTGTGTTTTCTTTCCAATTTTGTGGATAAAATGAATTCCTCAACGTGTTTTTTGTATCATTCGATTGTTCGTTTTGCACGTTAACGGCTGTCTTTCATATTTTCGGCTAATTAACTGCTCTGCACGATTAATTGCTACCAACTTTTTTCGTATCGTAAAGGAAAAGTTCATTCGATTTCTCAAAGATATTCACAAAAGCTGTTGTGCGTCACATTTGCCTTTGCCTCTTCGAATTTTGCACTTAAGTTTTAGACCTTGCTTCTCATACATTTCCACCTTGAAGGTTACTGAAATTAAAATAAAATGTAACGAATTCAAAACGAAACTGTCATCCTTCCAAAAAGGTTAACATACACAGAGAACATTTCATTTGAATGATGAATATGGGGTTGTGCAGTAAAGCTTTTCATGTGCCCACCTTCAACTGTACACCTGTTGTGTATTTTCCTTTTTAAACGCTTACTTTGTAGCGTGTGCTAATTTTTTTCATCTTTACAGGAAAGCCTTTGCTATTACTTTATGAGGAGGGGGGGGGGGGGAGGGGGAAACGGTGAGGAAGAGAAGGAAGGCAATTCGTTTCTCGATATGCTATTTTATAGGTGCATTGTCAATATGAGCTCAGTTGTGAATTGAAATCTCTTCGATGAGAATCATACAGTGTGGTCACGATGTTGAAAATAAAAGAGCTTCAGTTAATCGAACAAATAATGTTATAGTGGAAATATGTTTTAGAGGGTGAAAAGCTGCGATTTTTTCTCAGCAAGAAGCACGTTGCGCTCCTATCTCCTGTAAGTGGGTGTTGATTTTATCTGTGTATACGCGTGAGACGGTGTCTCGAATTGAAAATGTTGTCATGCTGTCTGAGAAAATTGTTGCATTCATACTTGAAGATAGATGACCTTGACAAGGAATTTTCAAAAGCATACAACGCAAGTCTTCATACAGTCTTCCATCTTCAACAGGTAACAATCTATGCAACCAACCATAAAAGGCGAACCAGAAGAAAATCATTAGGTTCTCTCTTTTGTGTTACGTTACTACAATTTAACCGTTACCAGTTTCGACCACGGACAGAATATTCGCTTTTGTGCCATCGACATACAATTCTTAAATGGCACAAAACGACATAGAACCGCGGCTGCTGTTCGCTAAAGCAATAGCTTTGTTCGGACAGAGTTTGTATGGCCTTTTTTTAATATAGCTGTATCACTTGTGATTTAATTCTGAATAAGTCTCCTGCTGTTTGAGTTCATTCTTGTGAATGGAAGTCCATTTAATAATTTTAGAAGCATAGTTCCGAGAGTGGCGGCTTCGAGCTATGCATTTATAGATGGTAGTACCTATTCTATCATTTTCGCAAGCTACTTTGTTCTATTGCTCTAAACTTTTCTATTCGGTTATTCTGCTTCAGCTCACCCCCATTCATCGACTGTTCTCTTCTGCTGATTAGAGCGGAAACAGAACAGAGTATTGCGAACAGCAACATCAGTAATGTGCATACGTCTGCATTACAGTTGTACTCAGGCGAATTATTTATCGATATTAATTGCCGTATAACAGCGACAGCTTGTAACTCTCATCAACGGTTATTCAGTTTAATTACCATAAATTATCATAGTTCGCTAGGCCTAGTATAGTTGCAAATTGTCTCTCCCCTCGCTAATGTTATGCAGTCTTTGTTCTTTCCCAAAAGTCTGACACTTGGAATTCTTCGAGACGATTATTCTTCCTAAGGCGTGGTTACATTTTGCATCTCGATTTCCAGCAAGATCCTGCGCTTGCAGTTGTAAATTTTCTCTTGGATGGAAGTTCACTTTTATGCGAAATTATATTTTGTCTGTTGGGACAGCTATCAGTTGGTTTTTGCGCCGTAAGAGAAACGAGTTGAGGAGTTTTCAAAGTAGAGTAAAACTCCTAATACGATTCATCGCGCTCCAGCTCTCACACTTTCGAAGAGATGCGCATTGAAGTATTTACAGTTGTTGCTGTAGAAATGAGTAATTCTGAATCAACAGTATCTGTTGTCGAGTGGCAGTTATTATATGCAATACTTTTGCTTTTCATTGTTTTCATAAGTTACGTCGAAGAAAATGAAAATGTGAATTCTGTCAAGGGCATCATAAGTTGTCGAACTTTTTTAGTTAAACAAAAGAAGAGAATTAACGCAATCTTTTTATAGGTATATTGCAACTTTTATGGTTTCTGAGACAATCATTCCATTTTATCTATGATTTTCAGTCGTTGCGTTTTTAAGTTCTCTTTGATTACCATTAATTAAACACGAGAAAAACGTCCACATCCAGAAGTCATACAGTGAGAATTTCGTCTGAAGATAACAAAAGTGAAGATAAAAACATGATAACAATGATAGCAAAGATATGAGGATAACGATAACGATTTTTTGAAGATAACGAAAATATTTTATAATGATGAAAAGAATATAAATGTCACACGTTCCCGTTAACTGGTGTCATCCACATCGTTTTAATTCTGCGCAGTCAAATGTTGGCATTTTGAACGATGCTAATGAAACATGTGAGCAAGCGACGTTCACTCAACGTATTGTTTACGTATCGGGTGAATACTTTGGAACGGCGAGAGTGATTCATATACTCGTTCGGTTAACTGCCAATGCACAACTGTTTTCTCTAGTTGCGTGTATGTGTATTACCGAGTTGAGACAAACGCATCGAGACGTTTACTCATTAACATTTATATTACACATTGTTTCGAAACGCCAATAGCTGACAATCATAAATGAAATTTTTGCGTTGCTTACCGTGGACGATCGAGACAATTTTTGGCATGAGGAGGGTTGTGCTCATTTTCAACAGATCACTTTCAAAAACGAAGGACGCGAATGAAGACTTAAGCCTGTAAAGATAGAACATGGAGTTCTCTTATTCCTGAGTATAAATTACCGCTATATATTTGTTTGAATCTTCCCTATTTGTTGAAAATAATTCAAACGAATACATTACTTGGGATTTGGAATAGATGACATGCAACTGCTAACGAGGTGGTATACAGAGGTGGAACTTGAAAAACTAGACACGACTTCTGAAAGTTTTTCATACGAATGCAAGGTCTCATTGTACCAAACGTTGCATCACTGTATTCGGTCTGTTAATGTGGATTAGATTTTGGGGACACGGGGTAGGGGAGGGGGGGGTTGCGTGGACGGAATTTCGCAGTTATTAAATTGAGAGAGAAACCGTCCACAAATTGCTTAATTCTTCTTCACGTTCCCATGTACAAAATGAAGCCAACGATACTGTCAACAGTATGCGTTAATGCAAATTATGTACATGCACTCGTCTTTTTTGCTAATTTATTTTCACTGCGTGTTTCAGATTTTGGAAAAATACTGTGGTTATGGATTCTTATCGGACAAGGATGGTTTTCCCATACTTATGTCATTGTTGGGAAACATGGATGTTGAAGGTTCAGTGTTACCTCTGCTTAGTTTATTTCATGCTTCTTTTTCTTTTAAGACTAGTCCTGGTCGAAATATGGCCAAATCAATGGCGTCGTTGGTTACGCATTTGCCACTAACTGTCTTTAAAAAGAGCCCGAATAACCCTTTCATCCTTGGTTTGTGACTGCTACTGAAAGTCGATGAATGCGTAACCTTTGCAAAATCCGCAATCATTTCCAAACGAGAAAAATCGGACATTCATATTGTAATTTTCGTATATAATTCCTTAGTCCATGCTTCTAGGCTGTCTTCCGACCAGTCTGAATTTTGGTCTGCAACAACCGCTCCCATTAAAAAATCGCAGACGAAAAAAATGAAATGGTAGGAAAAGGGGGTAAAAAGATAACCACATTTCGAGTACACCCCGTCCTTTCAACAAACAAACGCCCGTTTTGAAAATCGCCAGTCGTATAAGCCTTCCGCATATGTATATGCTTATTGCCAAAATTCACCAGCGCCATACAACATAAGCGAAGAATTTTCAAATGCAGCAATACGGTAGTACATATTTTCCGCTAACAACGGAGTAAGAGGATTCTTTTTTGCTGCTATAATGTCAGTTTGCGGAGAGGATGACCGGCTTGCTTACTGATCGTTTCCACGCATCATTTTCCCAGTCATTCCTTCACTTTTACGAAATCATGGCGTTCAAGAAATATATCAGACAAAAACACGAGAATGAGCCATGCAAAACTGAAACGAATTTAGAAAAACCCAAATTGCTGTTATAATCTTTCGCAGGAATGCCAAAAATCATATGATTTTAGGGAAGGCGGGGAAGGGAACAGAAAGATTGTAACACGTCTTTGGTATAACAGTAATTCGTTGTATTATCTTACATTTTTTCCCATTCAAGCGCAAACTCTTCCGCTGTTCCACTGAACGAACTTCAATACATGAAACTGCTTTGTTAGTTCTTTTTCATCCACA
The DNA here is from genome assembly GCA_000803305.1 of Toxocara canis. Taxonomy (NCBI): domain Eukaryota; kingdom Metazoa; phylum Nematoda; class Chromadorea; order Rhabditida; family Toxocaridae; genus Toxocara; species Toxocara canis. The sequence continues at coordinate 233,304 of JPKZ01001546.1, forward strand.
CAATTCTCAGCGCCTCCATCAACTGCGCCACTTCCCTTTACATGAAAGGTTCCTTGATCTTTTAAAAATCAATAGATCAATCAGTTGATCGTTCAGTTTTCAGGAATGGTGAAGTCAGTGCAGTCGAGCGACTATATTAAATACTCGTTAGCGGCGATCGAAAGGGGCATGAAACTTTGTGACGAAAAATGCAAAGAGGTCAGTGAAAATTAATGAATAAACATTCTAATATTTACAACTGGTAGTGCATTTCATGCGTGCTAAGTATCTTTGCTTAGCCACAGGTATGTGCAAATATCTGCGTCAAATTTCCTTTTGTCAGGTACGTAATATGAGATGAACTCGTTAGCCTACATCATCGATACCTTAAAAAATGATTTTTTCTATTTGGCTCTCGTGAATAAAAAGTAAACTTTGGAAGGAGTCGCGTGCAAAAGCATGCAGCTTTGTTAAGTTTTCTAGTCACTATCTTGTACTACTTTATAGTTCGTACTTTCATTGTTCTGAACGCCGTAAATAAGTAAATAAATGGTTTGACATTTCACCAGGTGGTTTCCGTTTTGTAATGGTGTTGTGGAGCTGTATGGTCTAGTGACAGGACAGTGAGGTCTCTGAATCATGCGATCCTAAGATACCATTGATGCATAGGATTGTCAAAATTACATGAGCTATCCAGCTGAAGGCTTAACCTTTTAATCATCTTAAACATTTTAACGTTTTCAGACTGGACACCCATTTGAACAGATGATGCTTGTGTTCGACCTTGATCACATCAGCAGCGCACACTACTCCTGCAAACAGTTCGCATCTTCCTTCACGACACTGATTATGCTCTTCCAGGAGCACTACCCTCTTGTGCTGAAGAAGATCCTTATCATAAGAGCACCTGAGATGGCACGACTAGCCTTCAACACTATGACACCCTTTCTTTCCGACAAAATCCAGGTCGCTTTCCACTTTTTAAGCTGACACATCTCATAAACGCGTTCGCAGCTCAGTGGTGGTTGGAAAATATCGCTGAGCTCACTTGTTGTTCTCTCGTTTTTTAAATTGACTCGAGCGATATCTTTCTTATGCATGTTACTAGGTTGATCATTCGGTTCCCATTCTTTACAGTCACTATTCTCACATGTGAAACCAATAACTACTCGTATACATCTTCCTAATGACGGACAGGACTTCTGCCCTGAACGTGTAAAAAGTCAGCGTTTCGTGTCTGTGATGTTATTATCTGGTGGCGGATGATTATAATTTGTCATAAGTGAATCATCTGTAACGATAAGATTAAATGTGAGAACCATCCTGTGTGGGTGGCTTCCGATGTTGTGCTTGCGATGTGGTTGGAAGAGCAATGTTGCATATGATCGTTGTTGTTGATGTTTCGGATATGATATTCTTCGAAATATTTCTTTCATATCTGCGTCCAATCAAAGTGTGCTGTACGGGGAGTAATATCTATTCGGTCATCGCGGAGTGTTCTCATATGAGAAATATTCTCATGAAAACACAGTTTTCGACGTTTCTTGTTGGACGTAAGGCATTAATGGTATAGAAAAAGTTTCATCCGTTTTTTAAAAAAATTACCTAGAAAGTTTGTCAGAATACTCTTTCGCATGCTTATTCGAGTAACATCACTTTTATTTCACGTCTGCTTCAACGGTTTTTATATCTACGAGTAATTCCTCTTTTAGAATTTTTTTTATTTAAAAAAGACAAAAGCCGACTGTTGCAAACAAACAGAAATCAATATTAAAAAGATCAAAGCAAATTGTCTACTGGCTTCCTCAACCGATTCTGTAAAAAGAAAGCACCACAAGAATTTTTAAAGTAGAACCTACATGGTTTAAAGGATATAATAGATTTTTTTCAGTGTTTTTCAGTGAATTCCAGTGCACATTCATTCCTTAAACATTCGATCACAGCATTTCACTGTATTATATTTAGGATCGTATCTATGTGATAGTACTTTGCTACCATATGCAAAGTTGCGTTGTCGGCCGATGCTTAACAAAAAATCCTTTGTGGTCACACAAAAAAATATTTAATCCAACCATACACTCACCGTGAAGTAGCTTTTTTTTTTTAAACGACTATTCTCCAACTGGTTAGAGAGAAAACGTCGATGGAAATTCATTCCGCTCGCTGTAATAGTTCATTTAAAAGGTGCTACGTGTATATGAGTAGGGAGTTGCAATTTTAAACGCTCATTGCTTAAAGCAAGCTCCTTTCAGAATGTACTCTTGCTGAGAACTTGAAAGGATTGCAATTTTAAGAATAATATGTAAAACTGAACTTTTAAACGCAGAAGTAAAGACGCTATGCGAAATCAGTATTTAAGAAAAGAAGGGTGCGTCCTTGAGGGTTGCAGTCTGCCTATTTCTGAAGTGACCATTTCATTATTCTTGCACATCTGGATGTTTATTCATCATCATTGTTTGCTGTACTGTAGAATGCAGTAGTGGACAAACATTTACAACACATACACGCAACACCTATTAATAAAAATTAGTAAATTTGGTCATAGTGTCTGTAGAAATTGGCAGGGTTCATAAATCCTTATTGACTGCGCAAGTAAAGACAAAAAACACATAGAAGAACTCCCATAAACGGGAACTCTTATTAGAGGCATTGTTTGATCTGGGCGTTCTGAAATGTCTCCCACTATCGCATAGTTCTTGGGTTAGTGGTTCGCCAGATTTCTTTTTCACCAGAATTATGCGAATAAATCTAACTGTTGCTAGTTTATTGTTTATTTCCTGATTTTTATAGTTGTCTTGCTGTATGCAAAGATGTCGTCTGTTGGTGTTAAGATTACAAAGTTGGCGTCGTAACAGTCCCAACTGATTCCAACAAAGAAGAAATTTTTACCTGCGAATCCTTATTTTTGCATTTAAATCTTTTGCTAAACATACAGTGAATAGTAAGTATAAATAAGCCGCAAGTAAAATTCGCCTATATCAGGAAAATTTTACTTATTTTCTCCTCGAATTCTGAGTTACTATCAACCAAGACCTCCTTTTCCTAGTTCATCAGTGGATCTGCCCATTACGTCAGTTTTTTCTTTTCAGATTTTTCCTGTTTTTGTTGATTTGTCTTCCTTTCGGAGCAGTTACAACTATAATTGCGAGAAGGGTCCACTTCTTGACCGTTCTTCGCATCTTACGTATACATTGCCGTTTTCGCTAATTAAAATTATCCAATTTTCCAGTTGCACCATGGAGCAAATGCATTTCCTTTTATACATGTACAGGAATGGTAGCGAAGTACAGGGACGGTATGCAGGTACTGGGACGATACTGTCTTTTAAACGTGATATTGTTCCGAAATGAGCACATTTACAGGAGTTAATCGAGATGCCGTCGGTGGATGAATGGCAGGCAGCGTTGGCGCAGTATGTAGAATTAGACTCGTGGCCAGTACACTGGGGCGGGAAGTTATGTGACGAAAACGGCGACCCAAAATGTCCGTCAAAAATCCGATATGGGCTTGGACCAATTCCGGACACGTATTTCGTTGACGCTGACACTGCCATGCCCGACTATGACCAGCTGACAACCGTTTATGCGGGCGAGAAGCACCTCATCGAGATCAAGGTTGAAGCTAACACACGAATTAGGTTTGCTCCATAGCGTTTCCACTATCGTTTTTTCACGCCACATATTTTCCGAAATATTTGATCCTTATCCTTTGCCTTAAATATTTTGTTCTTTACGCGCTATATAAATTAAAGCGGTTATATTGCAACAGATTAGAGCGATTAGAGGTTGTCTGCAACCAGCGATTATATTGCGATAGCTGGTTTAAGCAAATAATTTTACCGTTGAGGTGACACAAGATAATTTGTGCAGATTTGATCGCTGAAATGCATAAACCCAATTTAAGATATTTTGTTTTGAAGTTATTTTTGAACTATGTAACTGTTGCACTATACTGTTGCCATATAACCGGTCTAATTTGTTGCAGTATACTGTTACTGGTTGTAAACAACCAATTACTGTACGGCACATTAGAAAAGCGAAAAGAATAACGGACTTTAAACTAAGAAATATCCATCCATACGATGCTTCGAGTATCAGATCAGTGCAAAGAAAAAATGAAATAACTAGTGAACCTGGGACAGTGTTATGCTCGAGCTCATTCATTGTTGACCCACTGCCTCACCATCTTTTTTTTTTAGCTTGAAAATTTTGGACTGAATGAAAAGGTACTAACTACAACATCCATTCTAATAGTGATTTTTGAACTTTAAATTTCAAAGCAACTCGTGCATTTAAAGTTCGCAAGACATATTGCTAAGTTCAGAAATTATGTTGCAGTCATGTGTGTGCACCTACTTCGAGTCATTTCTAATGCGAAAACACCCGGCGGTGATGATGCACTTTATGGACGAGTAAGGTAGAAAGCATAAAGTGACAACTCGTGATTTAATTATCTGATTGCATTTGTTTCGAATGCTGAAAGAAATTTTGACATGATATGGCGGAGGCGAAATGTGAAATTTCCACCGTTGGTTCACCATCGATGTTTCTGTTGACGAATTTAAGTGAGCATCATTGAAACACCAAGCTAGCTTATCATTCGTTGTAAGCGCAGTGATGCCGCTAAAATGTTAAAACTTATTATTTAACGCAAGTTTAAGCCAAAAAGAAGAGCCCAGTATCCCCCACACCTCCCTCCTCTATTTGCAATCCATCTGAGAGTACGTTTGGAGACTGCTTCAGACGTATCCTATAAAAAAAAGAAAACGCAACTTCGGAGCACTGATTGCCGTCATTGCATAAACGTTTTTTGACCCATCCTAGTGACCAAGTAAATCTCGTTTTCCGCGTGATTCTTGCATGCATTCACTGAAATGAAATATTTAACACGCAAAACTCGTTTTTTTTCTTGCTGCCGATCCCCTCGCCATTCGCAACAAAAAAGTTATGCCAAGTACACATCAAATTGAACAGCTTTATGCGTCTAATTTTCTATAAGTTGCCGCCAACTCAAAAATATTATTGCGGATACCCATGAAAGAGCAAAATAACATCTGTTCTAAATTCTCGCTTGTATTTTTAAAACAAAATAAGTGGTGTGCCACGAAAAAAATAAAATAACGAATTTAAGTTAAAATTAACTCGTACGATGGAATGGAAGAAGTGATTAAGAAAATTAACGGAATTCAAGAAAGCAACAAATTTGAATCCCAAAGCTTATTGACTGAAAGAATGTCATAGAGCTTTTTCAACAAATGAACGTAAGGAGAATATTTTACAAGGCGATGCGTAGCAGTTGGGCAATCAATAAAGGGTATAAAATTAAAGAACTTAAGACGCAAGGCGAACAAATAAATGTGTCAACGCAAATGTGTTATATAGCGGTAAATAAATGATGAATAATACTTGGAGGGGAATTGGCAAAGGAACTGGATGCCGCGAACACCGAAATTTAGTTCCTTTCCCCTTTCGAATCACTCAGCACAGGCTTCCCTTGAATTTATTCCTTCCTTTGGACATGAGATCTCATTCAAATTCACCATAAACTCGATCTTTCCTCTCCCCATCCTAGCTAAGCCGCATTCTTTGAAATGTCACTTCATCCACTCCTCCCCTTCCCCCCCCCCAGTTCAAGGGTTTACAATATACCATTTGCCAGCCGAATGACGATCTGCGAGCAAGTGGACGAAAAGCTTTCGAAAAATACATCATGCACTGCAGAATACGCTCGCAACACTGAAATAGCAGCCCATCTTTGAAGGAGACTGCGTAGTCGGACTTTATTCGAAGCTCAGCTCCGAAAACTCAGTTTTCGAAACTCGGAAAAAAACAGTAATATCAGATACTTCGAGATGGGGCTTCCAGGAAAGGAAGAGTCGCACAGTTAAAATGGAAATTAAGGGGAGGGAGAGAGATGCCGACATTGGTAGAAAGTTGTTAGTACTGTTAGGGTGCAACCTCATTTGAAAGAACAAAAAGTTGCCCTTCCCATCAATCATTGCACCTGTTGTGCACATTCGTTAATTTTTTTTTCCATTATTTTTTATCCTAAATTGATAACGTTAGGGGAACAGAGGACGACGACGTGAATAAGCCATATATATTGTAGCAACAATGATCGTTAGTGCGCGTGTTTTGTAGGAACCGTTATATCATTCGAAATTTGGAATGAAGGGGATCCCACGAAACTTGGTCGATCTATATTTTTTAGCACCTCCCTTCTAAATAAAATTAAGTAACACATCTTTATGAGCACTACAAGTGAATTTCAAAGGAAAAAAAAAGAAAAACCTAGTGAACCTGGGACAGTGCTATGTTCGAACTCACTCATTGCTGACCCAGTGCCTTACTATCTTTTTTCTAGCTAGAACATTTTCGATTGAATGAAAAGTTACTAACTAAATAATTGTGCACGATTACATGAAATGTTGAAATGTTCTGATTTTAAAGAAAATCGTTGCAGTGGAGAAGCGGTAATGAACTGTGTTTAGCTGGCAATACATGACTTCCGAGGAAGATATCGGTTTCGCAATCCGATACGATAAAACAGGAAAGGCGAACAATCTGATCGAAATGGATATCGTATTCCCGTATATTCGTCTCGAATGCTCACAGGTTCCTTCGAGCGGATCAATCGTCTGCGAGAATGCCGGAAGATGTATGGTGCATTTCGACACTATTCTCATCAACATTTTGCGAACAACAAACCGTACATGATGGCAAGCAAACGAGGCGGCCATCCGTTCTCAGCGAGCTTTAAACGTCTTAGCTGATTGCACAGAAGCGATAAGCCAGCATAGAACTAGTTTTTCTTGCCAGCTTACAATCATAACGTACAATGAAATAATGTTGAAGAACGCAACAAAAACTTGTTAAATAATCATCAATAATTGTATTCTTTTTCCGTTGCCGTTTGGAGGCTTTTTAGTATGCGCTTCAGTGATCTAAAATATGATGAGTACCACTGATTTGAGGAACCTCAATTCGTACGACTCCAAACTGTCAAAAATATGGTTTCAAAATGACTTCAAGTCAGATATAGTAAAACATTTGCGAGCAAATCATTTTTTACATTTAGAACAATCAGGTGTTTTCAGTTCCCGATCCTGAACATATAGTATTTTTGGAAGAACAGGGGAAGGGGATAAGCGATGGGGTTGCGACATTTCGGCTTCAGATTAATACATCTGCAGGGTATGCAGAGCGAGAACACCGCACAGATGACCATAAAACGACTTGTTTGCAGATATTATCGAATTTGACAACTATTATTCGTGGTTCTCTGCCAAACAGCTTCGCTATAACATCGAGATCGATCAGCTGTGAGTGGCGAATACTATTCTATATTGTACAGCTTGTGAATATTTAATTCACGTCCACTCTGCTGTAAAAAATCATTCAATAAAGCTTTCTTCCATCCGTTCTTAACGCTAAGCATGAGCGACATTGAGCTATAGCCCAGCTAAAATTCGTGCCAAGAAGCTCAAGCTAAAGAGGTTGTTCAGAAATAAGCCAAGTAAAGGTCAGTCGAAAAGGGTTGCATAAATTCGTGAGAAGCAATAGGAGAAAAGTGGGATTTCATGTCAACAAGGTGTACCACTTAGCCGCAGCTTTCTTTTCGCCGCAGTTCGCAATCAAGCCATCTTCTCGGCCTGCTGATTTTTTGCGGGTATCATTACGCTAGCAGTCGTGGTGCGAATACTCGCTTAAAAGGTGAGGTGCGATTCGATGCGATGCAGATTTTCTAAACTTCGAGTACTCAAAAAATATCCGACATTTGCGGATAAAAAATACGGTCACAAATATCTCAATTCGCTTATGCAAGCGGAACTTTAAAAGAAAAAAAAACGCGTTAAAAGCACACGACTGGATTCTGTTGCCTTTTGTGCAACTCAAACCTGCAAAGCTTATCATGCGGACACTGTGCTGTTTGGGTGCATTTGCCATACAGTGATGTATGGGTGGGGCGAAGTAAAAGGCTGTACCGCCTATGAAGGATCTAACAAACATCAGATACAATCAAACACCATCAAAGAAGGCTCTTTTTCTCGTCTTGCTTCGCCTGTCATAAAATTTTTGACTCGCTTCTTCCCTTTGGCTTAAAATCATCCGAAGATTACAAAAAGGAAGGGAGACGTTAACGCATTATCGCATACGTCGGTTTACGCATGTAGTGTTTATGTGTCAGTCTTGGGCACAACATATAACATAAATGCACCACCCTATGCCGGTCCTCAGTATGCTGTGACGCGTTGATTCGTCACTCTCCTGAGAAGTTACGACAGACGCTCGAAAACGGCAACGATTTAAATACTCAGAGGTTTTGATGTGCGAACATTCAAGTGCATAACCAATGATTCACATTTGGACTTTAAGACTTACTCTTACAAATCTTAACCTCATTCACAGCAAATAACATCGAATCTAGATCCAAAAGCTCAACTGGAAAAAAACAACAACGACCTCATCTCCTCACAGTAACGTTACGTTCTTACACAAAAGTTTACTCTCTTCCTACTGCAACTAAAATTTCTTCTAACAAATACTTTCAAAGTTCATGGCATGCTGCGGGTTTAGACAATTTCCTATTCCGTTTAATAAAGTCTGAGAATATTGGCAGACGTGAACTGCGTGACAATGCCTGCGTGAACTGCGTGACAGTATCTCAAAACAAGTGCTCACATATGCACTTCTTACTTTCGCTGCGCAACTTTCTAATTCAAGGAGCAATAAGTTTGCATCAAAAATCCTACCACCTCTGAAGGCAACTACATACAATAAAATAATTAAAAGCACAAATGGTGACCATCTGCGGCATCTTAAAAAAAGAAGATGGAAATTAACCGGTCCTCATCCGATCCTGGTGGAACATGCCTGCCTCTTCTTTTTTTTTTTGAATTAGAAGTATCACAAGGAAGTAGAATCTTCTCTGTACACCTCCCTCAAACAACTTTCGAGGACTACAAAATCCTCAGTCCTTCCAGCGAAAGGCAACAGCCACAACTCACTCACTCGCTCAAAGATAAAATTGACAACGTTATGACGCCTTAACATTAACCACGTTTACACTTACTACTGTTTGACGCCAACGAGAACACCAAACTATTTATGTTTGAATCAATATAACATCAGAACAACCACAGCTTCGATCCGCGTTTTACCGTTCCTCTTTATATTTCATCAGAGCAGTATAGAATGACACTACCAGCAGATTCATTGAACCCTAACAGATCGCGCGAGGTATGTGAAATAACAGTTTACTAAAGAAAAAAAAGGCATATGTCCAATCGATCGAAGTGCACAAGTATTATCCAGTAAAACGCAAAAGGGGCAGATGATTCTATACAAGAGGAAAGAAGCGTTAAAATTCTAAAGGCGAGACTGAATGTGCTATCTAATTCAAAGCGGCTATCTTCTTGCCTTTTTCTTCATACAGCTTGGCCAACTCTTGCGGGCACGTGTGCATATAGCCTTTGCCGTGGGCGCAAATCTCACGCATACGTTCGTACGGGTCGTAATTCCTGAAATTATTTATTGCTTAGAAGTAACCTGATATCAAACAGTAAAAATGCGGCAAACATCAGTACCGAAAACGAATGTGCGAAACTGTCTCTGTAAACGACGTCGCTGGCAAGAAGCAAAAAGGGATGAAGCAAGCATGAAATGGACTCGGGCGAACAGATATACACATCCCAATCAATAAATGAGATGGTCTGCAACACAGTTTGACGGCAGGCGAATGCGCTGCTGCACAATGACTGTTAGTGCTAGGAACTTCGTGTGCGGATGTTACTAGCGGCACTGAATGTGAGATTGTGTCAGCAGTCATTTAACTATTACTGAAGTGGATTCAATATACCAGAAATGAAGTCTATAGCATGCACGCGCACCGCGTCATACAGTGGCCTTTTACCTACAAACCGATCCAAAATATTTTAGAACACTGCAGTTTCCAAAAGGTATAAAATGATCCTTTAAAGACAGTTCCTCAATCAGGAAACTGGAAAAACTTTTTACCTTTAGATATTTCTCACTAAAGCTTACGTCGTCAGCTACCACAAATAGCAACCGCCTTCTAGTGGCAGGAAATATGAACGTGGACTTAAACTATGCCGGTGAAAAATCTCACAACCGAGTTCACGGGGATGATAAACCCAATTAGTTTGATCGGCGGCAACTGTTCTCCGGAGGACTTCTGCTTAGCAGCATAACGGACTTAAAATGAACATCAGTGCAGTTCTTCTGCTAACCTGATATTACAGTCAGTAGCGGAAAGTGACCGTGTGAAGACATTGAATGGCATAACCTTCTTTTCTAACTCATACTATCACCGTTTTTGTGGTTATTTCGGTGTGATGATAAAAATATCAGTTGAACTTCGCATTGAGCAAAACTTTTTGAAAAAACGTCATGAAAGCGCTCCTCCCTCTATTCTCTTTCGCTTTCCTTCATTATTTTTCCAGGCGGTTTGCGTTTTCTTCCTGAAAACCGGCTGCGCTTTGCATGCATCTCACTTCTTTTGGTGGACGCGAGAAGATTATAACTATACTCAGATGGACAGGGGTTGCAGCAGTTTTATTCAAAAAAAAAAAGAGGGGAAAGAGATTCGTTCATCGTACCGGCAATGCTGCAACCGTAGGCGCGTAAGGAAAGAGAACACAGATAATGGAAAACAAAAATAATATATCCAGAAAAATGAGTAATACACGGCACAGTCGATCTGGCGTTTGCACATACAATTGCTTCAGTGCAGAAAAGTTGTAATCTGAAAAGCGAGGTAAGCGCTGGCTGCACCTTCCTCAACAGTAAAGTCGGCATGGATTTTGAGAGAAACAGATCGCGCATTTACCAATAGCCAAAACCTTCGACCACAACAAATATCGACCAGGCGATGATGACCACAACTTCATGACCAACCGCAACTATCAGATGAACACAGCAAATAACAAAGAGTTAAAAGACTAACTTGAAGAATTCTTCGTATTTACGCTGTCGCCTTTGAACATAGCCAAAGTAAAATCCGATCGTTGTGCCGAATCCGGCAAATAACCCCACAGCGATGGCCCTTTTGCCATATGAATGCAGCATATTTCTCATCACGGGCGGCGTCGCCATTTTCTTTTCTGAATTTCTATAGTTTGAGATCAAGTTTTCAACAGACCAGTTACCCCTTATCCTCAAAAACCGCCCTTCAACGTTTTTGTCCTTCCTCCTTCCTTCTCCTACCAAATTGCCCCCCCCCCCCCCCCCCCCCCCCCCCCCCCCCCTCCCCACCCCATGTTACGTTACGTACAACCTTGAACACGGCCGTTTCAAAAATTGTGAGAGACTTAAGCACAGCAACGTCCACGTAACAAATTTTCGACAACCGATCGGCCAAATAACCCGTTTTTATGCAACAGCGTGCTCCGGGTGTGAAACTTCGGTCTGAATATTATAACGGATTTTCGGCCAAATTTAAGGATGAAAACATCGGCATTTCCCTTTCAGGCGAATCACAGCAGGTAGCAAGGTCTGAGGCATAGCTATTCTAGCATGCAGCTATCCGCTGCGCAATACAAATGCCACACAGCGACCTGTTAATTTGCCCATCCATGTTATATCGAATGACCTTTACGTTAACGCAGAAGGGTCTCATGGAAGTCATACATCCATAAAAATGTGATGCACAGTGCTTCAATATTTCCAACAAACACAAACGTTCGTTGACGCGATCAGTGAACTGCCCCGTATAATGCAAGATTGAACATCTTAAACAAAACCCAAAAAGCATTAAGAACGTGCGATGAACTTTTGACCATCACTACGAATTGGCGACTGCGAAACCGCAGACTATGCAAACGGGTGCGAGGTAGCACTGGGCATTACGTTTTTTTTCCGAAATAGATACAGCTTCATTCGCGTTGCAGTACGACTGCTTTGTGAATTAAAGCCATGCAACCTTCTCCTCCTCTTCCCCCCCCCCCCCCCCCCCCCCCCCCCCC
>JPKZ01001546.1:245932-257548 GCA_000803305.1 Toxocara canis
CAAGACCTTTGAGAGTGCCACCTGAACGAACACGGTTGGAAACGGATCATCCACTTTGTTCTGCACAACCGAAAGGAGAGATATAGCGACATTGCTGTGACGAAGGCTGAAGAGGGGAGGGGAACGGAAGGATGAAGTTGCAATTGCGCCCTTCGTGGTTGATAAAAAAATTTCCAAATGTTTCAGTCAGAGATTTGTATTTTTGCGAAGACGAAATGTTTAAACGTTACAGTTCCTCCTAAATCTTTCTTAAAAAAATACTGCAATGTACTGTTGTCAGCAAAATTCCTCTTATAATTACGAGATCGTTTACTGGCAACAAATAAACGGAGGCATTGGTTTTTGTTCTGATCACACCTAGTGCTTAGAACAGTTCAAGATGGCAGAAATTGACAAAGGATTTCAAAGAAAAAAATTAACGAACAGCTGAGTGGAGTGGTACGCGCTAAAAACACCACTCAAGCCAAAACGGCCGTCAAAATTAACACTACAAACTGCACAGCGCATCCCAAACCCATCTCATCATCCGGGATTGGTGAAATATTTCAAAATGTCAGCATAACAAGCAGTGCTCGCGTCAGCTAACAACAACCACCACCTAGACCGTCGCGCATGACACCACGCACGCACAACGCAATCCCTCGGCCCCTTGGCAACACTACTATTCGGCTGATGCACGCAACCCCCTCCCCCAACGCCCCAACGCCCCAACGCCAATATATTATCCAAAACCTCCCAAAACACCCACCCACTCCGATTAACATATATCAACAAATTCGCTCAACCGTTCGCCCCAGGAAACTGATTAATTGGTACCGATTGCATATAATCCTTTCGAGAGTTAAAAATGGCACTGCAGCAGTATATCGTTAGCATCGCAATCAAAGCTTGTGCATCTGCTGCTCTGCCGCTTTTCATTTTTGGCATAAGCAATCTCGTTTATCATTGCGGGAGTTCACCAATACTTTGAGCTTTTTTTCTTGATCTTCATTTCATCGGTCCAGTTGTTATTCATTTTCCGCCCAAATTATTGTAAACTTTTCAAATAATTTTTTTTTGCTGTTTATTCCCGTTTATGTGTTACCTTTATATAAATACTACTTAAATATAATGAGTTAGTTTCATTTGCTTTTTAACCCTTTACTTCTCTTGATCCTCACTTTGGCGTTTCTTTCGAAACCTCTAAACGTTCATTCGTATACTCATCAATAAACGCTTTAATGGCTTATTTAGTATGAAAGAGCGCACCTATGCTTCAAGGTGGTTTGCTTGTATTTTAAACGGTTCAAGATGATTAAAGCTGATTAGGTAAAGTGCGTATGTCGAATCAAGGTACTTTTTTAAAACTTTGGGACACATCTTGCGAGTTTTAATTGTTGGAATTAGTATTTTAGAGGCTTACTTCGAAATGACACATACGAAATGTTTCATACTGATTTTCCACAGGGAGCAAAATGCTTGCCCAATTACGCCTTCACTTCGTTCACTAAATAGATAAAAAGATAATGGAACGCGCAATGTGACATGTGTTTTTGAATGGGTATCCGGTGCGCAGCGGCGATTACAGTGAATGCTTTTCGCTTCCTCTTCCTCGACCAGCAATGGGTTGGGAACAGCTAGAGGTAATGCTGTTCCGGTTGACTATGCAAAATTATAAATGCACTCCAAAGTTAACACTTGAGGATTTTTTTTTTGTTTTTCCCTCATTTCGCATGAACGCCTCATTCATTCAGCATTACCGTGCGTTCATCTTGTTTTATGTGTGTTGTATATGACCATAAACGTATTGTTGAATTGAAACTTTAAATGAAAGAAAACACAATCAAACGGCAAGGCGTTTATCACAGAAAACCTACGACCATGTGAGAGAGAGAGAATCTTTGTTTACAATAAAGAAAGCATGTAACAACACATCCAGAAAAGGGAACTCACATAAACTCCTAGATCCCTTATTATTTCCTTCGCAGGGAGATCGAAACCACATAAATACAGAGGGCATTCAGTCGAGAAAATTAAATGCAGGACAAAGCATTTCTCAGGGGATATATGAAGTTGTTTCAGTGAAATCATATCCTGACGTAGCACATTGTAATCGAACTGGGGATCTGTAATAGGTCTGTATATCTTCACATCATCAGCATAGAGCTTACAGCAACTTAGCAAGCTCGCTGGAAGGTCACTGGCATAAACCAAAAATAATAGAGGCCCCAGAATGCTGCCTTACGGCACCCCACTGAGCACAAAATGAAAAGAAGACAATGCGTTCGCGACTTTCACGCTAGAACTGCGTGCATTTTGGATAGGTACCGAGTCAAACGCCTTGGCAAAGTCAATATAGACCACAGCTGTTTGGAAACCGTTATTGAAATCAGCATACCAGTTGCAGCAGGATGTCAAGAGCTATGTGAGCGTAGGTCTTCTTTTCAGAAAACCATGCTGGTTATCGCTGATAATGTTAGACAGACTAAGGTTGTCTGAACGAAGAACACTATATTTAGAGTTCAGTGATAACAGTGAATCGGGTATTTTATCTGATAGCCATGTTTCGCAAAGACCTATAATGTCTGGAGCGTCAAAGCGCTGAAGAGAATCTAACACCAAGTGATTTATCGCTGAGCGAAAACGATGATTTTGCCGTGAAAACCCGTTCATGATCGTCAGCTTCATGTGTAAAAAGCTGCTAATCGCTTTTATTTTTTCAAAATTTCTGCGTAGTGTTTTACTGGAGCGTCGGAATTGTACGAAAACAGCCATGGATCGGCTTGTGTTTTTGACAATAGCGGATGAGCTGCAGTGCATCCAAATACGTAAACGTAATGCCCGTTCATTCGAAGCTTCATCTTATGATCATTTCAAAATTTGCTGCTCGCTCCACAACTAATCGATTGCAATCTCTCCGTGAAAAATCGAAGTGAGATCTTCGCAACAAACATAGATACGTACAACTGTTGGGAAAAATATGTACGTTATGCGTTAATAAACATAAAAAATAAGCATACTCTGTCACTGTTAAATCCATGCGCGTCGTATACTTGAAGAAGAAGAAGAATAGCCTTTATGCACATGAATAAAGAAAACTGCACGACGCAGTGAAATATATAACAAAACGACATCAACATAAATGAGGTTAGACAGGTACACGTGTAGATAAATTGCACATATATACAGAAAGAATCGAGTGTCATGAGCAACGAATAGCAAGGAAAAGAATGATAGGAAAGGCAGAATCATTAAATATAATAAAGTAAGCGAATTAAACGAATGTGAAATTCAACTCAATAAATTAGATCAGCTATTATTCTGAGGTGAAATGAGTCGAGGCGACTCATGAATAGAGAAAGATTCTGCGCCTCAGCTATTCTACAAGGAAGTTCATTCCAAATACGGACTACTCTAAACTGGAAGCAATAGAAGACACTGTTCGCAGAACAGGTTTTTCGTGCTAATTGATAACGATGGGGTCGACGTTCACGAGGATCGAGAAGTGTAAATAAATTTTTTAGGGGTATATCAGAGAAACCTCTGACAATTTTGAAACACAGGGCCAGGTCAAATTTAAGTCTGCGATACTCGAGAGGTTCAAGATCGAACATCTTCAACCTGGCCCTATAATCAGGTGTATAGGGTCCCACGAACAATTTACGAAATGCCATACGAGTATAATATTCTTGCACGTTTTCAACAGTTTTTATATCACTGATAAGATACGGTGACCAAGCTTGCGTACAATATTCCAGTATGGGACGGCAGTATACAATATATGCTTTACGGTAGTGTTCAATACATCGATGTTGCAATGCACGTAGGATACAGTTAGCCACCTTTAACGCTTTCGTAGCTATTTCAGTACAGTGCAGGTTCCCTTGGTGTGTGTGCATGTGTAATAACGATTTTACATCACAGTATTTAGATGTTTTGCTGTACAGCACAGTACGACTAATATCTGCGTACTATAACGTGTGCCTGTTTTGCGGCAATACAGTCACGTCATGTAACACTCCGGTTGCAAAGTAACAATGCTTTAATTATAGAAGATTGTACGCTGTTCTCGCTATCCCCTGGTTGCTCTGTGTGCATGCGGTCGGAAGGAGCGTTGCGCGATTTAAAGACGACGGCTAACTGCAATGTTCCCATTTGATGTTATTAACTGGTTTTGACAGGTTTGCTTCGTTAGTTACAGTGAGAGGGCGAGCACTTTATCACCACTGTATCATCGAGCTTGTATCATTGATTTGTTGGCAAGATGCTGTACGATGCGCCCAGTTCATTTTTAACGTAATATACGCTAAAATAATCTAATGCTATAAAGGCTCGGCTCCTTCCACTTCCCCATTCATAGACTGTCGGTGAAGAATCGGATGACTATCGATGAAGAATCGGATGGTTCGAGCAACCAGCTCACTCCACTCGTATTTGCCTCTTCAGTAGTTGTCTTGGGGTTGTTCGACTCACTCTACGTTGAAACGAAAAAATCTTTTTTAAGCATATTGGCAGAATCTCCGCATACAGCTTCAGATACAGCCATCTGCAAACGATGAAAAGTCGTTATTTCTCACACGCAGGTCTGTAAAATATGCCATGGACTTTTCCCTCAAATAACTTGGGCGTTTTAATTTATCTCGAAGTTTAATGATGTGAAGTTGAAGGTCAGGATCAAAATGAGAGTCTGTTAGGGTACTTTAACGGTCATTTTTAAAATTGCGCATGTCTGTGTAAGTTAACGCAGCCGAATGAACCGTCATCTGCGTTAGGCGTATATAATGCACTAGGCAGCAGAGGTGAACATGGAAGTAGGCTTGTCTGTGTAGAGGTGTTTGCTGCGCATTGTTCATTCCTTGTTTGGATACACTTTAACTGCAGCGTCTTTATTTAGGTCGGCGATGGCAGACTTAGTTGGATTGGTCTACGCTGGTTTGATTGCCACTGGCGGTGTTGTCGGCTACGTTAAAGCTGGTAAAATTCACTTCAGTTTTTTTTGGCATAGGACAAAATTAACCTTTTTTGTTGAAGAGATAGATTCCTCTGATTCTGGTATTATGCTAGTTGAGCAACACTGCAAAGGTTGCATTTATAAGGGAAGTGATTCCAGGTAATTAGAGCTGACACGACAATGAAATCCATTCTCCAGAATCAAGGTGTGTTCGGTCTTCGAAGCGTGTTTTGCGAACTTTAAATGTACGGGTTTCTTTGATCGAATCGCGTACTGGAAGTTCGCTAAATGTGTTTCAAAAACGTGTTAATTCAGACAAATATTTTTCAGCGCCGAGTGAGCTCTAAACACCTCAAATCTCTTCGAATACAAAAATAGCGCTCAATCAAGGCAGTGCTGCTCTACATTAAGGACTCTTTCCATACGTTGCCATTTTTCAAGGTGATCGTGTTTTTTCGTATGAATATAACCGCAGCAGTTGAATGTGATTCTGAAGTCAGCTGCAAGTAGCGGATAGCGTAAATCATATCTCTGAATGACTTTTGATCAAGCGGTTGCGTCTGGTGAAAATATGTAAGCTTGAAAATCGGTTAGCACCAGCGGCGTTAATCTTCTGCGTTTTGTTGCATCCTCACTGCCGCTCCCGTGAGGGGCAGAAGTTTCTGCCCTGACTTCGGCTACAACCTCCATGAAAACAGGCTCCGATCTCGCATCGGAGGAAACATGGCTACGGCTAAAGGGTTCAGCAGTCTAACTGCGAATGGAACTCTCTAAACAGACTAGCTCTATCTCCGGGTTCTTTTTACAGTTCTGGTTCCGGCGCCGGCTTCATCCTGTCAAAACTTCTGGTGCAGCGCCTTGGTTTCTATAAATCTTGGCTTTGGTTTCTTCCGGCCTGCTAAAGGGATTCCACTTTCAGCTTAGGGCTCGCAAGAATCCGAATGCGGGGCCAGTTCAATCCACTAATAATCATCGCCCTGGTATCTGGAGAGAACCGAATATGACATTATTTCTTCGCAAAGCCGTGAAAATTTGTTCCGGTTTCGGGGCCTATGCATGATTGTATGTTTGGGTCAGTGCTTAAAACAAAAAGAGATTGCTACTGTTGTTTTGTTAAAATGCGTTTTACATCGTCGTTGCTTCGCAATACTTTTCATTAGTCATTCCTCCAGAAGTGAAACCACAACACTCGCTATAATCAGTCGACCTGCCCAAAGAAAATCGGCAAGTGAAAAGGCAATTCAGAAGGCATAGGCGAGCGAAAAAGCGCAGTTCCAGATTAATTATATTGCCTGAAGTGTACATTTATACCACCTGAATTTCGTAATTCCTCTCAGTGGTCCCACGTTTGAATTTACTGACGAACAAACGCGCGCACGATGCCTGGCCTTAACTGACAAATGTGATTTAGCAGGCTGCGTCGGAAACACCAAGCGAGGTCGGCTTCCACCTGGCTCATAATTTTGTGTGCGACTCGGAAGCGGAATCGATTTCGGCTGCAGTGGGGAAACTTGAATATAGTTCCATTGACAGAGGAAACCTGTCTTCGGCTGCGTGTTTGAAAAGAGCTGGTTCTGGTTCTAGCCTCAGATTTCCAAAATCTGGCTCCGATTCGGACCTTCGTGATGAAATAGTTACGGTTTCAGGTTCTATAGGTCTTTCTGCTTGCGCTTCAGAGCAGCCGTGATGCAGAAAAAAACCACTGTTCTGGCGTCGGAGGAGTTCCAGGATACCAAAAGCAACAGTGTTTCTTAAAAGGATAGAAAAAATTTCAAATTCGGACTTGTTTTTTAAAAGGATAGAAGTAATTTCAAATCCGAACTCCCCATCTCATCAGATAGCACTTCATTAAAATGTATTGTCATTTTTTTGGCGCATCGAAAGCAAATCACATTGTAATTGCTATGACTGAACAAAATAGATACATAATTTAGCCGGTGTGCTAAAGTGAGAAACACGTTTATTTTTGCAATACGCGTAAAAATGCTCTAGAATAATTGAAAATAACGGAACGGGACGTGAAATAATTGAAAGAATTAACTTTGCATAATTTAGGAAGTAGCGTATCGTTGGCAGCTGGTTTGGCATTCGGTGCAGTGGTCGGTTATGGTGCACACACTAACAACAACATTCTCCTTCTTCGTACGTTTTTTTTTTCATTAATTCTTTCGCAGAGCACTCTCTTCATATAATTTTTCTTATGGAATGTACATTCGAGGCATAACGAATGATGAAAGAAGGTGCTATTTGTTAATGACACCCCGTCGAATGCCGTGGTAGGATCGATTACTAGGAGGAGCACCCAGTCCAAGACTGAACAGTATACTACCCTAAAGTAACTCGTAAAGAAGAAGACCGAAGAAGTTACCTTCAAATGGTAAAATTTTTAAGTAATGTGGTCTGACGTGCAACATACAACATGCAATCATAACAGATGTGGACGTACGAAACCGTTCGCTATAACTTTGCATTTGAGACCGTATATTAAGGTAATTAGGCAAATGCATAGTAACTGTCTATCCGATTTATTGTATTATGAATTTCCCTTAGTTTATTTGTGGACCTAATCAACATAGTGTTCATTTATTTGTCAGTACCCCGTTTTTCTTTTACTGCTTGACAAACAATGAAGTGGGATAGTTTTGCTGCGTTTTGGTGGGGTACTGGTATCGTGTGCATGTGCGCAATTCTGTGTGTGATAAGAACACTGCTTTTGGTTTTGGTACTTCGATTGGCATCTAATCGATCAGCCGCATTATTGTACCTTTTCAATTCAAAATATTTGTTGTTGTTATTTGAAGGCATCGAATGTTAGTATGCTTATTCTTCAGCATGCTTACTTTTGACTAACTCACTTGAGTTGATCTCATCAATATTAGATGGCACCATTAACTGATTCATTTGAAGCTGATTGATGTGTTTATCATTTATGCTGTAACGTCGCATTTCCCACTTTACTAAGTTATTCAGTTTCGTCATATTTTTCTCTCTGCAATTTTTACTTAATTTTTTTCATTCAGTAAGCAGCGCAGCACTTGCCGTGCTTATGGGAATGCGTTTCTACCAAAGTGGGAAGATGATGCCCGCTGGGATCGTCACGGCTTTAAGGTGATTCATGCATTTGCATTTATTTGCACGTCTTATCAATCGGTTTTCTACGGCCTGGATAGGCTAGTTGTTGCTAGTCAATGTGAATCTTTCGATATAACGAGCGCCTCGGCAAAAATATATCACGATCACTGTACCATTTTTCCGGAGGCGGCTCGTTATGCAGAAAGATTCACACTGACTAACAAATATATACATGTATATAATGTATATACATATATATATACATATATATATATATATATACGTATATGTACACTTTACACACATATATATATATGTGTATATATGTGTGTATATATATGTATATATACGTATATGTCACACATATATATATGTGTATATATGTGTGTATATATATGTATATATACGTATATGTGTACGTATCATATACATATATATGAATATATATATATATATATATATAAAGTATAGGTGGTTGGGCACAGCTCGTATTATGGCATCCATATACGTCACATTTGTTCAAACTTTGCAACTTGCAACTATCATGTTTGACCTTTTAGCGTTTCCCAGTTAGATTATGCATAGTTTAATATATAGAAATTCTATAATGTGACAATTGTGCACTAACATGTAGAAGTTATTGGTCATGCCGAGAATTTTTCTGAGTAAATAGGATGATTTTGGAAAAGGATAAGAATGGGCTTTTTTTTTTTCATCCATGCTAGAATGCATTTCTTTTGTTATCCTCTACCGGATAATTTGCATCCAGTGACTTAGTCAAGCCTGGGACATGCATAGCTCAGATCTTTTAAAAAAGACGAAAGGTTTGTGTACAAAGAAGCCTTTTCGATTGGGGATCATCGCTGCGAGTTGTTTTGATCTATGAAAAGGCAGTTTCTCAACGGTTTTTTGTTTGTTTGTTTGTTTGTTGTTTTTTTTTGCGAATTTTCCATATAGAATACTTGCTATGCGATGTACGGTTTTTATCTGTATGGGCGACAATTGTAGAGTCAACAGCACTTCGTCCATACTAACTGGACGTAATGGCGTTGGTTGTACCAAATGTATTATGTACATTCTATGTGCATTCCTTCACTTGTGTCACATTTTTCTTTGTAACGTACTGAGGGGAGAGGGAGGATTAAAAAAAGAGAGATCTGTAACTTATTGATTTCAGTATGGCGATGATCATCCGCTGCGTTTTGCGCACGTTGAATTGAATCGGCGACATGCGGATGATTTGTGCTGTGTGTATCAACAACGCTCTACCAGCCAATTGATGAATTTTTTGTTTTCGTATGCCTAACTTTCTCGCATATATTAAATTATTACCTGCTTTTTCGCTTTTGTTTTAATTCTCTAAATGTGATTTTGAAGGACTTCATTTTCGCCATATGTATTGACTACGGCATACACTCACCTAATTTGTAGACATATTGTGACCATTGTAGGTTACTATTGCTATTCACAAGTGTGTCAATGTTTGCGCTTGTTTTTTCTTTGTTTTAATCGAGTACAAACAGACTTACATTTGAAACCGTTTGCCGAAGAAAATAAATAATTGCTGAGCAACTGTTCCTCGTTTTTCAAAAATGTTTTTTTTGTGTGTATGTTAACGCGTATTTTGCTACGATTTGCAAAAACTCTGCTGAGCCCCATGTTCAGCGTAATTTTTATCGTTTAACTTTATCACCCAGACGCAACTATGATTTTTGGGAATCGATATGAAAAAAAATATATGGAGCTTGTTATTTCCCTTTCTTATCAAAAGTAGTTAAGAAATAAAGTTTTAATACAGTTGGGAATTTTGCTGTTTTTATAACTGAATCATAAGATGAAGGTATTGATCTGCTTCCAATCGTCGTATGCGCCATTCGCTTTTTAGGAACCGTTTTAAAAAATCGAAAAATTTTCTCTAACCTTGATGGTTCCTTTTTTTCTTTACGGAGGGGGGGGGGGGAACCGCCCACGACGGAATTTTTTAGTTGGGTGAAGTTTTAACCGACAGTTACCGTTCTATTCGATCGGGTCGTTTTTGAAATCCCCCAAATATGATTGGCTTCCTTGTGTATGTGTGCTTATTCAAGTTCGAATGTCGCAAAATGGAAACCACTGGCCGCTTTCTCTCTCTCTTTCACTCTCAAAAACCAGTGGTAAGGCGAGAATAGACAAATGAGTCTTTTTACGGGTATTTGAATGATTGTTGAGCACGTTAGCTGTGGATTACAAAAGACAATTTTTCAACTGTCGGCGAGCTGGCATAATCAACGAAAGTGGTTTAACACAAAAGTTATATACCTGCTCCCACACATACTCGTGGCCAGTACTGATACGCTCATTGTAATGCAGCACCGACTTATATATCCGTCCTTCAACGGAGATTAATCTCCAGCTAGCGACACTCAACCAGCCCTACCCACTGATCTTCGGTTCGTAATATGCACTCGTAAATCAATGCAGATGTGTCAACGGAATCACTTGATGACTTGAGCGATGGGGTGTGACGGCCAGACAACTCGTTTTCAAACTTCGAAAAAAATCCTTATGTCCGTGATACGGTATAAGGGCGCATCTTATCATAGCCAGCAGGCAGCGTTGAGGAGGAAGCACATAGAAGACGGTACAACGACACGATAAGCGACCGAGTGCGGGTACTGATTGCATAGGAAGTAGCAGATATGTAACTAGATTTTAAGAATTCTAAAATTTTTTGATAGTGCTCTTCTCTTCTTCAAACTATCCGCTGCAGGTTAAGAAAATGGTTGTTTTATAGCAGAGCTTTTCTTCTACTATTTGCTTTACATATTGCAGTCTGCAGCAAACGCCTTACAAATGTAAGATTCTTTATGTATCTTTGTTGTTGTATGCTACGACATCGAATTTTGCCTATGATTCGAACATCGCGTCTATTTGATATGAACCTATTGATATCTACATATATTTATTGGCATTATTATGCGCCCTAAATTTGCTACATCGTTATCGACATGCTTCGCTGGCTTTTTAACACCTACCTGGAAAGAGCACTCGAGTACGTCCCTGTTGTGTTCCCATAGAATAGAATTGATAAATGGTTTACCTTTAAGAAGTGGGAGAACGGAAGGGAAGGGGTGGGTAAGAAATCTCAAGATTAGCACTATATCTTGAAGCACACCAGCTCAAATTCTCCACTTAATGCCCGCGGCGAGCGATTTTCGTCCCCAAGAGGTGCTTTCATCGAGCAGCAATCTTCCCAGAGACCAGGGGGGTGGGGGCGTCGGGGAGATCACAACCGAAAGGGAGGACCTCGAATAAAAACAAGAGCAGGAAAAAGTCGGAAAAGTGCTCACTCACGATGACATATGCCGAACCCCTTTAACTTGGATCAAAAAACCTACATTATGGAAGGTGCTGCAAAGTTTCAACGTGATTTGCTGCAGTGGTCCTTTCATAAATAAAACAGGCCGAACTGCGTATCCTTACCTAAATAGAACAGGTCCTTTCCTGAATTAAATAGGCCGAACTGCGGATGCTTTTTTAAAAAAAACAGGTGGTTTCTTAAATAAAACCTGCCGAACTGGGGATGATTTCCTAAATAAAACAGGCCGAACTGCGTATGCTTTGTAAAATAAAAA
>JPKZ01001547.1:0-11707 GCA_000803305.1 Toxocara canis
CTGGAGGCGTTGTTACATGCTTTCTTTTTTGTAAATAAAGATTCTCTCTCCCTGAATCGTAACTGGTGATGTTGCGGTGCTGAAATGAGCCTACGTCCACTCTGGAATTCGATGTTAGAGCAAGGAAAGGCGACTTTCGAATCGGGCCGTCATAGAAATTCCTTTTGCATATTCACTCACGAATACCAGAAACAGAAGGTTAACATGAAAGAACAACGCCAAATTTGTGCAGGTTACTAACACGCGTAATAGGTCTTTTGGCTGTTCCAGTAGGTTCTTGGCGCAACTTGATAACAGTGGAAAACTTGAACGATTCGCTAGGATAAAACGGTGGACGCGTTGTCGGTGGCGCATTATGTTCACTTTCAAAGTGCTTAAAATTGCCTTCAGAAGCAGTCAGTCAACTCCCTCTTCACTATATACCACCATATCAGCTTAACGACGAGCTGTATGGAAATCAGAACAACGTAAAAAGGCATGTCGAAGGGCTAGCTGAATAGCCATCAACTCGCAACTAACGAAATAGACAATAAATTTACCTGGATGAGGTGGCAAGTGCTGTTAGCCACACTTGTATGAGACCTTCATGAAAATCAACGGATTCTTTCGTGTCAATATGACATATAAGAGTGGTTGCACGATGAACAAACGCCGATGATGGCCGTTATCATATAGAAAGCTAGTGTTGAGATCGTCTCCCTCACAGCGTCCATCTCAAGCACTTGTCCGATTAGCAAAACTCACTGTGCCTAATGGGGAGTACCTTAAGGAAATTTTGAACGATCGATGCATGCCGATCACTGCTTGATTAGTGATCTTAGAGGCGACGAGATGTTTCATCCACAAGCGAGGTTGAGAAAATTCCAGGAACATATGGTCCGAGACACGTGAAGAAGGGAGTTCTAAAATTGGTAGAGGCAAGAGGAGATGAGGTAACAAAACCTCTCTGCGAACCCAGTAAAACATTTTCAAAAGCCCAAGTCCGTTCTGCTCATTTGAGCTCATTATGCACGATCTCCTCGACAAAAAAAAAACGATCAAAGCATTATCTGATGTGAACCATCTCACTTCTGCAGTTTAAGATCTGCAATCAGCACGCAGTCAAACCGGGATACAGTCGATTCCGACGTCATTACATCGTGATCGATTCTTCGTACTCATGCATCGATCAAGGAGGTATGACTTCGTTTTCCGGGAATGTTTTTGTTTCAGGAACTGAACTAACAGTTCAGTTCCTGAGGCTAGTTAAGCTTTAGAGAATCTGGCGCTATGCTGTTTGAACACCTATCGACATATCGATAACAAATACTTTTCGAATTATTCTACCGATAAAGCTCACCATACTAAATCTTCGCAGAATCGAAGACAAAGTGAGGGTAATTGTGGTTGGATAAAGTAATGATAAAGTAATCAAGGAAGCAGGCAAACTATATGGTCAAAAGAGTGATTCCGTCTGGTAATGTAACAACAGGATGAACACAGCTAGCATTTCCGCAGACGAAAAAATAAATAAAGAAGATAGCTTATCAATTCGGTCCCAGAAAGTAATAGTGAAAAAAAAAGCGAGTAACTGTGAAGAACGAGAATCAGACGACGTCGGTCAACCGCTAATTCGTGTAGCTTTTATTTTAAAAAGAAAATTATCCGCATGTTAGGGTGAAAAATAAATTGAAAATGTGAAAAACGAAAAATTAATTTGCGTAAGCATTAATTATGGTGAAATGACTTTTTCGATCTTTTTCGACTCATTAGCGATGTTTCTCATTAGCGACGATGACATCGAAGTTTTCGACTCATTAGCGATGTTTTCCGCGAAACAGCATCGGTCGTTCAGGAGATAACTCATTCAGAATACGCAATATTTTCAAAGATATGGTGCTATGGGTGAAACCAATTCAAGCAATATTGAGCGACGAAGGAGCAGGAATAGAGTAAAAAATAGTAAGCAAAATAGTGAGTCCCATGAACTGGCTACTGCATCGCAGAAAAAACACACATATTGGAAATGTTAGAAACGCTTCTGAATCACAGTTTCTAAGATCAAATGCGCGTGAGTGAATGTACGATGTAACCTGATCATAAATGTGATCAAAACAAATTATCCGCTGATCGAAACGACGACCTATGAAACTTAGTAGCTAACGACAACTTTAATTGATACACATTATCGGAGTGATGATACTCTCCACAAATTATTATCGAACCAAATCATAATCTATACTCAATTCTGTCAAGTCAAAACTATAGTCAAAGCAAAATAATAGCTTACCAAGGCTATCGACTAAGCACGTTATTAGCATAGCAAGCTTACAACTGATGAAAATAATAGCTAAGCGAAATGATGATAGCTACGTATGTTGCTAGTGGATTGCAACTGATCATAATTAAGAAGTACGCAAGTTAGCCGACCAAAAAAAGCTTAGCTTAATATAACGTCATCATTTGGGATGTATACAAATTATTAGCTGATCAAAATTACGATTTATGTACGCTGATCAAGATGGTGACCGATGCAAATAGATGCATAAACAAAATTGTGTTCTGTGCAAACTATTAGCTAATCAAACTTATGACCTATACAAATTAGCGAACGTGGCGCATGACATACGTATGGTGACAACTATTCGACAAAGCTCACCTCGCCTGTTGCTAAAAACCTATGATATAGTCATCATGATCACTTTCATCGTAATGTGATCAATAGCGCCGAGACTTTCAATGAGCGACTTATAAATTCCTTTTATTCTACCCAAATTAGCTCCTGCGATGATCGATATTATTATTATTCCTGAAAGAGATCGCATCATGAGAAGAAATAAGCAATACCGCGGCTATAAGGGCGTAATTCTTATAAAACTCCTTAATGCTTAGGAAGCAATGATGCATACTCGTCTTGTGAATTAAACAGAATTTTATTTTCACGATAGGTACGTCAAAATAGTTAATCAAGGCCAATCAGCAAGATTTCTTAACGAAAATCAGACAACTCCATTCTGTCGCGTAAATATTTGCGTTCATTATTCTTTTCTGTCTCTACTGTTAATTCATTCGCAGCGATTTTTCCGCAAAACGAATCATGCTAAGCTAAAAATAAACTGGAATCGTTGAAAATTACTCAGCGTTTAAATCGGCCCCCTAATCCATATGTTGCTATGGTCGTGAGGATCGCATTGTGTTTCGTGTAATAAAGTAAGTAAGATTACATATATGCATTTGGAATGGCACGACTAATAAGTATATGAAGGAGTCTATTATAGAAAAGGGAGTAGAAGAGATTATAAATGAAAAAATAAATGAACAAGTGAGTTAGTGGAAGAGAATGAAGCAAAAAGTTTTATATACATATTTGAAAACACATAAACGTAATAGGCGGAAATCGTATAAAAAGAGCAAGCGCACTTAGTGGAAAGTAACGAAACTAACAAAACTTCTTCATAAGTGAAGAGAAAATACGAACGAAATTGATATTAAGACAGATGCGTAGTTGCCACGAAAAGGCGAGCAATAAATAATAACACAAAAGTGCTAGAATTTTCCAGTTATAAAGTACGAAAATTTTCAGCGATCGTGTACGCACAGCTGTCAACGTTATTGGGGAAGCCTTTGCGGCAGGAGTGGTACAACACCATTACAGAAAAATACTGGAACAGAAGGATGCTACATAAAGGGTGGTGATAAGGATAATACTCGCTAAAAGTAATAAGACTACCTAATCGAAAATCCTATGAATACTTTCAGAAGGTGGAACGCGTTAGCTAGCTACATTGCGTTAAATGCAGAAAAAGACTGTAGTGTCATGCCGCTCGATAGTGTGTTTAAATGAGGAGATCGAAGCATGAAACAGTAGCATAATGGACGAACGGTCGGGGTAGCAAACACTTCATGCGTCGACTTCCAGCTGTTCATTGCGCATTGCCTGTTCTGACTGTTTTGTTCAAAAAGCAACAGTGATTCCTAGAGTTACAAGCATCGTAACTATTTATTTACTTGTAACATTTCTATTTTGGATATTGGTTTAGTGCATCTCAGACTTCCCTACGTAGTGCTTCATTTTCAAATGAGTTACGACGATGCTATCGTAATCGCACCAGTTATTTATTTTTCAAATTCATTTGCACGCTATTCTATTTTTATCTTAGTTTGCGTTAGCTGTTCTGAATTTGAGAAACGCTGAAATAGTCGACCCTTGACCCCCATCAAGTTACAGGATGATCACCCATCTAGAAAAGATACTTCATGGAGCTTCGCATCTTAAATCTCTGCACTTTTTTTACAGTGAGCAATCCCTCAGGGCATCATCAATAATTTATGACGCTCTTCACACACTCGCGGTATCCCATAGTAGAAATGAATGCGCATTGTTAAGAAGATCTTGTTTTTAAATTAGAATTTAATTACTCTTATGGTCGCGCGCACAGCTAGAAGTTAGAACAAGTAATTCATGTGGTCGTTCCTTTCCTGTGAGGAGGTAGAGCTGCCTATGGGAAACGCACCCATCGATAACCGTTGGCAACCGTTTGAAATCGATAACGTGTTTTTCGCCGTTGTCAACCGTGTTCTAATATGAGAGGACCATACTTGTCTTCTTTCCCGAAACAGGATTATCCTGCTTTCTTCAGAAATGGGGAATGCTTCATGGGACGTCAAAAAAAAAAGATTGAGAGTACAAATATCCAGCCGGGTGAACAACAATGTTTCCTGATCCTTCTGAAGCGCCAACTGTCGGCTGCTCTATTTTTTCGTCAATAATACTTTTGTGTCGCTTTAGTTTCGAGTGATACGGTGATGGATGCAAATACTAAAAAGATCGAAACTGGAGGACGTGTCATGTCTGAGTCTATTGATGAATAAACACGATGGCAGAAACGATGTTACAACAACTTCAATTAGTCTGCAAGAGGATAACAATGAAGTTTACATGTTTATACTCCTATCGACAGTTAAGCAGCACAACAGTGCAGGAGGAAATGAAACGCGCCCCTAGGCAATTCTTAAAGTTATCGGTGGAAAGAGTTCTAGAAAAGCAACTGTGATCAGGAAAAAATATGTTTCAAATCCCACTCAGCTGATGCGATTACGTTGGCAACCACTCTCTCGCATTGCAGCTCTCAGAAAGTCAAAGCTATGGCCTCGTTCAGGTCGACGTTACACATAACAAAGGTCCTTAACAGATACAGCTGTCTATGCTTAATTTTCATACGGAATAGGATGTACACCATCGAACAAAAACAGACACGCGAACATGGCATCGATATAATTAAGGCACTTTCAAATGCCAATTTGCCGAGACGCTTGGAAACAGATTATTAGCGGACTTTTTACGAGCAACTGGAATGACAGTGCCCATTACCTGGTGACATTTCATAAATCTGTCCGATCTCAGGAACGGAGTCATCAAAGTGCGTACCATGCCAGCTTCGTGGCGCGCACTCCCACTTGGCTTGGCAAATAACCTGGAACCAACTATGCCCTAGCCATCGTAGTATGCGAACAAGTGTCGAGATGAAAAGGGTTTTTTTTTTTGCAATCCTGCAGAATATAGATCGATTGAAATGGAACTAATTCAAGAGTTCTCTGCTCCTTTCCGCTTCGGTGATTCTTATAAACCGTTCATACATTTCATCAAAATTTTTATAGAAGTGTGCAAAATTGGTCCTCTTGCTTTTTTTTTCGCGAAAGCTGGATACGTTTAATTAACGCGTGGACTAAAACTGTTTCTGTAGTAGTACTTGTCTGAACCATCACTTAAACCATTCTCCAAATATAGCGAGGGAGGCAACTTTTTGAGTGCTACATTTCGATAGCTAACGGCTGCAACAGGACAGTCAAAATACTTTCTCACTTCGGAATTCCTGATGCTACGCAGCGCTTAAACACCCCCGCGCTTGGCATGTGTCTTTCGAAATCGAGCTAACATTAAAATAAAGCGTGTAACGGACCATTTTAAACAAACATTCCTTCACCACTTTCCCACAAATTTTTAACCTGCGTTGAATTTAACCTGGTTGAGTTATCAATAACCATTTTATATTAGCCGAATGTCATTACACTCGCGACAGCATTACGATAAAAACGAACCACACATGCCAAGATTATATATATATATACTGTTAATGCACTTAAGTCCCGACCATGACAGCTGTTGTTATATCAACCATATACAAAACAGCATCGTTTCACGCAGACATTGCTTTATTCCATTGACTACGACAGTACCAGCTAGGACTCGAACTTCCATATTCGTGTATGAGCCAACCACATCGCATGATTTACCGCTCGCATGACTTTCTACTCCCCATTTGGGCTACCACCGCAGGTATGTGATTTGATAATAAAGTTAACTAACGCGTCTTGTTATGTTTCACTATCTTTACATTTTTGATGAGCACGCTATATTACGCAGCAGCTAGGAGTTAAACTTGATTTGTTTACTCTACACCAAACACTTAGCTCGTCGCTAAACTATCACACATAAAAATTGCAACGCGCAAAGGTCATAGTCTCTCTTCAATTAGCGTACTTCGGACTTGTACCATGCCATTTGTGCTGCAACAGAGACGTTAGAACCATGTTTACCCACCATTTAACGAAACCACAACAAAGTGTGAAGCTTGTACTGTTCATAACCAGCATAATGTCGTGAGTAAAAAATGCGGGGAATCCATTCGGTCAGCAAACAAATAACCGCGTCCCAAACGACCAGATCTCTTCGAATTGAGGGATACTATGGTAGCCGAAACCCTCAAGACCGGAATTTTTCGGAAATATTACTTCGAGATTGCTCAATCGCCCATGTAGGAGATTTTCGAGATTTTCGTTGAAAGAAAAAACAACAATAATACAACAACAGATAAAAATGAAGGCGGAGAAACGCATTTCCCTATGCAGCCGCGGACTTCACCTCCGTTTTCTTAGTAAAGCTGGGGGGAAGGGGGGGGGGGGATCAGTGGGTATCGTCGATGAGCGTGCTTTGAAATATTTGAAGGAAGGCTGTACCAGGAGGACAGAGGATGGTGATGGGACTGGAGAGGGTGGTTCCAAGAAGAATGAGGAGGGTGAGTCCCAACTCCAATAGTAATAGAAGAGATGGCCTAAAAATTCGCAATTCCCCATTATAAAAATAAAGCAAATCCCCATTATAAAAACAAAGAAAAGTGTTTTCGGCAGAGACTATTGAGGCCGTCTGCAGCCATTTATTTAAGAAATCGATCAGAAGACAAAAAAGACCAGATGCGAACTCACTCGAACAAAGCCCTATGAGCCTTATTCTTCAGGAAATCTTAATAAGCGGGCTCAATGGCCTCATAATTCATAACGCCCGGAGGCAAGATCAGCAAAATTGCGGCATAAAAATAAAAACATTTAGCATGGAAATCCGTGAGTGGCAAATTCAGAACGACAGTGAGCAAAAATCTCCGAATCTTCGAGGAAGGAGGAAATATGCTGCTATGGAATTCCATCAAACGCAAAAAAAAACTACTGAAACACCTCCCGGCTGTTGTGAAGGAACTTTAGCAAAGGAAATTGGCAAATAACCATGTAACAATTGCTTCTGACTGTCTGCTCGTTGAAATAAGTAAATAAGCGCACGGTTAGCACCAGTATCTTCGTGCTCACATGCAATGACTTTCAAGTTATCGTGGTAAGAAAGGTATTCCGCCAAGTGACGTATAACATCAGCATAATGGGTACCAAAAATGGGCAAAGTTGGATAGCTCGGACAACGGCGAAACTGGAAGCAAATTCCAGCTTTTAATTTTGACCCCTATAAGAGGAGAAAACTCCTCATTTATGTTGCAGAAAGATATTTCTTGCCTGAGATTCCTTCAAGTGCTAGCTGCCGCTTCCGGAATCTGCTCATTATTGGAAGGCACCATTTAGTATTTTACAAACGACTACTCCTCATCATAGCTGTGGTTGGCCTTGCGCTTATAGAGACGTGGCACTTTGTGCGCAACGATGAAGCGTTGCGGTACGGGCAAGGGAGGCGAAAATCCTTGCGCGAAAGACGAATCCTCAAATGCCACAAGATAGTCATCACTTGCTTTTTCCGGAACCCGTTCCACAACGCCCTGAAATTCAGTTCCCTACGGCCTGCAATTTCATGTTGTAATCAAGGCGAAGTTTGAAAACTGTCAGACTAAACATAAATAAGTTCCTTAGATCGACTGCCGGTTTTGGGCCGTTAAATTTCTCGCGGAGCTGTGTTTTCTTTTGGCCTGTCCTGACTTTATATCTCGAGTCCTCATAAAGAGGCCGTTCGATTCGTCTCCGGAGTTCCTTCTAATGCAATCTTTTTGATGGAAAACCCGGAACCCGATAGAGGGTTCCAAAGACCCATATGCTAAAGCAAAATCTTCAGCGTATGTAAGATGGAAGAAAACACGAAAGCTTACTATTAATTCCCTGCCGTTGAGTTGTGTTTCTTAAGGCACCCTACGAATTAACCCTTTTAATGATGAATCAAGAAGTTCAATATATTCTAGTCATCGAATTGTCCATAGACGATTTCTGATTAGCTTCACCCAAACTTCCTCATCCCTTACTCAGTCGCCTCTTGCATTATGGCAGAAATCAATTCAGCTCTGGGAATGATAAAGGCCCACAAATAGTTTCATCTGCTCATCGTCTAATTAAATACCCTTTTCTTCCCTATCTTCTTCTTTAGCGCCATCTAACGCAACTGGAAAGTCACTTCCACCGGTTAGCCTGTGGTCAGAGAAAGAGACTTCCGCCAGGTACTGACGCAACAGGCGGAAAAAACTATAATCAACGTAAACTGGTTATGCTGCCTGTGGTCTATATATGAAGAAATCTGTTGGCTACCAAAAGAATCAATAAGTATTATTATTACCACTGTTGTAACAGATATTTACATCATGTTTAACAAGTGAAAATAAAAGTTCTCAAAATGATAAAAACCTTATAGAAGCAAGTAGTCTGGGGATACAACGCCAGTACAATAGCATTAACGGGGAAGAGCGCGTGCCCGTCTCGAAGGGGGTCTGCTCTCCAGGTGGGAAGTGGGATTAGTCTGCTTCTGCGAACTGTGTACTTCGCTTTCTGCTCATCGTCCACATCTTTTACCTCATAGACACCACTCGCGTTCACCGACACCACTTCGGCTAGCATCCAAATATCCAGTACGTACGCCGCCACTTCGCTTCCTACCTTCAAACGCAAACTCTTCGCAACGCTTGTATCAAAACAAGTAAATACTTAAGTCTGACTGCTTTAAGCACTCAGTGCGAAGAGTAACGATTGTGTGAGATGCCAGCTGTTTCGAGCTGGCCTGAAAGAAGGTTCAATGAAGAAATTTTTGCTATTGTCATAGGTTGATTGGCTGACTCATTTGTTGCGTGGTCCTTGCAAAAGTCGCTTCACACGTTTCGACTGCAGCCCATCTCAGTGCTGACGTAGAGCATTTAGGCGAAATATTAGCCGAGGAATATTAGATTCGCAACGCGCCCACCCTCTTCTTTCATTTGCAACAATACCAACCATTATTTGGCACCTGTCTACTGATGTGTTCAGGAGAGTGGTTTCGAGATCTCAGCAAAGCAAAAATCTTGGAAAGAGAGTGGGAGCGTTCCGAATTAAACATTCCAAGGCGTTGATTTCACATGTATGAAGATATATGCCAATGTGTCTGCGCTGACCGTGCTAGCCAATCAATATTGAATAAAAGCAAAAGAAAAAAGAACAAAAGTACACAGCGGAAATCAAGGCGGCTTCCATCGAGTATGCAAGTTAGGAACCCTTGAAGTGCCATCAAGTTGGATACCACAAAAACGCGATGCTGCATAGTGCGGATTTCGCACGAACATATTAATTAACATGTTAAACATACATGCACAAATATAACAAATATAAATCACAAATCAACCTTTATGGGTATCGAATCAGGATAACCAATAGCGCCGACCAACGCAGGCGGATGTGTGTCTAATGGTCCGATCCATAAAGGCATTGTCCTTGCATGATGCATCAACAACTGCATCAATGCACCTCGTCGCATCTGTGACGTACGACGAATGCGGTACTGCATGTTGTGAATCTCGTCTATCTTACCTAACAGTTTACGTAGCAGCTGCTCTTCTTCTTCGCACGCCTTTTTAGCTGAAAAATATGAAGAATTACGATTAAATCTATAAAGAACGTTACATGAGGCACTAGAAAACTCCACTTATGCTGAGGAAACCCGAGTAATGGTTGTGCACAACCACAGTCATTGGTGAGTTCTAAATGACGATGTGGTTATTGATTTATGTGACGTAAAGGTGGGATTTGGAAGAGGAAGGAAGAGGACAATTGCCAAATACCCAAAAAATAATTCGCCAAGATGTACATGTGACGGTATGTTTTCGTGCAGGAAAAAACCACTAGAAAACAGCGAACAAGGACCCAAAGCCACAGTATTTCTTAAACTGTTTGCGCGGTAAATTAGAAAATAAAAAATTCTGAAGTGTTAATACACCGCAGACCGAATTTTCTTACGCTTTATGCAAGGTAAAATCCCGAATTCCTAAATTTCAAAGTGTCCCAAGTGTTCCACATAGAATGCTTCAAACGATGGCACCATTTCTCATACTTCAAGACTCCTTTCATTGGACGAAGAGCGCACGGGTGCATGTTTACCATTTTCATAAAGGAATCACCTCTGAGTGCTTATGTTATTGCAGTAAGGAATGCATAATGTTGTTCTTCTAGCGGCTTACGCCCAAAAATGAACTTGGCACGCTCTTCCTCAGGTTCCGAATGTGGCTTTGAGTTCATCTTCCAACTTCCCCACTCCCCCTCGACTGGCGATCTTGATTTGTTTGTTGTTTTGGATCCTTTCTA
This sequence comes from Toxocara canis, assembly GCA_000803305.1. Taxonomy (NCBI): domain Eukaryota; kingdom Metazoa; phylum Nematoda; class Chromadorea; order Rhabditida; family Toxocaridae; genus Toxocara; species Toxocara canis. Next base: position 10,843 of record JPKZ01001547.1, read on the forward strand.
TTTTTGTTCCTCCATATATGCTCTTTTCAAACAATATTTCCTTAGAGGCCGGTCAGAACTCTACACGGGAACAAAGCTGCAAGTTGCGACCTCTTATCAATTCGGGAGGATCGGATCCTGTAGGCACAGTGCGGCATGCCTTTCTATGTTATTGGCTACGGAACAAGATGCAAATTTGATCTTCTAGTAGAATTATTAGGTTCTGGACGTACAACAGTGCGAAGCAGAGATCGATGCGCTACAGAGCAACTGATCCTATAATCCATCAGATTTTATTCGTGACCAGAACGACTGCGCTCACAAACTGAAGACGCGAATGGAAAACACAGGCAAGGAAAACTCAACATCAGCCAACAATGGGCTCATAAATATCCTACCTTCGTGACGTCACATAGAGGTATTGCAGTGCCGGTAGTCCTGTCCTTCGGCCCCGAATAGTTAAATAAACCAATGGAGGGGGCTACGCTCATTCCGCCTTTATCACACCGCCAGTGTAAGGTCTAAATGATTAGGTCTAGCAGCATACTCCTTTCGTAACGAAACGTAGCAAAGACAAACGCTTACCGTTACTATACATGCCGATCACTTTGTTGCGTAATGGCCCACTTAATTTGCATCCGATGCTCAGCTTGTTACGGTCGATTAGTGATTGAATTGGAGCCAGCGCTGCATTTACGTTCTCCTTGTTTTGCAACATTGTTTTTAGCTGCAATACCTTGATCTTTATCACGAATCTTTTCATCTAGAAAACAATGTGTGCATTGAACATACATATTGCTTGTGGTCCTCCTGTCGAGCAGCCGGAAGCCGAACCCTCCCTTCTCGCATACCAGGCGAGGACTATCTGTTGAGCTATTGGCCAGCG
>JPKZ01001547.1:11837-22584 GCA_000803305.1 Toxocara canis
ATATATATGTATGTACATACATGTACATATATGCCATATATCAAACATGAAATGGAATAGTAATATTTTCTTATATATGTAGATAGAACCGCTCATTTTGCAAAGCACTTTCTTTTAAATAAACAGGGGAGAAGCAAACATAACGAAAGAAAACTGAGTTCGAAAGGAGAGAGGAAAACGAACCCTGCCATGGATCTCTTGCAAAGCGAGACGAATCTTTTCCTCCTCCTTACTGAATTCGCCGCTAAGCTTGCGCCCCGCTCGTTGTGGTGCTGAAATAAAATCATGTTTAGGTTGAATGCGTTACACTTAATTCATTGAAAGCAGTCGACTTGGTCGAATGGAAACCTGCGGATCGATGTTACTAAATTGCCGAGGAATTGGAACCAATAAAAAATATATCGAGTGGACACCCAGTCCGAGAACAGACAACTTCCACTTGTAACCGCTAGCAAGGAATCGTGCAAATTTTCAGCTGAACACCATGTCGGTTGGTGATCTAGTCATTGCGCCCGAATTAGCCTTTTCACGCGCGCAAATCAGTTTTCCTCATAAAATTGCGCTTCGTTCACAGTATCAAAGCACGTGTGCTTTGTCACGCGTTTTCATTTGCGTACTTTTGATGTTCCTATTCGACAAAACGTCGGTCAAATCAAGACTGCTGCCAGCGTTGACGATGAGTGTTAGTGAGGGAATCTGTATAGGAAAAAGAGTAATTAAGGTAATAAAGCGTGAGCCCTCTCAATCCACCTTCCCCTCAGTCCTTTTGGGAGAAGGGGGTAGAGGAAGAAGAGGGGTAAGGGACGGCTTGGGTGAGGAGGGGAGCTATGGGGAAGTGTTGGCTTATATGCAAATGTCAAAGTATTTCAGAAAGAATCCGTAATCGACAGGTCGACAAACACTACAAGGAACCAAGAAATGGTAGGCAGTTCCTGAAGAAAACAGCCCTAGGCATGTGAAGCTCACTGGACAACTATTCGAAGATGTTTTTTTTTGTCGCATATTTAAGGTTTTTGGCACGAAGAGCTGTGCTGTAAATATCTGCTGGAAGATCGAAAATGGCAAATTCTAAAAAGATACTCAGAACTGGTAACTCGCCAAAATTATGTAAAAATTGGGGTGATAAGTCGTCGCCGTCGGGAAAAAATAAACGATGCTGTATTATTTTAAAACAAAAAGAAAGAAAAAGAACTTACGCATCCCCACCAGACGTCGACGCTGTTCAATGAACGAAGGAATCCAACAAATCTTTTAGTCTTCTAAAACGGTCGGCGATTGGAACAATGCCAAATATCGCATTCAACTAGTCGCTATAAGACAGCAGCAAACCCTTGAAGCTGGTTCCGGCTGACGTACAAATCAACAATGTTGTACTTTGACGAGCTTTCCAATAGTAAATTGTGACCTCTCTAGAAAAATGCTGCTAAAGGGTTACTGTAAAAACTCTAGGCACCCTGGAGGGAGTTGTGACATTTTGCTACTTTAGAGGAGAGAGTCGTTTAGAATCGAGGGAGAATTTGAGGAGGGAGCTGTGGGCGAACTGCTTCTTGAAAGTAGGAGGAGGATTTGAGTCCGTGGGCGGGGGAGGACGGTGATTAAATTCGGGGAGTACTAAATTCGAAGTTGGCTGAATTCGAAACGAGCTTGTGCAAACTCGTCACCAGAAGGTGGAAGGTCTCAATTTGGAGAGATGCGGCCGTATTTCCGGAAGCATGCGGCGTATTAATCGATCGGAGCGTTTTGTGGACCTGTGCGTAGCAACGCTTAGAAAGAGCTAGAAGCACGTTACAGTTGCGTGTTAACCAAAAAGACAGCATAAAATATTAGACGCCAAAAATTGAATTTTCTAGTTTTTTTTTGTTGCGGAATGTGCTGGAATCTGTCAAGCATCTTACAAGACAAACTGTGCGTCTTCATATTGGTGATGAGTAACTGTGCCAGAGAAATAGCGAAGTATAATCGTATTCCATAAATTAATGAGATTCATTTCAAAGATGTAACGCACATATTTACCATTGTTACAGATGATTACCCGGATCGAAACAAAATTTTCACCGAATAGAAATATACTCTACCCGAATCACGCCTTCCGGTTTCTCCAGTTCGACTTTCGTTCTCATCATATTTTAAGCAAATTGAGGATGCGCTCCAAGAGTCGGTATATTACGTGTTTCGACGTTTTCATCCACCAAATCAAGCGATTTCATAAACCGCCAAACAACTATTAAATAATGAAAGCAGCCTATAATGCGTCCATATATCGATCGATATAAAATTGTAAAGTATGTATTTGTATTTTTAACTATTCAAATCGTTGCTATATTTCCCTGATGATTCACTTTCAAACGACATCGACGATAGACACTAGAATTCGACCGTTTGCAAATTGGTTGCACATTTTGTGACATTTCCACGTATCCTCACGCTCCCTTCATGTCACCTAGTGCATTCGAAATTTAGTGTAGATGGTCATCGTAATCTAATTTATACGTAGCAAAATTTCGTCGCTCTAAATTTTGCGGTATAGACACGGCAACCAAAACGCTCATCCGTGCAATAGAACATTACCTCGGGGGATTAATTTTGCATTGGGAATGATTTGAAATGATTCGAGTCGACTCTGCATTATGATGCACATGTTCAATTCAAGATGTTTTTAAGATCTCGTGCTCATTTTATGAGTCAGACCCGACACACTCTCACAGAACTGAACTTGTAAGTCAAAAGCATCTCGTACATTTGAAGTTCGCGAAATCTATTTCAGAGCTCAAAAAAAAAATCTTGATTCAGCCGCGCACTCATTTGAATACTGTACGATCTCTAGCCATTCCGATTTATTCTGATTGCAAAAAAGTCTTGCAGCGGTGATCGCTGATGCACTATGCAATTGCACAGCAGGTACGAAATGTGCGCAGAGTGCAGTTTGCAAAGTAAACTTGGCGAAAGCGTATAAAAAGTCTTCAAGGCTGCATTAAACTACCGTCTAATATTACAATTTGTTTTGCTTCAATACTCGTTTCCGACGAAATAGAAGAATGCGACTAAGTTGACGGCTGCGAAAAGGAGATTGATATTAGAAGGGAGGGGTCTATATTATCATTGTTACATCTCATAAAACGCATGGAACAACATTTTCACATTTCCGTTAATGACTTTTAGTAGAATAATTCTTTCGTTCTAATCCCCCCTCCCCCATCCCCTCTCTACTATGAATGGGATCGGCAAATACTTAGATTTAGCAAGTTGTACGAATCTACGAGGTAGACTTATGCGATTTTATTTCCAGCGGACGATGTAATCAGCTGTTGTGGTCTTTATTTCGTGCAGCAAAAGAACACGCGGAAATAAACTATGAGATCATAAGATTCAGAACTACTTGTCAATTAAACAGAACCATATAGATTTTTCGCAAACGTAAATATTTTGCACGAATTTTAAACTCAAGAACGCTAGACGCTGAAGAAGAGAGTTATGAATTGGTTTGGACGTTGAGACTCGGAAGAACAGTTGAGGCTTATGAGCTCGTGATAAATCACATCAGTCAGAATAAGGAAGCATCGAATCGACTGCGATTTTAGAATAACCTAAAATACAAAATGCAATTCAAGAGGGTGACAATTAAGCGATTTTAGACCCATGATGCGCAAATGAATGGTGTAATCCGAAGTGGGTGAACCACTGATGGAACCGGAATATGGCCCACATATGGGCTTTCCGAAACGTTATTCTCTCGAAACACTTTTGCACGTTTTGTAACACTTCGATTTGTGATGTCAACAAGCGTGACCAAACTCGAAAAGAATATTTGAGAAGAGGATTAGCAATAGATAGTGAAGGCCTTCTCTCAATGCTCGATGAGCTAAACAAAATTGCCCATAAAATACATCATCCATCAAAACCCCTCAGTGATTCTCAGTTAGCCTTCCAACTAGTGATTTGTCAGTTGACATTCTCAAGTCTCTGACAAAAACGATCGTAGGTACCAGCGTCAAAGCTACTTACGGTTCAAGCGAATATGCGATTTCGCCATTAATATTCGGTTATCTAGCACTAGAGTACTGAATGCCACGAATTAGACAACCGACCGGTAATAAATATTCAGTAAAAGGATTGCAGGCACTGACCAACCCCTATAAATGAAGCGGCTCACGTAAATTATAAATAAAACGTGGTTCAGCGCTCAGCAGTGGAGAAAGAAGGCTTTATCGATGCCATGCAGCTGGGAGGACCGCTATCCAACCTTAACCGAATAGTTTTGGCGGTTGAGGAGGCAATGAACTCAGTTTAGAGACTTTTCTGATATACGGAACATGATAGACTAAATGAGTTCTTCATATCTCATAGTGTCAACTGCGGTAGCATGATCGGTGTGTACAGCATCAATTTGACTTCGGTCAATTAGTGCCAAAATTCCGGCCATTGCAACAGCTCAACGACTGGGAAACTGTAACCATTAAGAAAATCAAACTGGTTCAAGCTGAAAAAATCGTTCTAGACGGAAAAATCATTAAAAAAATCCCGAACGATCCTTCTATGAGTTTACACACAGATGATGATAATATGTGTAAAGATATTAGTGTGTTCAGTTCAGCACTGTTTTATGCAGCGCAGAAATGATATAGCATCACGCGAGATCGCGATATCGTGCAGCACATTTCATTCAGCAACAATCCTGTCATCACAGTCGGGTTAATTTCTTCCACTGAAAAGAATAAAGTTACGGACAAAGTTGGATTTCAATAAAGTTTGAGGCCAAATTTTATCCACTTGATTATAATTTTCTCTGAATTTTGTTGCTAGTTTTTTTCTAGTAACGCAGTTTGGCCGCTAAAGCTCGCACTCAATGTCATGCGCAATATTTGAGGAGGAAATTGAATTGAAGAGTTCGCGGTGCTTGTGCTAGCTTTCTACTCCAGAGCACGATAACGCAAAATGCGAATGGAGACTGTGCGGGGGCGGGAGGAAGGTGCAGGAAGGGGAGGGGGAGTGGATAGTAAGGGGTGAGGGAAGAATTAATCCGAAGAGCGGATTACGCCTAGAGGTAGGTGTTGAGTTCGAAGAGGGGGGTATCGACGGGGGATGGACTCGAGATGTGACTATGCTGATGAAGGGACGGGGACTGAACTGGAAGGTCTAGGGTATTCTATGCGTTTGTAGGCAGAACTAAGTTCTAAAAATTCATTTTAACCCGGAAAAATGATATAGGCGGCAAGGGAAAACATTGTGAACACCTTTCTTTTCGCACACGAAAAAAAAAATTTATAAACAAGCAGAAAATTTAAAAGCGCGTTCGGCTGAGCGCTTTTCAGGCGCTCTCCCGTTCATTATTTCAGTTCCTCACCACTTCCCTTGTCTATACTTCTGCTCTCATGTCGGTCAGCGACAAATTTACTAGTTATTTCACAGGAGTGAAAACTGGTGAAAAATGGTGACAGGAGGTGCTCTGAGATGCTCTTCCGCAGTTCCACCTTCACATCAACCGCTTTCATGAACTGCTCGCATAGAGCAAAGCTTCCGAAAACGCATCCGCATAACATCTGAATCGCCTGATTGTAATAAATTTTGCGCAGAAAAAGATCATTTCCTCTTTTTTCCTGCTTGTTCCACAACTTTCTTTAGCTTCATTTTAGTGTAATTAACAACCATGAAAACTCATATAGGTCACCTTATGGTGTATATTCCATGAACCAAATTTATACCCTCCATCCTCAGTGATCCCCAATTTTAAACAACGCGGCTGACATGCTAAAGCTCTTGTATTGGTGCACATACTAGGCCACCGTAAAAATTTGCAAATGCAAATTTACGAAAATGCATAAAAGCTGTTATGTGCGAAAGTCTGTTTAAGGGGTTTAGTTGAACAATGTTGAAATGTAAAGGTGATGTTGAGAACCTTAATTGCAGTGGATGGATTTGTACTCGAATTTTGGAAGTTTTTCTTCAGTTTTCCATTGCGATTACAAGTTTGGCATTTGAACGCATTGATTTTTAGTTTCCAAATTGTCACTTTGTTCATTTAACGAACTGTGATGGATGCTATTAGAACAAAAAAAAAAGCTCTAAAATTTCAGCTGGTCATTACTGTTTTTACAAACACCGATTTTGAGAAGTACTAGTTTGAAACGCCATCGAATGATAAACGTTCTAAGCTGAATGTTTAATGCTCTCTGATCGGCACAACTGTTCTGATGTGGCCACTCGTAGATCAAATTTTAGTGCCCAATATGAAAGGAAATAATTTGGGAAAAGTTCTCGTAAGGTAATTTAGTAAACCGAGATTTCGCACGCAAAAAACATGGGGATGCCATGTTTTAAGAAATTTGCAAGGCGCCGTTTTTTGAGCGCCTTCTTCGGATAGATTCAACATTGGGTATTGGATCTATGCCTTTTGGGCATCCAGTTTTTGCTTGGTATTTTTTTTTTTAAATTTAACTTTATTTAGTTGAAAGCGTTAACTGTTTCTATTTTAATATCGTTCGTTGGTTTACGTCTGTTATGTTATCGACCACAAATATTGTTGGTTCTTTAGAAAAAAAAATTCCTACGGTTGAATAGGGGAGGCTTCAGGGTTAGGGCCTGTTACATTGTTCTCAACTACTGAAAACGAGTTTCTCTGCCGAATTTCGAAGTTCCTCACTCCAAATTGGCTTTACTCGTCCATATTCAATACTTTTTTCCCTGGGAGTTTTGTTGGTTATATTTCCCATACATCAAAAGTGAATCTGAAAAACTTTATCTTAGAGTATCAAACTTCCAACGCGAACAGTGGAAGTGTATATGCGCATATTCGCAGGGTCGAAAGTTACTTTTTCAGCCCATTTTGTCCATACGGTTAACTACGTTTCCTACACCACATAATTTTCTAGTTTTCTATCGTTCATTTAGCTTTTCGAATAACTATACGGGAACGTTTTTAAAATGTCACCTATTTTCCTGTATTTAAATGCGCTGTGCTACCACATTCACTTGGATTTAGCAGTTGAGCGCTTTCCTATTAGGGATGGTTATCGTATTGCGAGACCATATGATGATACAAAATATCGAAAAATAACGTGGAGAAACTTTTTATTGCTGTCGTCACTTGATAAGATCAGTCTGTAGTCAAAAACGTTGACAGCGCTCTGCTGTGCTATTATTGCTCCTTCCAGCATCAAAGTTTCTTAAGAATAGACCAAAGCGATCACTGCCCGTACAAAACCTGATCGCTACTGAAATTAAGCCTTACGGAAATTAGCTTCTAGGCATGCTCGCTACGCGGAAAAACCGTACTTATTAGGTGCTTGTACTGATCCTTGAGCAACCAATGCGTGCTAGGTCATGACTAGCTTACATTCCCTCTCGTTACGTACTTGCGTTCGTATAGGTAGATGTGTTCAGCATTTTCAGATTTAACAGCGACGAAATATGAAAACGCATAATCGAGACCGGAACCAGTTTCATGTCCTGCAGTATGTTCTTATTCGTTCAGTTTGACGATAGCTAAAGTGTTTCAGTCGAAAACGTTTTTTTTTTTCGAAACCAAACCTCAGCAATAAAAGAAACACGCACATCTCTGATGTCGTGCTTATGATGCCGAAAGGTATCAATTATGTGGTCAGTTCTCATTCGAATACTCCGTTTACGATGTTCTGAATGCCACTTGTTTAATGTGCTCTGCAATTACTTAGGCACTGCTCAACGAATCACTAAATAGGCCAACGGAAATAATACAATACACATCGTTGAGGAGTGACAAGTGAGAGCGTACAAAGAAATTTAATTCGATGAGACTTTTTTTTTGCAAGTCACTTGCATCAGAAACCATGATTGACGTCAGTGATGGATTATAAGTTGATTACATGTATAAAGACCGTCACAACGATTATGCTTTTTTTTATTTAAACAAGGCAGATAATGGGTTCCCAAACCTCAGTCACGATCTGCAAAATGCTAATGCGTTCGCATATCGCATCGGCCATCGCAATCGGAAACGGGGATCGCGCCATTATTAGGATTCGTGCCTATAGTTGTACGCTATTTGCACCGCTTCCAGTTTGTGTCGTACAAAAAGAATATAAGATACTCTAACGATTTCATAATGACTGAGAAGTTTGAGCTGTTCACTAATGATGGCGCTCCTTTAGTATTTCGTTTTTCTTTCTTGTGAGACGCCTCCCTGACCTCGACAATAGGCCTTCAGAATGATCGTGTGCAGAACTGCCAAATGGATTGACTTCGTGCCTATAGTTGTACGCTATTTGCACCGCTTCCAGTTTGTGTCGTACAAATGAATGAGATGAAGAAGAATAAGAACGAAAAAATTCCGAAAACATATAAGATACTCTAACGATTTCATAATGACTGAGAAGTTTGAGCTGTTCACTAATGATGGCGCTCCTTTAGTATTTCGTTTTTCTTTCTTGTGAGACGCCTCCCTGACCTCGACAATAGGCCTTCAGAATGATCGTGTGCAGAACTGCCAAATGGATTGACAGAATAGAGCGTGTAGATGGGGATTTCAGTAATGATGTGCTTTTAGGAGTCAGTAGAGTGGGGAATTTCATGCAGTGCGTTTTTTTAACGTTTCCCACCGATTATGGCTGCAGACTTCTTTACCATGCTCGTACGCTAGACGGCAAATAACAACGAAAGAAGGCATGATAACACATTTCTTGATGTTTGGGATGGATCCACGTGAATACAATGTGGAAAGTGGCGTATGGAACATGCATGCATACAGGAAGGAATTGGTCCGACTGACATGTGCCGGATCAAGCACGTGCATAGCGACGAGTACAGACGATTGAATGTTTGGTTATCGCATCTCGGGAGACAGTTTTATCTCACAGAAGCCTTTATTTTGCTTACATTTCGTACCTGAAGCCATAATCAGAACCAGCCACCTGCAAGAAAGAGGAAACTACGAGCTGATGGGTAAAACAGTCGCAAACAAATTAGAAAACGAAATAAAATGAAGCAAGCTGCTAACAACACGGGATAGGGCACGACCACACCACGATGAGTGGTAATGAAGCAAGAGAAAATTGTAGCATGTTGTGGTAAGCCAGCAGCGAAAGCTGCATAATAAACTATGGCGCCTATAGAAACTATTACGAGCGAAGAAACAACGCAATGAACAGATACTACTTTCGTTTTTAAGAAAGTTACCAAGAAATGTGACAGTAATGCCTACAGTATATCCACAGATGGCTAAATGCAATGCAGTACAGTTGGTAACTACCGAGAATGTGCCAACAGCGCCTACAACATGCCTATTCGTGAGCAAAAATGATCGTTCTGCGCAGTACCTCAACGATTTCTGTGGAGTCATGCGTTTCCTCACGACTTCCTTGAAAATTATTTTGTCGGGCATCCTTACGTACAAGCCGTGGCCATGCTTGGCGCATATGTGATCCATCGGGGTCCATGGATCACATATGGTCCCATCGGGGCGCTCCTTGCTGATGCGAGATTGTGATTAGTACCATTCAGACTGTAGATAATGTGCGCGGGACGTTCCTTTGGTAGTTTTGTACTTGGTTCCGTTCTCTTCCTCTTCCTCCGTTCCCTACTCTTTCAGACGCTTGTCTGCGGGGTGTTTTACGAATTCTTCCGTGTTTGGCGTCAGTCGCATCTCCTTTTCTTCCGACACTTCGACGAGGCATAACATGTTCACTGATCTCTCTTTAGCCCGTGACCATTTCATATTCTGATGTCTACCTCTTTTTTTCCCCTGTCGCCTCTGTGCACATTCTCTACTTTGCCCGGATTCCATTCTGCGCTGGGCATAGTGCTCCTTCTTCAGTTTAGCACTTTCTCATATGCTCAAGCTAACGTGTTCGTTGGCTGTGCGGATCATCTGTACATCAATGGCGAAATGTGAAACTTTGTTAAGCATACGAAAGAGGCAAAATTGACCTTATGCAGTCTTTACTTTAGAATACTTTTGTAGCTGGTGTGCTTTACAAATGTGTTGCTTTCGGAATATCCTCGTTACCTCGTTTTATAACGCGGTATGGGAGCGTTCGGATCGCGCGATTGTATCCTGCACTTCGAATGCTGAAACATGACAACATGCGGTAGCGGCTGAATACTCTCCGAGCGTTCAACATTGCGCGTGGTGAACACCCATGAAGCCAAGTGCTTTTCAGGAAGAACCAGCGACGAATAATTTTCATATAGGCGCCGTTTGCAATGACGACGACCAATGAGGACCCCGGCAACACTGACCTTACAAGTATCGTTTTCACCGTCCCAAGGTTGTTGTTGTCTGCTGCAGGAATTCTACTTCTTTCGATCGTGTTCAAAAGAGAGGTGAGTTATGATTTCCACTGAAAAATTTCACATATTTTGTTGAAGTTCTCTTTCAAACGCTTTAGTTTTCGTCTCCAATAGCTTCACTATTCCAATTGCTCGATGAAGGCTGTCGACTTGAACGAGTCTGAAGGCTGTTGACAAGGTCCGGTTTGAAGGCTGTTGACCTGGCCAGGTCCGAGGGCTCGTGCGGCAGAATCGTAGAAAATTACTTCAAAATATCTTTAATTCAAAAAACAAGTTCATTGGCTGCCTTTGGGATGTGGCATATGTAATCCAGAAACGAGCTATCATTTTATAGTAGTTATTCAATGTTCTATAGGTTTAGATTGTACCTCCACCCATGACCACACATCTTTTTTGGAAAGAATGGGGGATGAATGGAGGGGATGAGGTGAGAGGGAGGAAGAGGTGAAAGAAAGAAAACAGCTGTTCAGTAATAGGGCTGACGATA
>JPKZ01001547.1:22730-37913 GCA_000803305.1 Toxocara canis
CGCTCCAAGACTTGTCTATGCGTTCCCAAATACGCCTGGAATTAATGAGCAAGGTACTGAGAAAAACAGCATTTGTTGCAAATCATACTCGTATTGGCATTTTCCGAAATTTCAAAACGTGCATGCAGCACTTTATTCTACACAATCGCATAATAGGTGCGCTCGAAGCAGAACCACCCCAACGCCAAGTGTTTGCTTCTTCTCCACTACGCGGCTATAATGCTTTCTGCGGCCGTACTTGCCGGCGTTTCTATATGGAATCTCTGCGACCCTCAAAGTGCAGACAAAGTGAGAGCGAAAGGGGTAAGTGCTTTGTTAAGAGTGGCAACATTGTGCTAAACGTTAAAGAATTAGTGCTGCTGATGAGAGGCGTTTTTAATACGTTCGGTTATGAGGACACGCTAATTTGCTGGACCACCTGAGTGCGCCTCGTGAAATGGAAAAGTATATCATCACGGTGGCTGCTGTCGTCAAAATCCTCTCGTACAGGCCTCTGCTACCCATATCGCCTTCTGCTGTACAGTGATGAACGTGTTCAGCTCACAGAGCGCAGTGTTTGACTGCCACGAGAAGTGCTGACGGTTCAGTTCCATCTTCTCAGCGTTTCTTCATTTGCCTTAACCACTGAAATTGTGTTCGGTGAGGAAATCAGACCAGTGACACTTTCTTGTTAATGAAAGTTCAATGGTATAGATGGATAAATAGCGACAAACCTAAAGTTGGATAAGGAGAGGGACTTGGGGAAGACTTCCTTGTGTGTGAGTTGGCGAGGGAACGGGTTGGCGAAACGCAGACGTGATCGAAGAAATCATATGCGGAGAGCACTAAATCCAGATATGCCGTATTTATAATAGCCGTCGGATCAATAATTTTAATCCTGCTGGGAGTAAAAAGAGATTATTTGTTTGATCCTTGTTATGGCATCGGGAGTGATTGCCTGCCGATACTGTAACACATTTTGCATTGCAGAACACCGCTAAGAAACCAGAATTACGTAGAGTATGTTTATACATGAGCATATATGGTAACGCCGTTTCTATGGCGGCGATGTTTTCGTTAGGCATCGAACGAGCTTTATCAACGGTCAAAGCGCAAAACTACGAGCACAGCAGCAGAATTGTCGGCATATTCTTGTTTATTGCGAGTGTAAGTGAAATGATCCTTCCCTACAAATTGGCTCCTATTTTACTACTTTCTTATTAGATGGCAAATCTGTTTTTTAAAGATCAATTGTGAGAGAGTACGATGGACGGATCATTAAAATTTAAAGAACGGGCGGACAAAACAAGCGATGATAAAAATTCGCTGCATCGCTGTTCTCACTTATTCACGCAAATAGCAATAGGTGTTTGGATATGCGGGTAATTGTTTCGAGCGATCGAAATGGACGATTAATATGTAAAGAGAAACTCAATCGATCATCTCACGGAACATGGATTCCGTGCGATTTTTTTCATCATTTCTTCTCATACAAAAATTACACGATAATGGTGAGAAGACACCACCTTAATACTACTTTAGCAAATTGGTTTCCTTCTTTTTTTGCGACAGCTTTTTTTCGTTCACTGTCTCTGTTCGACTTATCGAAATCTATCCTTTACTAATCCCAACTTGAACTGAGCAGGAGACTCCCACATGTGGAGCACTTTATGCATCTCAGTTTGCCCTTCATTTCCAGGGAGTAGTCAAACTGCAGTTGGCAGATTCCAGAACAGCTAGGTGTGGTAAACATTTAGGTAGTAAAGAAAAAGGCATTATCGACAGAATACAATGGGAACTTCCGTTGCTATGTGTTTTCCCGGTTCCATTCAAAAAAGGAGTGCTAATAATGAGAATACTTTTAGGATTTATAAGTGAGCTTGAATTTCACCAATGAATTCAAACGTAGAGTTCTGTTGCTGCTTGCACGAGCAAGCCATAGTAGTGTGGTGTTCAATATGGAAACAAACTATGACTGAGACTAACAACAGCTTCCGAAAGCCAAATTTTAGTAGCAAATAGGAACATTTCCATGGAATTCGACAGGTATAGAGAATTGATCGAATCAAAAAAATTTCATCGCACTTCTGCGGTGTTGTCCCCTTGCCTTGTTGTTTAAAATTATTTTGGAGATCTTTCCGTTACCATCGTCTTTCATATTCTGAAAATACTTCAAAGACTTCATCGCCATATCATCATTTAATTACGTAATTCTTTCACAAAACTCTTCTATATTAAGGAACTTGTGAAAAAATTGCACATAAGGATGCAATTTAAAAAATATGAAGTGGTTTCATTGATGGCATCAACACAGCTGTCTTTGTATCCTCCCTTACAGCATACGACATTTCTGTAGAGTGACCCGTTCTTCACTAAATTTTTGTGGCATATTATCGCAGTGCAAATTCAATCTTAAATTGAAATCTTGGTTTCAGTGATTTTCAGCCTCACTGTACTTGAGAAGATTTGTTTGGTGAAATTTTAGCGAAGATTACTGTAAAAGTGCATTCTATCATCTGCCTCCATCAGTACAGCTCATGGCGAATGCCTGTGTGCCTAAAGCCCATATGAACGAAATTATTGAAGATAGTTCCTATCTTGGCATTGCTTAGTGCCGAGGACAGCAGTTTTGCAATAATGTGTTGATGGTGGCAGTCGTTATTGATTGTTTCACTGCAGCTGTTTCAGAATCTTGCTGGAGCTGTGACCGACATCTTAATGATTGTCAACCAGTCAAGTTCGTTTTACAGCATCGCGACGACGGTTCGTTTAACGTATGGGTATTGAAGTGTGACATACCAGTCAGATAGAATGATATCCGCTGTAATGGCCCACTCATCAAATCAGCGAAGTGGGATTGCAGTCTGAAGGCTAACGCGATTCGCACTTTCGCGGCTTACCTGTCCAACCAGCCCATTCTCTTAAATGACGATCATACACTTTTAAACAATCCGCCAGATTTTCACGATAAAATTATTTTCTTATGGCGCAGTTATTCCAGTGTGCAAAATGACCGCTGAAAATGCACGCAAAATTATTTCCATCATGAAGAGCACAACCTTCTCTGCTGTAGATCGACATGGTATAGGGCAAGGTCTGATAAAATAGAGTAACGCAGGCAGCGCAGAGAGTAATTTTAGAAAATTGTCGCGCGTTACGTTTCAAGCAGTTGTATCCAAGGTCTAAGTAGGTCACAAAAGTGCCTACTCGCGAAGCCTCCTTCAAAAGTCCCGACATGATCTGACTTGAAGAAATTAAACGCCTAATATCTACGATGTCTAGCGCGCGTTTAGGCGTTGAGCAGTTGTACTCGTAAATCTAAGAGCCTTGTGTGTTTTTGCCCGCGTTATATAATAACTGGTTCCAGTAATTTCTGTCCCAGCGAACAGTGCCGCAGTGTCGATTGACTCTACTATTCTTAGTCATGTCTTTCGGTTAGTCTAGATGTTCTCATGAGCTCACCTTGAGCTGAATTTTCCTACTTTTAGCAACTTGTCTTCACCATCAACATGATGTTGAGGTCGTTTGACTAACAGCCATTAAAATCATACACGTAAACAACAAAAACCACGCTTCGAAAGAGCCTTGAAATGGGGATGTTTAATGGGGATGAAAGGTGGCAAACACCCGCAGTAGATATGGTGCGGTGCCTCTCTAGCGGCGAGTCGGGATATACGTCGGATATGCGGTCAGCTGCTTTTGTTGTGCAATTGTCGTCCACTTCATGACGTGCTTCACACTTGCCGTGAATGTCTCTAAGTGTAAGCAATTCCATATTTTTAAAATAAAATTCGATTTCAGATACTTCACTGTTTTGCTGGGCTAGAAGTAGTCACGATAACGGTGTTCGCATTGCTCTATGCTTACAACGTGAAGTGGATGCGAAGCAAAGACCGTATTTTTGCTTCTCTCTCTCACAAATATCAGGTTTCGCTTTCGTTATCTTCCTCTTCAGCTACCAATATGAACTCTCCTTTTCAGTGGGTCACAGCTATATCCAGTCTCGTTTTTATTTTTAGTTGCCAATGATCTTGAGTCTTTCAGCCATGATCTAGTGAAGCTGAGCCCTGTGATATTGTGCTGTTCTTTAGTCACGATCTTAACAGATTTAAGCCTCATATCAAGTGCAGACAAGTCTGCTTTGTGGCGTGCTGCTTATTGTGTACCCAAACGAGCTCGTTACCTGCGTCGGTAGAAATCTGGGCTTTCCATTGTCATCGTTTCAAGAAATAGAGGGATGTTCATGCACCTGGCGCAGATAAGTAGCCGCATACTGCAGCTCTGGTAGTTTTAGGTCTGCGCCCTGTTCATGTCTATAACAGCTGCAATCATCTGATTTTGACCAGATCCTTCATCAAGAACGCTGTAGCGGATAGAACAAATTTTCATAATGAACGCCTTACTAACATCAAGCACTCATCACATGTTGCACTATTAAGTGCGCTGATAGGAAGACAGTCAGCCTAATCGTAGACGGAATTTGCTATTTGGCAAGATCGATGTATAAAAGTGCTAACGATCAGCATATGTGACACCCAAAATGGCGTAACACACGTAACATCTACCAACTCTGTATCCTTAACCTCTCATGGGCAATTTGCTAGAATCAAAACGTTTTCCAAGTCTTGTTTTTTTTTCTAGCTATATTAAATTTGTCGTGAATTTGTATTACGTTTCTAGCTATATATTTCTAGTGAAGGTAGATCTTGCACATCGAATAAATTAAAGTCAAATCGAGTCGAGTGCGCCAAACGGTAATCATATATCGACTGGCTATTATGAACGAAGATTGAAAAAAATCGTTTGTTCTTCCCCTCAGCAAAACAATCAAATTGCAGATGGAGGAGAATTCGCTATCAATTTCGCGGCTTCTTCCCATGGCAACTGTACAAACAACATTAAATTTAACCAACCTTATTGTTAAGCCAATCATCTTAACTGCAAACCAAAGTGGTCGTTTTTTACCAGCAGCTTATTTCGACCTCATGCCCTTCTACTACGTGCTACTTCCAATTATTACTCTTTGGAGACAACGAAATCGGTTTGTTTACATAGCTTTTCTTTCACGAAATCCGAATTGCAGTCAGGCCCTAACTGAGTATTGAATAGGCGCATTTCGATCGATCAGGTGTTTTCTTCACAAGTGAAAGATGAGAAGTGCGCCATCCCGCACCTTCAGAAACGAGCCAGTAATCAATTCGTTCGGAATATATCACAACGGCTTCTTGAGGCAAAATCATTGGCTCGGAAAAGTAGAAGTCGCGCTACATAAAGTTTCAGCTGCTTTTCACGATGATTTCTTCGAACATTTTATTGATATTCCGGAAGCGAATCCCTATATCTAATTTAATGTATTTAATCCCTATGGGGTTATTCGCACGTTGCCTCAGCCTTTGAATTTTTCAATGCCATCGAACTATCATAAAATGCTGTTTATTCTGTCGACTCCTGCACAAAGGAACTCTTGTACAATTAAGTCAACGTGAAAGATGAGAAGTGCGCCATCCCGCACCTTCAGAAACGAGCCAGTAATGAATTCGTTTGGAATATATCACAACGGCTTCTCGGGGCAAATCATTGGCTCGGAAAAGTAGAAGTCGCGCTACATAAAGTTTCAGCTGCTTTTCACGATGATTTCTTCGAACATTTTATTGATATTCCGGAAGCGAATCCCTATATCTAATTTAATGTATTTAATCCCTATGGGGTTATTCGCACGTTGCCTCAGCCTTTGAATTTTTCAATGCCATCGAACTATCATAAAATGCTGTTTATTCTGTCGACTCCTGCACGAAGGAACTCTTGTACAATTAAGTCAACGAACTCGTATTATGTGTAGATGTGTTCAGTTTTGCACAAAAACCATTTGTAATTTTTTTGGGGCTGTGTCTGCTGATAATTCATTTTATATGATGGTAACTGAACATTTTGAACTTACTTTTAGTTCGCAGAAAATATGACGAAAAAAAGATGAAGTCCAGTTTTGTGCAAACATCATCGAAAAGAAAGACTCGCATATTTGGTGCCGTCCATTATCACATCGTTGTATATTCGATAGTTCTGCTTGCCACCGAATTGATTCCAATAATTAAAACTGCACTCGCCTCTCTCTTCATTTGATGGCTTCTGGTGTCCTACAGTTATATCTGAATTCTGAGAATGTGTTCTTTATTCACAAAACGCACCTTTAGTGGCATTTTACAAAACGCTTTTTTCATTAGTTCTTTTGAAAATTATTGACATTTCAGCCGATATTTTCGAGATTTCAGCGTCTCCGTTGTTCCACTTTTTTAGAGTTTTTTAAAATAAATGCACCCGTTCGCGAGCCATAAATTATAATGAGAAAAACCGAGATCAGTATTGCAGAAGAGTGAAGACGGTGACTGAGGGCCCTCAAAATAGAAGCACAAAAGCGGAGAACGATAAACATTTCCGAATGCTGCACTCGATGTTCAATGCTGACCTTCGACCACCAATGGTGAATTCTGTTCGAGTATGTGGATGAACAAACTGCTCGTGTTCCTTTTTCCTCCTTCGTCTCTTCAGCTGGTTCTGTATGGGCACCATGCGTCGGCAGTGGGGGACGGGGGTGAAAATATTTAGGTGTTTAGGTCATCAAAAGAGTCCATCGGCGGCGACGTTTGGAGCCATCGATTGCTCGACAGGCCCTCGCATGTGAACGGACGACAGGCCCACGAATGCGAAATGCCTAGGTCAAAAATGATCGCTCCCTTATGACGCTTCCGCTGTATCATTTAGATAGGTCCGTTCGACCGGATGCGATTGATGGTTCATTTCTGAGGGGGGCCAAGCGAACGGGAAAAGGAGAGGGTGGGCGAGAGGTTTGCTCTTCTCTTGCCGACTTATGAGTTACTAGCAGTAAAAATGAAAGATTGCAAGGTACACTTAGAACGATTACACTGTATTGGCTCCGCAAGGAGGACTTTATTACAAATCCTGTTCGGGCTCATTCTTGTTCGTCAAGATTATCTAATTGCTCTTGTTATGCCACAAGACAACGAATGGAGACGTTGAGAACTTCGAAAGGCTAAGAAGTTTCGAAAATAGTTCCTGCAACCCTAGAATAGAATTTCTTATGCATTTAGCCTCATACCATTAAAAAAACCGCTAGTAACTAGAGGCAACCGTAGAAAAATGGCGAATGAAGAATGGTATCCTCTAGCAAAATTTGAGCACATGCAAAGAACGCAGAAAGTTTCGTACCCAAAATAATCCACCCACTTTTTATTCTCAAAATTTCTGCATTTTTCGTTTCAATAGTTTGTTTGAATTATATCTGAATTTCTGAAGGGCGCCACGACTGCCCATTCCTCAGCGTTCGTCACCTACCATTAAATTTTCGAATTTCGCATCAACAATAAGCAATCACCATAAATTGTTCTTCAGAAGTAATCAGTTTTCCTCTCATTTTGATGTGCTATTTCGTTGTGAAATACCCGTTTATAGATTAACGGTTCAGTGTCACAGTTAAATATTCCATTCGGAAAGCAAATATAAAACGGAATCCTGGTAAATTCTGGTTGTTTGCGGAAAAAAATTACGGATGTAACACCTTTTAATATGAAAAAAAATACGGCCTCCAAAATGCGCTGAATTCCACGGCGCCAAGAAACCATTTCGATGAGCGCTAAGACGCTTCCTTTTTTAATTCGATATTCACTGCTGTCATCGCAAATTCATCCACTAATCCAATCCTTCTCGAACTAGTTTTAAGTATCTGTTGATAAATGTGTTTCAGCACCTTGTGTTTCAGACCATTTCTATGAGCGCTAAGACGCTTCCTTTTTTAATTCGATATTCACTGCTGTCATCGCAAATTCATCCACTAATCCAATCCTTCTCGAACTAGTTTTAAGTATCTGTTGATAAATGTGTTTCAGCACCTTGTGTTTCAGCAAATTCAAAAAAAAATTGTTACTGGTAGGATAACTTAGCAGTCGCGCTAGGCACATAACTAAAAGTCATCTCCTGTATTTTATGATCCACGCAAAAGTGCATCCACTCAAAAGACACGTTGATGGCACGTTACTTTTATATTTTACAGTCATTAGCACAAAATATGCAAATCAAACTGAGACTGCTATCAGATCTGCCATAATTTGTCACAATTGTTGCAACCAGTACTTGCACTGTGACAACGAATTCAGCCATTGGATAGATCCGTCCTTAGCAGTTGCTCAACAGACCACAAACACCTACCTGCATTTGCTTTTCGAAACTACTCTACATAAAATTCGTTCGCTAATGGATGCACGAATTTGAATATTTTTCCCACTCATTGTTCATTTGTACATTGAGGCATCGTGTTCGGAAATTTTGCCCGTTATCAGGGTTGTTCACTCACTGAAGAGTGAAAAATTTGTGATGCGGCAAGCGAAATCAAAGAGCCGAACACTTTTCGGCTAGAGTCTCGAATATTTTCATGAATTTTGCTTATACAAAGTTTACCATCATACTGTAGCTGTATGAAGCTGAGTGAATATTTACTTGAACTGAAAGATTTGCAGTTGTATTGCACATTGCTGTAATCAATGTTACTATTATCTGCTACCGTACATAGAAAGCATTTGAAATTCAACGGTTGACTTTGATTATTGAAAGTCCATTTTTCACGATTGGATGCGTTGAAAAAGCATTCATATGTTGTCGAAATCCTGCATAAGCATTAAGCACAAAATGCATTGACTTTCCGAAAGCATTGCACCGTGAGAGCACCTCTGGGATCCAGCTCCGACCCTGCTCTTCGAGGGACGAGTAACTATGAACAATTCTATTCCGATGGCCTACCGTAAATGCTACTTGCTGCCACATCCATAAAATTGTATGCATAACATAAATATTGTTTCTGGAATTAAAATGACGAAATTCATAAAGATGTTACATAAAAAAAGAGAAAAGAAAGAACATGACTTTTTCTGGAAAGGAAAATTGATCCATTAAAAATACAGTTTCGCAATATGTGACAAAATTCTGCTGCGCAAGGAAAAGGAGAAGCTGCAGTCAAATCATTCAAGTAGACAATTTGCGAGGGACGATTCAATCACTTTTTACATACTGTTCCAAGGGATCTCCGACGTCCTCAACGCCCTCAATAATATTTCAAGGTATGCACGAGATGGTTTATAAGCAGGAAAACATGAACTGCTGAAGTGGGAGGAGGAGAGGAACGTGGATTCTTCTCTTGTCAACGTACGATCTGCAGGTGGTACAAATGACAGACTGCACAGGGACAGTTCAAATGCTGTACACTGGATTGCGGGTTCAATACTGGGTGCGTCATCGATCTTTTTCGTAATCTTTCTCGTCAGTCAAGATTGCCTCCATGCTTTTACTACCGTGGAAAGTCAACGAAAGGCAATGTTCAGAACTAGAAAAGGCAGAGCAGTTTTGAAAACAGTTCGTGCTTCTTTGCCTAATAGAGTCTGTCTTGCACACGGTCCATATTAATCACAGTGAACAGCAAACTGGGAAGATGATATTAAAATGTTCGTTCGTTGTTGTGCGCGAGCGTGCAATTTTGAATTATAGGCAGACTTTTTAGCTCCCAAAATCACCACTACAATTCGACAGAAATCGACCTCACCGTCACGTGCCACCACAGTCGTCGATCGAATTCGTTAGCAATGCTATTGTTAAGTATGCAATTGCTGGATGTAGCACGTGACGATGAAGTCGATTTCTGTCCTATTCTAATGGTGATTTGGGAGCTAAAAGTCTGCCTATAATTCAAAATCGTACGTTCGCGCACAACAACGAACTAACACTTTAATATCATCTCCT
This sequence comes from Toxocara canis, assembly GCA_000803305.1. NCBI lineage: Eukaryota > Metazoa > Nematoda > Chromadorea > Rhabditida > Toxocaridae > Toxocara > Toxocara canis. The sequence goes on from JPKZ01001547.1 coordinate 32,511, forward strand.
CACTTTGCTATTTACCGTGGTTAATAAAGAACACGTGCAGCTAAATGCGCGAAAATCTCTGCAGACAGCTAAGCTCACGATAGACTGCATTATGCTATTGCTACCCGAACTGCTCGACGGACCTGCGAACTACTATAAAAATTCCTCTGCATTTCCTCGCTCCTGACCGCCGTTTGTTGTCATTAAGCCATTAACGCGTCGCACAGCCTTCCACATCTGTTTGCGGGACGATTCGTTTATACTCGTAGATCACGCTCCACTGAGACGAGAGTATGTATGCTGCTCGCTCATATGGCATCCCATCTCATATCGTATCACACGTTTAGCATCCTATGCACTCAAATTACGTAGATAATGAAAATGAAGTGCCATGTGCGAGTTATGAAAAAGTGGGGAGAGATCGTTCGCATTTGAGCGTTCCGCATGCATTCGTTGCCCATTCAAATGCGAGGGATCCTTCATCATTAAATGAATCAAAACTACAGTGCTGATGGGTCTGAAAATTTATGCTGTCCTAATTGCCGAACAGTCTACTGATTGTTCGGCAATTAGGACAGCATAAATCTAACGAAAGACGAATATGAGCAGCTTGTTCATCTATTCAGTCGAACGGAATTCACTGTTGTTGGAAGGTCAGCGTTGAACATCGAGTGCAACATTCGGAAATGTTTCTCTTTCTCCACTTGATTGTTTCCTTTCTGATGACCGTCGGTGATCGTCTTCACTCTTCTGCAATACAGATGGCTGTTTCTTATTGTAATTTATGGTTCTGAAACGAATGCAGTCATTTGAGGAAAGGAAAACATTTTAAATAAGTGGAATCAAAGGACACTCACTGAATGCATGAGAACGGCTTCTCAAAATTTAATAATTTTCAAAAGAACTAATGAAAAAAAGCGTTTTGTAAAATGCCACTAAAGGTGCGTTCTGCGAATAAAGAACACATTCTCAGAATTCAGATATATCTGTAGGACACCAGAAGCCATCAAATGAACAGAGAGGCGAGTGCAGTTTTAAACAATGGAATCAATTCGGTGGCAAGCAGAACTATTGAAAATACAACGATGTGATAATGGACGCCACCAAATATGCGAGTCTTTCTTTTCGGTGATGTTTGCACAAAACTGGACTTCATCTTTTTTTCGTCATATTTTCTGCGAACTAAAAGTAAGTTCAAAATGTTCAGTTACCATCATATAAAATGAATTATCAGCAGACACAGCCCCAAAAAAATTACAAATGGTTTTTGTGCAAAACTGAACACATCTACACATAATACGAGTTCGTTGACTTAATTGTACAAGAGTTCCTTCGTGCAGGAGTCGACAGAATAAACAGCATTTTATGATAGTTCGATGACATTGGAAAATTCAAAGGCTGAGGCAACGTGCGAATAACCCCATAGGGGTTAAATGCATTAAATTAGATATAGGCATTCGTTTCCGGAATATCAATAAAACGTTCGAAGAAACTTTGAAACTTTGCATGAAACATTGAAACACCGTGAAAAGCAGCTGAAACTTTATGTACTGCGACTTCTACTTTTCCGAGCCAATGATTTTGCCTCAAGAAGCCGTTGTGATATATTCCGAACGAATTGATTACTGGCTCGTTTCTGAAGGTGCGGGATGGCGCACTTCTCATCTTTCACTTGTGAAGAAAACACCTGATCGATCGAAATGCGCCTATTCAATACTCAGTTAGGGCCTGACTGCAATTCGGATTTCGTGAAAGAAAAGCTATGTAAACAAACCGATTTCGTTGTCTCCAAAGAGTAATAATTGGAAGTAGCACGTAGTAGAAGGGCATGAGGTCGAAATAAGCTGCTGGTAAAAAACGACCACTTTGGTTTGCAGTTAAGATGATTGGCTTAACAATAAGGTTGGTTAAATTTAATGTTGTTTGTACAGTTGCCATGGGAAGAAGCCGCGAAATTGATAGCGAATTCTCCTCCATCTGCAATTTGATTGTTTTGCTGAGGGGAAGAACAAACGATTTTTTTCAATCTTCATTCATAATAGCCAGTCGATGTATGATTACCGCATTCGATGTGCAAGATCTACCTTCACTAGAAATACAAAAACTTGGAAAACGTTTTGATTCTAGCAAATTGCCCATGAGAGGTTAAGGATACAGAGTTGGTAGATGTTACGTGTGTTACGCCATTTTGGGTGTCACATATGCTGATCGTTAGCACTTTTATACATCGATCTTGCCAAATAGCAAATTCCGTCTACGATAAGGCTGACTGTCTTCCTATGAGCGCACTTAATAGTGCAACATGTGATGAGTGATTGATGTTAGTAAGGCGTTCATTATGAAAATTTGTTCTATCCGCTACAGCGTTCTTGATGAAGGATCTGGTCAAAATCAAATGATTGCAGCTGTTATAGACATGAACAGGGCGCAGACCTAAAACTACCAGAGCTGCAGTATGCGGCTACTTATCTGCGCCAGGTGCATGAACATCCCTCTATTTCTTAAAACAATGACAACGAAAAGCCCAGATTTCTGCCGACGTAGGCAACGAGCTCGTTTGGGTACACAATAAGCAGCACGCCACAAAGCACATTTGCCTGCACTTGATATGAGGCTTGAATTTGCCAAGGTCGTGACCAAAGAACAGTTTAGTATCATAGAGCTTAGGTTCACAAGGTCATGGATGAAAAATTTAAATTCATATTAATAAATAAGGAGGAAAAAGAACGAAAACGGGACCTGATATTTGTGAGAGAGAGAAGCAAAAATACGGTCTTTGCTCCGCTGCCATTTGACACCGTATGCGTATAGCAGTGCGAACACGATAATGGTGATGACTTCAACAGCAGCAAAACTGTACAATATCTGGAAATGAGCTTTACTTGGGAACTAGTGAATGAAATTTCATTTAACGCCTTATAGGTTGACGACTACCGAAGTAAATCGAACTGACATGCTTTCATTAACGATGGGAGTGGCTGTGCCCACAAAGCACTGAAAGAACTTCCAAGCTAGCTGACAATCTGCCAATATGTTGAGGACAATTTGCAGGACAAAGGCTGCTGACAAAAGATACGAAGTGTATCCCGACTCGGAGCTGAGGAATCACTACACTATAGCTTCTGCACATGTATCCGGTCGATCTTCCTTTTTGAATCACCTCCGCTTCAAGCCTGACCTCAAAAAAAATATCTTCTGTTCTCCAACACTCTGATAATTATTCGAACGAAGACAACTCTTCCTTAGAATCTTTCGTAAGAAACTTGGCAAGTTGGCAAAATCTGAATATTCGTCAAGTGTTCCTTATGGAATCGGCTGGCTTGATGAATGAGTCGCCACAGCGACCATCGTGCTAGCCCTCTGGCATGCATTCCCACTTGTCGTGCTTTATTACCATAGGAGCAAGACGAACCGCTGCCGTAGTGACCACGAACACTCCTGAGATATTCACAATCAGCAGGACGTCGGTCACAGCTCCAGCAAGATTCTGAAACAGTTGCAGTCACGATTGCCAGCATCAATAGCTTCGTTAAAGTTTGTTGCCCTCGGCACTAACCAATGCCAACATACAAATTAGATGTACTAATGGAGGCACAGGACAGAATCGCGACGGACTGTACTCTTATAGCAATCTTCTCTAAAATTGCACCAAACAATACACCTGTACAGCTGTGCTGGGTAACCGTCAGAAATATAGTGAGGCATGAAAATCACTGAAACCAATTTATGATTAACGACGCAAATAAGAAGCGGAGACGTCGAGATGAAATCGCACTGCAGTAATACGCCATAAAAATTTAGTGAAGAACGGGTCACTCTACAGAAATGTCGTATGCTGTAAGGGAGGATACAAAGACAGCTGTGTTGATGCCATCAATGAAACCACTTCATATTTTTTAAATTGTATCCTTATGTGCAATTTTTTCACAAGTTCCTTGATATAGAAGGGTTTTGTGAAAGTGTTACGTAATTAAATGATGATATGGCGATGAAGTCTTTTTGAAGTATTTTTAGCATATGAAAGACGATGGTAACGGAAAGATCTCCAAAATTTTCTCTCGAACAGAGACAGTGAACGAAAACACGTGGAGCACAATTTTAAACAACAAGGCGAGGGGACAACACCGCAGAAGTGCGATGAAAATTTCTTGATTCGATCAATTCTCTATACCTGTCGAATTCCATGAAAATGTTCCTATTTGCTACTAAAATTTGGCTTTCGGAAGCTGTTGTTAGTCTCAGTCATAGTTTGTTTCCATATTGAACACCACACTACTATGGCTTGCTCGTGCAAGCAGCAACAGAACTCTACGTTTGAATTCATTGGTGAAATTCAAGCTCACTTATAAATCCTAAAAGTATTCTCATTATTAGCACTCCTTTTTTGAATGGAACCGGGAAAACACATAGCAACGGAAGTTCCCATTGTATTCTGTCGATAATGCCTTTTTCTTTACTACCTAAATGTTTACCACACCTAGCTGTTCTGGAATCTGCCAACTGCAGTTTGACTACTCCCTGGAAATGAAGGGCAAACTGAGATGCATAAAGTGCTCCACATGTGGGAGTCTCCTGCTCAGTTCAAGTTGGGATTAGTAAAGGATAGATTTCGATAAGTCGAACAGAGACAGTGAACGAAAAAAAGCTGTCGCAAAAAAAGAAGGAAACCAATTTGCTAAAGTAGTATTTAGGTGGTGTCTTCTCACCATTATCGTGTAATTTTTGTATGAGAGGAAATGATGAAAAAGTGGCAAGGAATCCATGTTCCGTAAGATGATCGATTGAGTTTCTCTTTACATATTAATCGCCCATTTCGATCGCTCTTTCCACCTATTGCTATTTGCGTGAATAAGTGAGAACAGCGATGCAGCGAATTTTTATCATCGCTTGTTTTGTCCGCCTGTTCTTTAAATTTTAATGATCCGTCCATCGTACTCTCTCACAATTGATCTTTGAAAAACAGATTTGCCATCTAATAAGAAAGTAGTAAAATAGGAGCCAATTTGTAGGGAAGGATCATTTCACTTACACTCGCAATAAACAAGAATATGCCGACAATTCTGCTGCTGTGCTCGTAGTTTTGCGCTTTGACCGTTGATAAAGCTCGTTCGATGCCCAACGAAAACATCGCCGCCATTGAAACGCTGTTACCATACGCGTTTATACAGAAACAAACCATAAGGATTTCTCGGTGGTTTGAGCTCGTCTGGAATGCAAAACACATCGAAATATCGGCAATCACTTCAGAAACCAAAACAAGGATGCAATTGATAATGTGCTCTTAGTTTCCAGCGGGATTAAAGGTGATAATTGCAGGTCAATTACAAGGCGGTGGCTCTTCAAAATAGCGTTCTCCGTGCACTTTTTCTTCTGCCTTGTCCACATTAAGCCCAACAGTCCTACTCCTCCGCCCCTCCCCCGCCC
>JPKZ01001547.1:37982-53330 GCA_000803305.1 Toxocara canis
CAAAAAAAAAAAAAACATAAACATTCCCCATCTCATCTCCGTTTCCAATCTTAGGCTCCACAGTAAGTTGGCATTTTCATTCACAAGCGAGCATCACTGGGCTGTTCCCTCAACAAAAGGAACTCCAGCGCCTAAGGCGAATGATGAAACGCCGAAAAGATGGCATTAAGCCGCAGATATTCGGACTGCCAGTCCAACATTTTGCTATTCGAGCTGACCCCTTTGGCTCTCTATTACCGGAAGGAAATATGGGTGGAAGAGGGATCAAGCACCTTCTGTATCTTTGTTCTACGATCTCGAGAGGATCGCAAGGATATTAACCGTTTTTAACCCTTTTTATATTCAAGAGGCGCATTCAAGTGACTAAATAAACATGGAGATGTTTTCACAAACCAAATCATTAAAAATTCCTCTCACCAACAGCATCAATGCTTCAAACCTCAAGCCGATGTTAAAAGCAATTACCTCGCTCGATCTCAAGTTATAAATATTTTGACGAGTACAGAGATTCCATATGGAAACGATGGCGAGTACGGCCGCAGAAAGCATTATAGCCGCGTAGTGGAGAAGAAGAACAATCCCTCGCTTCCAGATAAGCATACTCTCGAAGGCCCGTCAGTGATCTGCTTTTTTGAATTGAAGACGGTTTTCACCAACTTCCCGCGATTGTGCCACAGAAGCCCTCAGACCCAATCAATTCAACAGCCCCCGACCCGATCATGACAATAGTTCTCAGTACTCCCTTCCCGTCCTTCCTTCCCCCCCCCCCCCAAGTTATAAATATTTTGACGAGTACAGAGATTCCATATGGAAACGATGGCGAGTACGGCCGCAGAAAGCATTATAGCCGCGTAGTGGAGAAGAAGCAAACACTTGGCGTTGGGGTGGTTTTGCTTCGAAAGCACCTATTATGTGATTGTGTAGAATAAAGTACTGCACGCATGTTTTGAAATTTCGGAAAATGCCAAAACGAGTATGATTTGCAACAAATTCTCTTTTTCTCAGTACCTTGCTCATTAACTCTAGACATGTTTATGGAATGTTGCAAGCAGGTGTTTTGGAACGAAAGAGGTGGGAATGGCTGTGGTCAGGCCCTCATGATGAAAAATCTTCTTTTCTCAGCTCTCCCTCCTACCTCGTTTTCAAGAAAACTGAATTGTTCGGCTATTTCAGCGTCAAGTTCAGAAAATTTTTAGCGAAAATCCCATTTCACCTCTCTTTTGAACACAATCATCAAAAGCAGAATTCCTGCCGCAGCAAGTAAAGTCCTTGTGATAGTGATTATAGTACAAGCAAAGTCAATGTCGACGGAATTCCGACTGATTGCCGTCATTGCAAAGGGCGCCTATATGAAATTTATTCGTCGCTGGTTCTTCCTGAAAAGCACTTGACTTCATGGGTGTTCACCACACGCAATGTTGAACGCTCGGAGAGTATTCAGCCGTTACCGCATGTTGTCATATTTCAGCATTCGAAGTGCAGGATACAATCGCGCGATCCGAACGCTTCCATACCGCGTTATAAAACGAGGTAACGAGGATATTCCGAAAGCAACACATTTGTAAAGCACACCAGCTACAATAGTATTCTAAAGTAAAGACTGCATAAGGTCAATTGTGCCTCTTTCGTGGGCTTAACAAAGTTTCACATTTCGCCATTGATGTACAGATGATTCGCACAACCAACGAACACGTTAGCTTGAGCATATGAGAAAGTGCTAAACTGAAGAAGGAGCACTATGCATACTCGCCCGCTTCCGTAAACGCACTTTACTGGGGTGGGGAGATCATAGCTTCTACACATTTGATGTGAATCTGCTTAACAGGTTGATACTTGCTGAAAGCGACAATTTCGCGCTTGCAAGCCTCTTAGGAACGGAATTAAGCAATTGTTGGTGATTCCGCTTAAACACAGATAAGCAGCGGGCCAGGCAATATTCTTGTTGTGCAAGGACTCAGTTGGTCGCTATAAACGTCGCCAGACTTGTTAAGCATGTTACACAGGTAACTAAGCAAATTACGAACGGTGTGCGTCATTTGTGTGACTGCTCGCCGATCAGTGGAAAAAATCTGCTGGATTGGTTGATTTGTTCTGAAGGACTTTGTGCGAGTTAAAGTTGTTCGCTAGGGAGACTATGTTCCCTGTTGAACGAAGTTGATTTCTACGCGCCTGGAAGTAGTTGCGAGGTAATGCGATATTCGTATTGCATCGCTGCGCTGTTGAAGAATAGTTAAATGCTAGGTGTCGCCTCTGTACGCAGCGCTTTCAGTATCTGGAATTCATGACAATTTTCTCGGATTACTTTTTTGGGCGAACATTTCAACTTTTTCACAGCTCCTTAAATTTCATTATTCTCATATCGATTGCGCGAGGTGAACATCAAGTACGAGTGAGCGCTAAATAATTCAAAAATTATATTACATTATTTCGCACAAACATTCAGCTGTCAGAAATTGAATTAATTGGTGGTGTGTTTCTAATTAAATGATACAGATCTAATTTTTACTGAGTATGGCTTCACTTAGCATGCAAAAAATATTTTCATGCTTGTTATGAACAACACAAAAAGAAACCTCAATCGAGTTCAGTTCACCTCAAGCACTAAGTTGATTGGGGAAATGAATTTCTCATTTAGTCGCCAATTTGTGATAGCCATCCAGTGTGGATATCAAACAGCAGCTTTTATTTTTAAATAACAGAGTTTGCCCTTAGAAGTACACATGTATTCTGCCTTCAGCAATCCATAACAAATATTCCGTGGTAGTCTGTAAACGAATAAAACGGCTGAGAATGACGCGCTAAGAAGCTCACCCGATATGCATTTTGGCCATTTACCCGCCACCAGACTGTTTCATAAAATGTTTACAAACGGGAAAAGTTCAAATTTTATTTGACCCATTCGCTATACAAGTCTTCGATTTTCTACGACAGAACCGACCAAACGTGCGGTACGGCAGTAAGGAAGGCGATCAAGATTTTACCTTTTTTAAGACTGCATAACTCCTCCCAGAATTTGTGAAACAGTCATTCGAAGTGCAGGATACAATCGCGCGATCCGAACGCTTCCATACCGCGTTATAAAACGAGGTAACGAGGATATTCCGAAAGCAACACATTTGTAAAGCACACCAGCTACAATAGTATTCTAAAGTAAAGACTGCGTAAGGTCAATTGTGCCTCTTTCGTGGGCTTAACAAAGTTTCACATTTCGCCATTGATGTACAGATGATTCGCACAACCAACGAACACGTTAGCTTGAGCATATGAGAAAGTGCTAAACTGAAGAAGGAGCACTATGCATACTCGCCCGCTTCCGTAAACGCACTTTACTGGGGTGGGGAGATCATAGCTTCTACACATTTGATGTGAATCTGCTTAACAGGTTGATACTTGCTGAAAGCGACAATTTCGCGCTTGCAAGCCTCTTAGGAACGGAATTAAGCAATTGTTGGTGATTCCGCTTAAACACAGATAAGCAGCGGGCCAGGCAATATTCTTGTTGTGCAAGGACTCAGTTGGTCGCTATAAACGTCGCCAGACTTGTTAAGCATGTTACACAGGTAACTAAGCAAATTACGAACGGTGTGCGTCATTTGTGTGACTGCTCGCCGATCAGTGGAAAAAATCTGCTGGATTGGTTGATTTGTTCTGAAGGACTTTGCGCGAGTTAAAGTTGTTCGCTAGGGAGACTATGTTCCCTGTTGAACGAAGTTGATTTCTACGCGCCTGGAAGTAGTTGCGAGGTAATGCGATATTCGTATTGCATCGCTGCGCTGTTGAAGAATAGTTAAATGCTAGGTGTCGCCTCTGTACGCAGCGCTTTCAGTATCTGGAATTCATGACAATTTTCTCGGATTACTTTTTTGGGCGAACATTTCAACTTTTTCACAGCTCCTTAAATTTCATTATTCTCATATCGATTGCGCGAGGTGAACATCAAGTACGAGTGAGCGCTAAATAATTCAAAAATTATATTACATTATTTCGCACAAACATTCAGCTGTCAGAAATTGAATTAATTGGTGGTGTGTTTCTAATTAAATGATACAGATCTAATTTTTACTGAGTATGGCCTCACTTAGCATGCAAAAAATATTTTCATGCTTGTTATGAACAACACAAAAAGAAACCTCAATCGAGTTCAGTTCACCTCAAGCACTAAGTTGATTGGGGAAATGAATTTCTCATTTAGTCGCCAATTTGTGATAGCCATCCAGTGTGGATATCAAACAGCAGCTTTTATTTTTAAATAACAGAGTTTGCCCTTAGAAGTACACATGTATTCTGCCTTCAGCAATCCATAACAAATATTCCGTGGTAGTCTGTAAACGAATAAAACGGCTGAGAATGACGCGCTAAGAAGCTCACCCGATATGCATTTTGGCCATTTACCCGCCACCAGACTGTTTCATAAAATGTTTACAAACGGGAAAAGTTCAAATTTTATTTGACCCATTCGCTATACAAGTCTTCGATTTTCTACGACAGAACCGACCAAACGTGCGGTACGGCAGTAAGGAAGGCGATCAAGATTTTACCTTTTTTAAGACTGCATAACTCCTCCCAGAATTTGTGAAACAGTTCACAATTGAGGATATGAAGCGATCCTAGGTGTACGTTGTACACAACTGTAATTACTCCAGCTTCGGTGGATCACCACCTGAAAATATCAGACAGGCTGGCAAATACATTATATATTCTGTACGGACATTACAACCGATGCGCCAGCTAGTTGACTGTACGAGACAGTTAATCGATTACGGCAATGCAGGCATACATACAGCCTAATCAACTATCTGAACAGTCTCGAAACGAATGCGTGCATGTTAAGCCATTTCTGCGGCTGAGGCGCACAAAAAAATTGCCAATGAGCGTTATCGAACAAGACGAGGAACGTATACATATGCATTGAAATTTCAGTGCAAGTGCTATCGAAAACCCGTGTTTCGCGTTCACTGTCAGCCAGATGTGATCGGTTGCATTGCTAGAAAGAACAAAATTGGTGTTGGTGGAGGCACCCATTTTCAGTTGTTTTCGCGCTTATTTTCTCGAACCGTTCCATTCCCGGTCAAGAAATACAGACCCCGAACAATGTTTCACGTATGAAGCAGCTTGCAATGTTTTGAAATGTTTAAGCCCAAAACTCGATTATAGAAACAACATGAGCGCAAAGTTCAGTCTAGGAAAAAAAACGTTGAGGTCGACTGTTATCCTGAGTTACCTCTCCGGCCAAACTGCCTTCCATTTTCCATTACTCATCCAGACATTTATGAGTCACACCTAAATTAGTTTTCTCCGGATGGATTGCCTTCCGCTGACATTACCGTTTGAATCCGAATAATTGCTCTCGAGCGAAGATGACCATACATCAGTTCGTTTTGCTACGAAGCCAATTTATGAGCTAGTGACGATCAAATGCAACATTGGGTACATCTAAAAACAGCCAGTTTAATCGGATCACTTTTAACGTGTGCGCATTCATTTCGATGCGCTATCAATTGTACTTCACGCCCCTCACTCTCCCCTCTCCTCCCCCCTCTCCAGCACGGAACTGATTACGTAACTGATCATGAATAGGTTACGCAGTGATTTTCGCCTAACACACCACGTCAAAGAGTTTGTCATGCTGCCCACTTTGTAAAGCCATTGAATAGCAGCAAATCGAATTCACGATATGTCTATGCTGCTCGAAATTGTTGGGCAAACCTGAAAACATGACAGGGAAGAGTTTGGCTCACTTGGCGATGGTATTCACAGAAAACTTTAACCGTAACGGGCTCCAGAACTGTTCCCAAAAGATTCACTCAAAACATTTGGGCTGGAACCGAGTAGGAACCGACAAGAACCAGCACGGTTCAATCAATGGAAAACGCGAAAACGAGGCAAGCTGAGGATAGCTTTGAATTTTCAACACCAAAGAGGTAGTAGTTCAGTCACCAAGTAATGTTGTTCGGGCTATAGCTACCGTCTGAAGGTTAGTTTTCTCCGGATGGATTGCCTTCCGCTGACATTACCGTTTGAATTCGAATAATTGCTCTCGAGCGAAGGTGACCATACATCAGTTCGTTTTGCTACGAGGCCAATTTATGAGCTAGTGACGATCAAATGCAACATTGGGTACATCTAAAAACAGCCAGTTTAATCGGATCACTTTTAACGTGTGCGCATTCATTTCGATGCGCTATCAATTGTACTTCACGCCCCTCACTCTCCCCTCTCCTCCCCCCTCTCCAGCACGGAACTGATTACGTAACTGATCATGAATAGGTTACGCAGTGATTTTCGCCTAACACACCACGTCAAAGAGTTTGTCATGCTGCCCACTTTGTAAAGCCATTGAATAGCAGCAAATCGAATTCACGATATGTCTATGCTGCTCGAAATTGTTGGGCAAACCTGAAAACATGACAGGGAAGAGTTTGGCTCACTTGGCGATGGTATTCACAGAAAACTTTAACCGTAACGGGCTCCAGAACTGTTCCCAAAAGATTCACTCAAAACATTTGGGCTGGAACCGAGTAGGAACCGACAAGAACCAGCACGGTTCAATCAATGGAAAACGCGAAAACGAGGCAAGCTGAGGATAGCTTTGAATTTTCAACACCAAAGAGGTAGTAGTTCAGTCACCAAGTAATGTTGTTCGGGCTATAGCTACCGTCTGAAGGTTAGTTTTCTCCGGATGGATTGCCTTCCGCTGACATTACCGTTTGAATTCGAATAATTGCTCTCGAGCGAAGGTGACCATACATCAGTTCGTTTTGCTACGAGGCCAATTTATGAGCTAGTGACGATCAAATGCAACATTGGGTACATCTAAAAACAGCCAGTTTAATCGGATCACTTTTAACGTGTGCGCATTCATTTCGATGCGCTATCAATTGTACTTCACGCCCCTCACTCTCCCCTCTCCTCCCCCCTCTCCAGCACGGAACTGATTACGTAACTGATCATGAATAGGTTACGCAGTGATTTTCGCCTAACACACCACGTCAAAGAGTTTGTCATGCTGCCCACTTTGTAAAGCCATTGAATAGCAGCAAATCGAATTCACGATATGTCTATGCTGCTCGAAATTGTTGGGCAAACCTGAAAACATGACAGGGAAGAGTTTGGCTCACTTGGCGATGGTATTCACAGAAAACTTTAACCGTAACGGGCTCCAGAACTGTTCCCAAAAGATTCACTCAAAACATTTGGGCTGGAACCGAGTAGGAACCGACAAGAACCAGCACGGTTCAATCAATGGAAAACGCGAAAACGAGGCAAGCTGAGGATAGCTTTGAATTTTCAACACCAAAGAGGTAGTAGTTCAGTCACCAAGTAATGTTGTTCGGGCTATAGCTACCGTCTGAAGGTTAGTTTTCTCCGGATGGATTAAAGATCATTTTTTCGTCCCGTCCGGAAATTTCTATTTGTGTTTGTTTTCACGCGGTGTGGCGCATTTCTCTGTTTCAATTGGTAGTCCCGCAACTCCGCTGCGCCGTGCATATTCATCAACTGGCTGCTCAGTGATCTTAGCTTAACACATCAAGCCAGAGAGTTTGCCATGCTGCCCACTTTGTCAAGCGACTGAGTAGCCGTAAATCGAATTCACGATAATCCAAATTCTTTTCGAGTATGAACAAAAAGTTGGAAGTACTTATTAACCCACAAAGTAAGGAATCAAACGTGCCCAGAGAGAACTGGTGATCACGCTATTCAGTGTAACATGACACCGAAATGTTTCTGTCCAACGTGATTGGGACCGGCGCATTTGGCTCTCGAACAGCGGCGATCTGTAAGCGTCAAACAAATCATACAAAACCGCGTCCGCAATTATTAAAATCGAATCAACTAATTTTCTATAAATGCCATGCTCGGTTTAGATTAGTCGATGTAGTCTGCCTTTGGAAACGTGTTATAAAAAGCATCTTTCCGGTAATCTTTAACGTCAGCAGGCGTGAAGCCCAACGCCTCCTAGCTTGGTAAACGCGGCATAGGACAGGGGGCATGATCGCTACACATCTGTGTGAGTCACATCATAGAACCGGGCTTCAACAACAATTCTTTTCAATGATAAATTTACTGACTGCTGGTTGCATCACTGGACGTGTGATTTAACTCGATGACTATCATTACCATAGCAATGAAATCGAGATAAAACATACTTGAGTTCGGTAATCGTCATTCATGCAGACATTTAGAGAAAAAAAGATCGAAAAAAGGCCGGAAGTTTGCGACACCTCCGATTGCTTTCGTAACAAAATGAAATTTCCTCCGGGATATGTCCTCAATTTCTCTATTTTCATACATCCAGCACTGGTTCAAACGACTGAGAAAACAAAAAGAACCGTCGGTTCACTAAATCGACGATCACTTCTCATCCCGTTAGCCGTAACGTTTTGTAATCGGAGAGCTAATCGGGTCATATTCAAACAAAAGACCTATTGCAGTAATGAGATTGAACTCAATCTGGGAAGAATAATCGCCACATTTACTGAGGTGGTGAAGCGGTGAAATGCGCAAAAATGGTGAGTGAACGAAAGATGTCGCACATTCGTGAAGACAATACGCACAATTATGCGGCTGAACGAATTTTCAGCTAATGAACAAAGAGGAGAAAAAGGAGGAGATGACATTAGAGGAGCATCACAAAGATCAAATGACAAATTGAAACTTAAGCAAAGAGCAAATTAAATGAAAACAACTGATGCGAACATTGAAAATGCGCATCATAAATTGGCGTACTTCACGCTTTGTCGGCTTTCATAATCTGATAGATATTACAAAACTTCAACTACAGACTCATGCCATTCAAGTGCTTTGTGTTCGGTGCGGGAGCGGGAACAAAACGCATTTAAAGGGCGGAGAAGATGGGGATTGGGGTGCTAAACCATTATGCAACTTAACTGGATCATTGCCGAAAGCATCACATCCACGGAGATTTGCTGTGAATTTCAGCCTAGGAAGTATGTCGGGTCATCATTGGCTGTGCTACTGAAACGTCGAAGTGCCGCACATATAGTTATAATGAGGAAATGCTTAGACGAACTTAAACCGATATTTATAATAAATGAGCTTTCGTTAAAGTAAGGTGTGAGTACTAAAATATCAAACAAAAAATGAACTAATATTTTGAATAAATACATAATTTTAGAAGCAAAGTAGCGTCACCACTAGCAATACACAACTTAGCTTGGCCTCAGCTTCCACATCAATAAGCGACGGGATTCATGCCCCCAAGAAATTATTCAATTAATTGGATCGAACAAAACTTTTAAAAAAAATCTCATTTTCTCATTGTTGACCGTGTTGAAATGGAACTGTGTAAGACCGCCTTCACTCGGCTTCCTTGATTATTGCAGTGACATCTCACTTCCATGCAGCCAGTTTTTGCGATTGCCCGCAGTTGTGCTTGTATGACTAAATTAGCCAAGCTGGTGTATATTACTTGTGCAAACCTTATTCAACGCCCATTGAATGCGCTGTTTTCTACGCTACATGCTTTTTCACCTCGCTCGTTACTTCTAGTTAGCCATCGCATGCTGAAAATGCTTCACTTTTGAAAGAGCATTGTAAAGGTTACTAGACCTTTTAGGTGTTTTAAAACAAGCAACGGAGTGTATTATGCGTTGTCATTCATCGATACATCTAACACAACTTCGTAAGCTTTTTTTAAGCTTGCCCGCATGATAACTTCCGAAGAAATTATTTTTTTTTGCTACCATTGCTTGCCCAGATGACTCAGTGAAGCTTGTTTAGAGCCGGATCGGATAATTCTTTCACAAAAATTTTCCCGCTGGAAGCATTTTCCATACTCAGAGTCCGCTTTCATAATTTTTCAACAAACTTACACTTTTTCTGCGCTGTTTGTTGCTTTTCGGAGTGTTCCGGCCTATCATCTCGCCGTTGAAATATCAGTCTGGAACGATTCTCCGGGATCGAAACACCGATCCGGAAAATTCTCTTAAGCATGTATCTTAAATTTTAATGGTTGTTCTTATTTTTAAACTTGTTTTTTCTTAAACTCAATAAACCTAAATTCAAGTCTAAATTTTAAAGCCAAACCCAAAAAGTAAACTTTTTTTTTGTTTTTTTGGCTCTAAGGGGTTTTCGCTGAAATATATTGTAGAACGGTAGCGTCTTGGGTAGTGCTCAAGAAATCCGGACAAAACAATTCATTTCCGAAAGAAAAAACTACTAAGTTTCGGAAAAATTTCCTCGGCCATGTTTCGACCTCTGTTCAAGCGATTTCGCTCAAATTCAATATTTGGGCATTATACGGCACATAGAATTCGACTACCGACGAAAAGTCCGAAAGCATTCAAGTTCATTTAACAAAGTTGAAATTTAGCACTTTTTGGTACCCCTTGACTTTTTTCATAATATTTGAAATTGCATAGTGCACGAGTTAATTGGCTCAGTTCTAAAACAGTTGACTGGCCCAGTTCCAAAACATGTTTTTCGGGTCAATCTTGAACATAGTTAAATGGACACTTGCGCCCCATACACCATTAGCAGCCGCTAGAAATTTTACATCTAGCGGTATTTGGGATGGGGCTGCGGGGAACGTGAATCCTCGATAAATTGCGCCCGCACTGTGGCCCATAGTTGAGAAACAGCGAGCTCGCTATATATGAAAGAAATAGTTCCCGACTGTCATGTTCACTCGTATGCCGGTGGGAGTTGGAATCCCTTACATCGCGGTTTTCCGCTTACTTCTTTGCGATATCTTGCAGCTAATTACCCGATCCAGTTTTTACTTGCTTTTTCGCAATCAATAATTGATCCCCTATCGATTGGTGAATAAATGATCGAGAACGGTGCCATAATATGGCCTTAAGTACGGAAATCGGAATTTGAAACAATTATTTCTCACGAACGGATAAACTGGTTGAGCTCATATATGCTACTTTGCAATCAGCGACCGATCCTTTGTCGATCGATATGTAACTGATCTGGATCGGTGAGGCAGTGATCACATCGAATCAGTCGACCGGAAATCTAAAACGTCGATTTTTGTGATCTTGGGGGTCCTCGATCTCGGCTCCTGTTGATCATAGGAGGAAACGCAATACAACAACTTTGCGCTAATCGACTCCTGAGTTGGAACACAGATCCCTAAAAATCGCGATTTTTCGTTCAATGGAGGTAAGTGGAATTTTTCAAAAAAAATTTTCTGCCCCAATTTTGACGAACCTGGTACCATCCGATAGATCTCGTTAAGCTGATTAAAACTGTGCGCAAACTAGTCAATTTGATCAACGAGTTCAGGAAATATATTGTACAATTATCCTCAGATGGGCCGTTAAATATGTAAGTACATAATCTGCCAACAATTTTTCCAGGAAAAGCGCAGCCGGTGCATGAGTGGTACTTACAGGATGGTTTAGAGGGAGGATTACGGCCCGCCACAGGCAAAAGCCCAAATGATAAACCCTTAGCCATCGCGGAAATACCGTGCAAAAATGAGAGCGGTTTCGTATTGGTTAGGGACGCGCATGACACCGCGCGCCGCTCGCGGCGACACTCCATCTAATCAGCGTCGCTTTGGGTACGGTAGGCTGTCGCAGCCTCGCCGAAATGGCCACAGACGCGTCGCTCTTTCGCACCCCGTAACTCGCTTCCTAGACAACGTAACGCGATGGTGGTGGTACCATTTGATGGAGCGCCTGGCGCCACACCCGTGGATGTAAATTCAATGAGGAATTTTGCAAATGGAAAAAATAGCTAATTTTCTTTGACCCGCCTGGACGGACGAGGAAATTTTTGCATGCGACTAATGAGCACAGGGGTTTGCTGGAAACTAAAAAAAGTGCCGCACATATAGTTATAATGAGGAAATGCTTAGACGAACTTAAACCGATATTTATAATAAATGAGCTTTCGTTAAAGTAAGGTGTGAGTACTAAAATATCAAACAAAAAATGAACTAATATTTTGAATAAATACATAATTTTAGAAGCAAAGTAGCGTCACCACTAGCAATACACAACTTAGCTTGGCCTCAGCTTCCACATCAATAAGCGACGGGATTCATGCCCCCAAGAAATTATTCAATTAATTGGATCGAACAAAACTTTTAAAAAAAATCTCATTTTCTCATTGTTGACCGTGTTGAAATGGAACTGTGTAAGACCGCCTTCACTCGGCTTCCTTGATTATTGCAGTGACATCTCACTTCCATGCAGCCAGTTTTTGCGATTGCCCGCAGTTGTGCTTGTATGACTAAATTAGCCAAGCTGGTGTATATTACTTGTGCAAACCTTATTCAACGCCCATTGAATGCGCTGTTTTCTACGCTACATGCTTTTTCACCTCGCTCGTTACTTCTAGTTAGCCATCGCATGCTGAAAATGCTTCACTTTTGAAAGAGCATTGTAAAGGTTACTAGACCTTTTAGGTGTTTTAAAACAAGCAACGGAGTGTATTATGCGTTGTCATTCATCGATACATCTAACACAACTTCGTAAGCTTTTTTTAAGCTTGCCCGCATGATAACTTCCGAAGAAATTATTTTTTTTTGCTACCATTGCTTGCCCAGATGACTCAGTGAAGCTTGTTTACAGCCGGATCGGATAATTCTTTCACAAAAATTTTCCCGCGGGAAGCATTTTCCATACTCAGAGTCCGCTTTCATAATTTTTCAACAAACTTATACTTTTTCTGCGCTGTTTGTTGCTTTTCGGAGTGTTCCGGCCTATCATCTCGCCGTTGAAATATCAGTCTGGAACGATTCTCCGGGATCGAAACACCGATCCGGAAAATTCTCTTAAGCATGTATCTTAAATTTTAATGGTTGTTCTTAATTTTAAACTTGTTTTTTCTTAAACTCAATAAACCTAAATTCAAGTCTAAATTTTAAAGCCAAACCCAAAAAGTAAACTTTTTTTTTGTTTTTTTGGCTCTAAGGGGTTTTCGCTGAAATATATTGTAGAACGGTAGCGTCTTGGGTAGTGCTCAAGAAATCCGGACAAAACAATTCATTTCCGAAAGAAAAAACTACTAAGTTTCGGAAAAATTTCCTCGGCCATGTTTCGACCTCTGTTCAAGCGATTTCGCTCAAATTCAATATTTGGGCATTATACGGCACATAGAATTCGACTACCGACGAAAAGTCCGAAAGCATTCAAGTTCATTTAACAAAGTTGAAATTTAGCACTTTTTGGTACCCCTTGACTTTTTTCATAATATTTGAAATTGCATAGTGCACGAGTTAATTGGCTCAGTTCTAAAACAGTTGACTGGCCCAGTTCCAAAACATGTTTTTCGGGTCAATCTTGAACATAGTTAAATGGACACTTGCGCCCCATACACCATTAGCAGCCGCTAGAAATTTTACATCTAGCGGTATTTGGGATGGGGCTGCGGGGAACGTGAATCCTCGATAAATTGCGCCCGCACTGTGGCCCATAGTTGAGAAACAGCGAGCTCGCTATATATGAAAGAAATAGTTCCCGACTGTCATGTTCACTCGTATGCCGGTGGGAGTTGGAATCCCTTACATCGCGGTTTTCCGCTTACTTCTTTGCGATATCTTGCAGCTAATTACCCGATCCAGTTTTTACTTGCTTTTTCGCAATCAATAATTGATCCCCTATCGATTGGTGAATAAATGATCGAGAACGGTGCCATAATATGGCCTTAAGTACGGAAATCGGAATTTGAAACAATTATTTCTCACGAACGGATAAACTGGTTGAGCTCATATATGCTACTTTGCAATCAGCGACCGATCCTTTGTCGATCGATATGTAACTGATCTGGATCGGTGAGGCAGTGATCACATCGAATCAGTCGACCGGAAATCTAAAACGTCGATTTTTGTGATCTTGGGGGTCCTCGATCTCGGCTCCTGTTGATCATAGGAGGAAACGCAATACAACAACTTTGCGCTAATCGACTCCTGAGTTGGAACACAGATCCCTAAAAATCGCGATTTTTCGTTCAATGGAGGTAAGTGGAATTTTTCAAAAAAAATTTTCTGCCCCAATTTTGACGAACCTGGTACCATCCGATAGATCTCGTTAAGCTGATTAAAACTGTGCGCAAACTAGTCAATTTGATCAACGAGTTCAGGAAATATATTGTACAATTATCCTCAGATGGGCCGTTAAATATGTAAGTACATAATCTGCCAACAATTTTTCCAGGAAAAGCGCAGCCGGTGCATGAGTGGTACTTACAGGATGGTTTAGAGGGAGGATTACGGCCCGCCACAGGCAAAAGCCCAAATGATAAACCCTTAGCCATCGCGGAAATACCGTGCAAAAATGAGAGCGGTTTCGTATTGGTTAGGGACGCGCATGACACCGCGCGCCGCTCGCGGCGACACTCCATCTAATCAGCGTCGCTTTGGGTACGGTAGGCTGTCGCAGCCTCGCCGAAATGGCCACAGACGCGTCGCTCTTTCGCACCCCGTAACTCGCTTCCTAGACAACGTAACGCGATGGTGGTGGTACCATTTGATGGAGCGCCTGGCGCCACACCCGTGGATGTAAATTCAATGAGGAATTTTGCAAATGGAAAAAATAGCTAATTTTCTTTGACCCGCCTGGACGGACGAGGAAATTTTTGCATGCGACTAATGAGCACAGGGGTTTGCTGGAAACTAAAAAAACTGGACGAAAAGCTTCCACTGGGAAGAGAAGTAGTGGTTTCCCCCGTCAAACAAGTTTTGACCAGGCAGCTCGCTTTGTAGGCGGCGCAGCGGAGTTGCGGGGCTACCAATCGAAACAGAGAAATGCGCCACACCGCGTGAAAACAAACACAAATAGAAATTTTCGGACGGGACGAAAAAATGATCTTTAAGGCCATCTAAGTATACGGGGGAGAATATTTGGAGGCGATACGGAGCGGGTGGTATGTAAGAAATATAGGTATGCAAAAAAGTAGGTATGTAAAAAAAGGAGGTGTGCATAGGTATGTAAGAAAAGTCCGAACGAAAAACACTGCGAAGGGGAATACGATTTTCCTCAGCCCAAAATGTTTCCGCCCCCGCCGCAGGCCCTGTGGCGGAGAAGTGGGATGCAAGTGGGAGAGTAGATAAGACGACACTCTAGGGCACATCCCCGCGCATGCAAAATCAAGTAAACATTTTTAAACGGGACAAAAAAGTCAATTTCAACGTTCCTCCCTAATCGTAGGTGAGGGATTTTTTGAACGGTGGGGGTGTGCAGGGGTACACAAAAATTCCGATTAAAAATCGTTGATCTTGAAGAGAAAAGTGGGTCGTTTCGTGGAATGCGCCTTTCATCTACTTTTTAATTTCGCTGTTTGGCCCGCTTTGTAAGCGCGCCAGCTGGGTTACATTGAAGCTGATCGATTGGGACAGCCATTTGCGGTGCATGGCACACGTAGACGCTACAT
>JPKZ01001548.1:16902-40168 GCA_000803305.1 Toxocara canis
GCGCCTCGATGACTGAGACGCGGTTCATGCCCAAGTATGACCTGATGGGCTTGATAAAATTTTCTTTAATTTAATATTATATCGTAACTGTAAATCTCTAGAACACAGTGTGTTTCAGTTTTTTTTCGGTTACGGTACGTCGTAAGTTACTTTGAGCATCTGAAGAACTGCGATGTATAGGGATGGATAGGCATCACAAGAGCAACAAGAATGTAGTCTTTCGCGATTTTGATCAATCAGGTACCCGAGAGTCATTCGCGAAAGAGACCCATCTGTGATTCAGCTTCCCCTCTCTTTTTCGTCTCCTCCAGTTAATTTTGACATGAGGCCTAGATTAATCTACTTGCAGAAAAAAGCTCCTCCACCTGCGGCAAGCAAGGAAGAACCAACGCCAGCCGCACCAGCAGTAGAAACGAGTGTGGCAAGTGCTCCGAGCACAGAGAGCTCCACTGCTGCACCTGCAGAAGCTGCGCCTCAGCCAACCACAGAACAGCCTGCTCCTGCTGCTGCGCCAGGTAACGTTTACGAGACAGCGTTTCGTCGTTTGTTTCGATTAGAGCATTCGTAAGAATAAAATGGAATGCAAAAAAAAGTGCGCACAAAACTGGTGCTATTTCGAAGGTAGTGTATCACAAAGGTAGCATGTCTGTCTCAGTCGGTAGAGCACCAGATAATTCAGGTATCACAAAAGTTTGAGCTCTGAAGTTTGTTGCAGAGATTTGAGCAAGTTTAGAAAGGGCTACCCACAAAGCGACCAACTGTCAGTTTTCGAAAGATTTGTACGCTAGCATCAAGAATCTAAGAATTTTTTGCAGCATGCTTATATGTGTTTGCCCATTTATGGAGCAAGATTTGAACTGATTTGGTTCTGACCTTCTTAGAAGCTATTTTTATTCCTTTTTTTTTTCTCTCTCTCTCTCTCTCTCTCTAGCGCTTTAATAACACGATTTTAGATGCGCTGACCGCTGAACAAGAGGAGACAGTGCAAGCAATTGTTGCTATGGGATATCCAAGAGACAGGGTATGTCTTGGCTTCTTCTTACACAAATTTATGCAAAGGTCAGTGTTGTGTATTTATCGACTGTTGCGCTATATAGAAGAGAGTACATTGTTCGCATTTACGTGCTCTTTTCACTCCTGTCTACTTCAAAGTTCCAACTGAGCTCAAATTTTTAAGCGAGTATCATGCGCATTCTATTAGCATCCCGTCGTTGCGTTTTTATAACCACGCAGTATCCGCTGAAGTAAGCCGTGTGTAATAACAGTTATATGCATACACACCATCGTTATTTTATCCAGTTATTTTCTTCTAGCTATGCACATACTTAGCCACTGGACTACACAATTCCTGTAGTACAATTTTTGTAGAGCCAGTTTTAGTCTTCCGTATTGCAGCTTTTCATGTTCAGGTAGGTATTGTTTGTTAGAGTTATTTGAAAGCGGGGATAGAGATTTTAGAATAGTCGTTTGGGGAATAGACATTGCAGTTGCTTCTGGTTTACTCGTTGTACAGCTCACTCGTAATAGACCCAAGAGAAGATAAGATATGAGGTGGTGGATTTGGAGCCCGAAAGAACAGGTGAAGAAAACTCTCATTGGCTCTGATCGCATCTCACCCCATACCTCATGGGTATAATGTTACGTAATTAGGTGACTTCTTTAATTTTGCACTGTTTTTGTTTTCGTTTACTGGAACGCTTTACTGTTCTCGCTCAAGACCACTAATTGCAGGTGATCCGTGCGCTACGTGCTGCTTTTTTCAATGGCGACCGTGCTGTCGAATATTTATGCACGGCTATCCCAGAGGAAGAGGAACTCACTGGTCTGTTTGTTATTCCATGTGGCCGTGTCATCCGTACGCGAAGAGGCGGAGAATGGTACCCCTTCTCGCCCCCCCCTCCCATATCCGGTCATCCATCAGCCTATGTAAAACGGATCAGTGGTTTTTGGCTCTGTATTGAAGCGTCGACGTAATAAAAATGTTATCGTTTACACCATGTGGCCATGCGTCATTCGCCATGTCGATGTTTCATCCCTCCTTCCCTCTTCTCGCTTCCTCTTCGCCACTTCCTCACTTTTTTATAATTGAAGCGCAGTGCGCTGCTCGGTAAGATGTACTGTCCATATTAGGTATTAAGTGGTCGTAACGATTATGGGTTAACTTCATCCAAAAATGAAGCTAATGAAGAATGAGCCGACTTCCTTCCTTTTCCCCTATTAAATACGTTAATTGGTTGGGGTTCAGCCTTCTGTCGCAGAGACTCCTCGTTTTGATCAGCCATTGCCCAACCAAACAGCTTCCACTTCAAGCAGCAACTTAAGCGTGAAGTATATAGTGCTACGGCCATGAAATGCTTTTGAGATACTATTCCATATTCGCTGCCGTTGTACATTCAAAGTGCCACTTTTATGCTGACAAGTTTTCTTCAGTTACAGTGAGAAATAACGAGCTTTGAAAAGTAATGAAACTGGAACTAATAAACCGAGTAGCAATTTCTATTTTCAAACTTGTAGTAATGGTTTTCGTTGCTTAGCTAGTCGTCAATTTTTTTTCAGTATTCACTAAAAGGAGATGCTTTATGATCACAGTTCTTGCCCTCCTGTACGCTTCTGTTTGTAAATCTTTTCAGATTTTCGCGAAAACGCGTTTAGTAAATATGAAAAATTGCAGGGCAACATGAAGAAGGTGAGCCAGAGGAAAGCGCTGGTGAGGAATCTGGTCAGGGACTGGAATTCTTGCGTCAATTGCCTCAGTTCGAGCAGCTTCGTGAACTGGTCCAATCCAATCCAGCTATCCTCCCACAGATTATTCAGCAAATTGCACAATCCAATCCGGCCCTCATGGAGGCCATTCAAAACAACCAGGTTTGTGTTGGTTCTTAACGAAATACAGATCCGCCGTCCCTCCCTCTTCCCTTATGCATCCTACTGTTTCTCAGCTTCGTTCTTTTTCGTCTAGCGTAAGTTTCATCTTAGCTCGCTTGTTTCTTGTGATTTCCAGGTGCAGCTTCTCCAAAATTTATGTAAACCCTACACCAACGTTTTATATTTTGGAAGGGGACAAAGAAGAATTTACGTGTGCTTGTTTTCAGTTGCCTGCCTTTCTTAATTAACTGTTATTTGTCCTTCCTCACTTGTTAGTTGTGTAGATGATCTGCTAGAAATGATGTTAGCGAGTGAGCGTTGTTGATTTTGAGGAACAGTTCGTGAATCTACTCAATGCGCCAAGCACAGAGGGTAGTGGCCATGGCGGAACGGCACCAGGCGAAGGAGCCACTCAGCCACATGCACAACCCCGTGGGATTGCCATTGAAGTGACGGCAGCGGAAAGGGACGCTATCAATCGAGTAAGTTTGCATTTACTTGTTTGTTTATTCACATATACGGTTCGTTTGGGTTACT
This sequence comes from Toxocara canis, assembly GCA_000803305.1. NCBI lineage: Eukaryota > Metazoa > Nematoda > Chromadorea > Rhabditida > Toxocaridae > Toxocara > Toxocara canis. The sequence continues at coordinate 20,305 of JPKZ01001548.1, forward strand.
TTTAAACTTTTGTGTTGAAAAAGCCATGCCAAACTGGGCGCATTGTGACGCGAAGCAGACTGTGCAGTGCGTTTGGTTAATTAAATTGGAGGATCGCTCAGTGATGGCTGAATGGGTTATAAATTATGCCAAATCATTCAACTTGGTGTAAAGTATGGAGGAATTTGGAATTGCGAACGACCTCTAGAGTTAGGATAAGGAAAAGAGCAGGAGCTTTTTGCAAGGAGAAGGAAAGGTAGGTGCTCCTTCAGCCAGCCACCCATCTTCGGCTCCGTGCGACTCTTACCTAATACATTGGTGGAAAGACGGAGGGAGTCGCAATGACAGCGAGCAGTAAGTTCTTCTCACCGTGATTTTACTGTATGTTGAAATCACTTACATGGAAGTCGTTATTGTTTTGTTTGGGATTGCAGCTCAAAGCGATGGGTTTCCCAGAGCAGTTGGTCATCGAAGCCTATTTCGCGTGCGACAAGAATGAAGATCTGGCCGTCAACTATATATTGGCGCGCATGGATGAAGTTGCTGTAAGTTACTCTTCTAGTAAAACTCATGCTGGAAAAATGGAAAGTTATCGTTCGAACTCCGTTTACAGTGACCGATTTTATCGGCCAGATGTCGATGTTTACCTTTTTTTGTCGTATTTTTCGCTTTAAGTCTGATTAGACTATAGCGAGAGAATACGGAATGTGCGTTGAACACTAAAAATTGGGCCACTTTTGAGTGTTGCCTGTTAGGTCGGTCTAGGCGTCAGTGTTTTTTCTCATTTCGAGTGTCGTGATTTTTATAGCAAACAACCTAATTGGCCTAACGACCGATTATATAACTGTCTTCGTAAAGCCAGATGTCGATGTTTACCTTTTTTTGTCGTATTTTTCGCTTTAAGTCTGTCTAATCAGACTTAAAGCGAGAGATATATAGCGAGATATAGCGAGAGATATGTGAGTTTGAATACGGAATGTGTAGCGAGATAAATATAGCGAGAGAATACGGAATGTGAGTTGAACACTAAAAATTGGGCCACTTTTGAGTGTTGCCTGTTAGGTCGGTCTAGGCGTCAGTGTTTTTTCTCATTTCGAGTGTCGTGATTTTTATAGCAAATAACCTAATTGGCCTAACGACCGATTATATAACTATCTTCGTAAAGATTCATTTTATAAACGCAAGGACTGTGAAGTGCCACTAAGTTTGCGGAAACTTGAGCATTTTTAAGTGTGTACAATTTCCGTCAAAGCGGACGAATCGGATGAAACTAGTTGTTCGAGCTAACATATGAAGCAGATTATATCGTCTAAGTTTTATGACGTGCTTCTTGATTTGAAACCGTAGAATAGACGCACGTATACATACTTGAATTGTATTTCTACGGCATTTTTAGAATAATGGGATCGGCTATCGGCAATTGCCGAGATCACGAAAGTGAATTTCTGGGGTGCCTTTATAAAAATGCACAAACATAACTTTTCCGTAATGTGCTGTGCAAATGCAATTCTCAGAGGATATTTTAAAAGAGTCATTTATTTCCCGACAGTTTTAAATGTTTTCTATCCGAGAATTTTTCTTTTTTTTTTCAAATATTTGCTTTGCGAACAATTATTATGCGGTGCGGTTTTCAGGCTGAGCTAGACGCACTTGAACCACAAGGACAAGGTGGTGCATCCTAAAGCGAAAAAGCACCTGCATGCTCACAGCGATGCCGTACACTGTCGATCGTTTTTGTTTGCTGATGTGCTAATCAGTAATTTTTTTGGTTATGGCCTAGTTGTGACTTACCCATGTGGGAGCTCAGAAGAAAGGGTTGAGATGGAGAATGTTTGGAACGTTATAAATGTCCCACAATTCTTCCATTCTGTCCTTGAACGTCTTAAGTGACGAAACAATGGAAGGAGGATGCGTTATTTTCTTTTTCGCACTCTCGTCCGCCCTTCCCTCCTCCTTCTCCCCCCTCACCCTCCTCATTACCATCCATTCTACTTTAGACTTCCAGGTGAGCTGTCCCACAACCAGGTATTTACCGATCTTTTTTGTATGTACTTTTGCTATTCCGAGAGATGGATCGCCGTTATTACTACAATTCTTCAAGCTAGGGTACATATGTCTATCTTGTTTTCAACTGAAGATATTTTAGCCGCTCTGAGGCACATGTAGTTAGTTTTCCGTCTTTTACTTCTTCTGTCCATTTTCCCCTTGCTGCTATCTGCATGCTCCACTAATGCGCATTTCATGGTATTGTTGTGAAGCTCACTGCTCCCAGCTCTAAAGGCTTTCCATCTTATTCGTTTGCATATATTGTCCTGTTGCATCATTTCCCTGTTCGCCCCAGTCGTTTCACTGAGAGGGTTATGATTGAAATTTAAAATTCGAGTTATATGAGAGCTAAAGAGCGATGATAAAGAGTGTAGAATTAATGTGCTGTGATCATCAACGTTTGGATACCCACATTTTACATGTTTATTGGCAATCGGCGCATTAGGAGCTGGAGTAATTAAATGTTAATAATTTTATTTGAAGCAGATGGCGTTTAATTAACGTTGATAATGTTTTCTTCATTCTGTGGTCCCGAGGTCCTGCTGACTTCTTTTTTCATTTCACACGAAAGTTGTTCGGCATTTTTAGTATTTGTTTTTTTAAGCATAATTATCACAGTAAGGCCAATTTTAACAGTGTTATATTGAATTTGTCCGTCATACGATTTTTTTTAATGTTGTTGGCAATCCATCTTCCGGCGTATCTTTGGTGAATTTCTTTGAACATTTAAGATATAGATGTTCTAGAATGTTTGGGAAACCCATCAATTCCTTTGCCCATCCATATGGGTATCACTTTTCGGGTGGGAAGGGGAGAGAGAGGGATAGATAAATTTTAAGGTTTTAAAAGGCTTACACGTTTGTTTATCTATTGCTGTTGAACGTTTCTCAAGATGCCAATTCCAATGAGCGCTAGGAGAAAAGAGCAGTGCCGTGCTGCGTATCGGATTTGAATAATGAACCCCCGAGGAGCTTTCTTAATTCTCTAATTTGCATATGTTGGAAAGGTTTTCGAATTTTAACATAATGGGTGATGATGATGTTGAGTGCTTCCCGTGGCAGGCAACAACGGTTGTGTGTGTGTGTGTGTAAGTGTTCGCGTTGTGTGTATGTGGGATCGATTTGGTGGTATTGTTGCGAGTGGAAGTGCGTTCATTTGCTAATTAAAATGGTTAATGTTACGATAACCCGTTGTATGTTACACGTATAAAAGTTGTTTTATCTGTGAATTGTCGGCGCGCAATTTTTATTCAATTAAACATTGCTTTCAATTTGTATGTTTACTTTTAAATTTGCTTGAAAAGCGTCTGTTTTGTCGAGCAGATATCGCTCTATGATAGAAATAACTCACTGAAAAGATTACCTGATAAGATAAGAAACATTGAACAAAATAGCATGGAACACACGTTTATATGTACTGTAGGCTGCGGGTAGGGGGAAGGAGGTGAGTGTTTTGTCTTTCACAGAGATACATTAAGTTGTGCGAGAAGGTTGGCCCGATCCGGATTGTTCGTGGCGTTTTGTGAAGCGTTGTTTGAGGGGCAAGTGTTGTACAAATTGGAAATTGTGAACATTGTGTTGGGAATTGTGAGCGTTGTGTCCACCGGTTTATTTTGAGAAGTTGACGGTCTTCGTTCGACGTTTTACTTCACAGTAGCCCGTTTTTGCAAATGATTGTTGTTCATTTCTTAACGAAATTTTATCACATTGTGGATTAGCTGCCGGCAATCATTTGTTGGAAAAAAAATGGTAAGATGAGTGTAATTGTTTGCTTTGAACGGGGCCAATCTTATCAGCGTTCAGCACAACGGTTTGTTGTATGTGAATACTATTTGAATATGTGAACCACATTTAGTCGTGTTTGCTTCAGAAGGTGGATCATTGCAACAACACCGCTCTAGTGTTGTTGGTTTCGATTTTTTTGCGAAAGCGCAATTGAGTTAATTTCGACTTTGAGGACTGTGATGATCCATCGTATATCGAGTTTTCATAAGTTGCATATTTCGCATTGCGTAGAGACGTTATGGCGCGACAGGTCTCCATAGTGGTGTTGAAGCGACGAGGACAATCGCTATGAACAAATGATAGCATGCACTTTGGGAATGATCTTTTTCTTAATAGAAAATTGCTTTCACCTAATATTTGTTCGAATCGTAGACCAGTAGTAGTAAAGAGTTGCTTGTCGATGCACAAGGGTTTCGATGAGGGAGCAGTAGTTAGAAGGTAATGGCAATCGATGTAGGAGTAATGATTTCACATACTCATATATTGTTGTTGGGGTCACTGCGACCCGATGATATTCGTTGCTGGAACTTACAAGTAGATGCGAATATCTGAAGTTGTGTTCAGTGTTAGCTAAGATGAGCTTTGGTATCAGTATTCACAAAAATGAATCAGCCAGTCGGATGTCAACAAATATATATAATAAGTCACTTAATTCTTCAGAGTCGTTCTATGGTAAATTGGCCCTTCAGATGTCGATAAGTACTGATGAGCAGGCAGAAGCTGAACGAATTCAGGCCGAAAGGAAAGAATATGTTAAAAATATTGGAATAGAATATAGATTTGGTTGTTATGAGGTATTTTCTCTATTTGCCTTTCGTTCTATTTTCCTTTCCATTATCACTCAATCTATAATCGGCTTCTGTTAAACGCCACAGCCGAGACTATGAATCTTTGGCAGTTCCGTTCGAGTAAAGATGTTTAAGCTGATCTCCTAGTTTGATGCGAATCGTATTTATGACCAAGATATTTGCACCGTTTATAACAGCTAATTGTCATATGCTATGTATATGTTCAACTTTATCGATAATTTTTGGCATTTGTTCTTTTTGGATTGATTCTATGGACAAGACGCATTTATGTGGGTAGTATTTTTACCTTTAAGCCGAATGCTACCGCAGTTATTGCGTAGTGAACGAATGTTCTTTTGAGTCGTTCATTATTCTCTTCAGTGGGCTAATTGAGCATAGCTGAAAAACGAGTAAAACGGGCGAGGAGGGCGAGGTGAACGAGAAGGAAGGAGATCGTAAAACGACTGAAACTGTGTTGCTTTAAGGAAAAGAGAGCGGATTCATGTCAGCTGTTAGCTGAATATATGGAAGCAATAGAGCTGAACTCGAAAGGTGCATTCAATTTATTCAAGAGCAATTGTGAAGATCGGAAACATCCGAAGAGTTGCTACAAGTACGCGATGTATCTTTTGGCCGGAAAAGGTTGGCCTGATCTCTTCTTTTTTTCATTCACTGGTGACCGCTCCCACAGTTATAGTAACAGTTTATTACTTGGCCTGGAGACACAATAAGCGTATAGAATTGTGACTAGTGTTATGTTCAGTTCGGCTGTTGAGCCTAATGCACCACTAAAGACGGGGAACAACGGTTTGTCGTTTCAGTTTACTTCTCCCTTCTTGCGGCCGCTTACGAGATGTTGTCTTACAAGTAAGCCTAGCTTTGCTGATCGCCAGAAAATATAAGATCAAATCCTTCCCGCACCCGCTCCATCCTCCTCCGCCCTTCCCCCCCCCCCCCCCCCCCCCCCCCCCCGCCGTTCTAGAGTCTTTGAATCTGTTGGCGAGACAACCAGTTAAATGTAACACTCAGAAAGAGACGACCTCTCCAATGGATCGTTGTCCTCCTCCCATACCGCCGTACCCTCCTGGGTATCCACCGCCGAACCGCTGTCCAGGGGGATGATCTTCTCGTGACTGCAGGATATCCTCTACCATCCTGCGCGCCGCGTCCACCTTGTCAGGCTCGCCGATTATGCGCAAAGGCTTCGGTTGGCCACCGCTTTCCTGCGTCTCTTGAATCATTACCATTTTCACGCCCGCTTGCTCCTGAAAGCCCAAATTCAACTGGCATACGCATTAGCACACAACCCCCAATTTCGAAGAATACTTGATTTTCGCCTTAACAGCGGAAGCTCCTTGCTCTTCGATATCACAGATGAAAGAAAAAGGATCAGTCGAATCTCAGCATCCCACAAAAGGGATTTCGTATAATACGAAAGCCCTTGAACGGCGCGAGCATACCCCCTCGTTTGACTGCCCGCCTAGACGACATGGTGGAAACGCTAACCATTCATACACATCGCCCTGTTCATGTTCATGCCCAACCTCTCAGACTTGCCAGACCGTCCTTTCCTGGCACTACACCTGAGAGACCATCTGTGTTACCAGTTTCGCGTCTCCGAATGGTGTTTTCATAAGTGTGCGTTTACACGCAGGTTGCGCTTAACATATTAAGCATTTGCCGTCGAGCAGGGCATGAACATGGTTCGAACATACTACTTGCGTGGTTCAACGCACAACTAAAATACACATAAAGATGGCAAGCATTTTCTGGAGTGGTCGGTTATACGGCTAGTGCGGCTTGTACTCTGCACGTCTACAAATGAAACCGCACTTCCTTTTATTCTGCATCCCCACATATCTATTAACGATTCCGGATAATCACAAAAGCAGCGCAGACATCAGCCCACTTACTTGGATGTTTTTGATAGTTATCCGCCAGTGTTTTCCTCGCCTCAGTTGGAGAGCAGTTGTCGCAGGTCGACTTCGTGCTGTAATGATCAAGTGCACTAAGGGACGGAAAACTGTGATAAGAGAAAGATAGAGCGAGACGAATGAAAAGTCCGGTAGGAAAAAAGAAAGTCGGGCAGGAAAGCGAAGCTAGTGAAGTTTTGTTCTCAACGAAGTTCGGTTATTGTAGGGAAAAGAGACGGTGAATATAAGCTCATCTCTGTTCATGAGTTGATACTCATTAATTTTTCATTAAAGACAAGCATAAGTCCTGTTACAATGTATGTGGAGCACTTTCATGACGTAGTTAAGATGACTGTGAACTTTTAGAATGCGAACCAAGCCTGAAGAAAATGATAGAGCCTCTGGAGACTGCGTGCCAAGCCAACATTCCAGGCGGGTGCCGATATTTATCGTTGGTCTATTGGAACGGAGAGATTGATCGGCCTGCCGATTCAGGCAAAGCTGAACAGTACATGAAAAAGTTGACATTTTGCCTTTATTTTGCCACTGTGTATTTTACAGATAGCTTCAACGTAGCAAGTTTTTAAAAAATATTTGATCCTCATACCTCCCCTCTCTTCTTCTCCCCCCCCCTCCCCTTCCCACTGCTACTTCGGCGCATGTTGTTCCAGATGAATCAGTTACTTTAGGTAATCACTGTTCATGAGATAGGAATGTTGAACGATGGAGGTTGTTGTTTTCCTGAGCACAAAAGTTTATTGGTGTGTTGGTCCAAACGTTTCGGTGTATAAGAGAGACTTGCATTCCTCTTTACTAATCTACATATGATTAATAAAACGTTAGTTCTGTTTCAAGTGAGAGTTGATTGCGAAGTGCCGTATAACTTTTTTGAGCATAACATAAATTGCTGGAAGGTTTCACTTGTAGCGACGTCTAAGTTAAGTTTGTGGATGAGCCGTTGCTCCTGCTAGAGAGGTGGGATTGTGTGCATATATCTATTCTCGCAACCTGATCCCGCAGGGACAGGGGTTTCTTCCGATAGTAACGATAGCATTATCGTACGCGTGAGGAAGACGAGGCAAAAATTTTTCTCCCCGTGGTACATGTCTACTGTACTTATTCGTTGAGGTGTAAGTCGCTGTAATTCTATCAGTAATCATCGATCATTCGCGGTGTTCACTAATCGTATATTGTTTTGAACTTACTTTTTTTGAAATCATTTTATGTGGTCGCTCATGTCATATTGCTAAGGAATTTTTAAGTTGATGATTCTTTAGACTGACTTCATTTCATTTAGGTATTACACCTTTTTTTGTGTAGCGCTTCCAAGTTGAGAGAATTGATAGTTCTTATACATTTATGACTCGGTTATACACTCTATGAGAATTTATAAGAATTACAAGCTAAAAGTTTCAAAATTTTTTTATTAGTTCTTCTCGATTACCTGCTGTATGTGTTTTTTTTTCGAATATGTTAGGCAATTCATTGTGTTTCACATTTCACAATCGGAATTTCATGATTAGTTAAGGATGTTTTGCATCAGTATCCATGACTTACAATATCCGTTATGAGGTGTCGTGCTGACAAATGGGAGCTCTTTGTAAAGTAGATGTATGTATAGGCCGTGCTAATAAGACAGGTCTATTGGCTTGTAAGGCAAGTATCTTCGTAGGGTATATTTTGATGGATATTTCTAATGTAGATATATTTATAGAGCATGCGATCTTGAAGATCCTCAAGCATGCTGGTTATTAAGCACGTGGTTTATGGGACCAGATACGAAGTTCGTTAGCTCATCATCAGGTAAAGCTGAAGTGAGTACTTTCTCTCCTTCATTTCCTCTAGTTTATGCAAGCTTTTGTGTACTCAGGATTGCTCATATGATGGAGGGAGTATAACATTGGTTGTGACCAAAATAAGAGGGTCACGTGAAAGCTGATTGGGATAAAATAAGAAACAGGCTGCTTAACTAAACAAACGCATTCTGAAAAGGATTTCCGAAATTTAAAAATTTTTGCTGCAAAAAAAATTGAAAAGTTTTTGCTAAAATTAGCGAAATTTGTTCAAGCTCTACGGCACGATGAATGTGGATTGCGTTACGAGCATTATATGTGTATGTTAATATATGCGTGTTACTAGCATCATACGTTTTACTATATATGCGTTATCAGTGTTGTATGAGTGACTTCATACACTACATCGTAAAACAAATCATGGATTGATGATGTTCATGGTATTCTTTGCAAAGGTTTTTATATGCTTTATAAACGGGAAGTACACAAAATATGACGTTGAGAACTGGCTGACGTTAATGGATTTAAGGCACGTTAGAAGAAAGTAATTGTGCTGTCGTATTTTACGCCGCTCTAGGCAATTTAGCATAAATGTCGGCTGATCTCAGCGATTGTTTCCCTTTGTGCAAACGAAATTTAGCGCCCTTAATTGTTCTTAGCAACATGAAATTCCAACCGTTTGCTTATCTTTGTGATAATAATTTTTATCCAACACGTCTTTTATTAACGCGGCGGATTGAGGTCTTTGGACGATACTAGAGGAAGTTCCGAAAAGTATCTCATATTAATAAATAAGCTTTATGTAGTCCCGTTCAAATAAGTAATTTTAGGGATCCTATGGGTAGTGGGCATGGAAAAGTTGAGCACATGTGAATTGCCATGGAGGTAAGTAAAGTTTAGGAATTATGTGAACACAGAAGGCAAGGGCAGAAGTGCAATTAATCTATGCCCAGAGGGCCTAGAACAATTGGATTTATTTCACATTTTGGATTTGAGTAATCCGAATAGATTCATTGACTTTCTGATGGTCGGAGAAATTTACTTCTGCGAAAAGAACCCTTTAGGTAGAGTCCCATAAACGGGAGGTTTATGCGCATATTTATAAATGTTAATTTGTATGTTGAGTTGAAAGTATTTTTTCAGTTCTATGTGTAATAGCTTTCAGGACAAAAGTAAGATGGGTCAACTGCCAAGGAAAATGGACTTAGCGTTGAAGTACGGTATCCGGGCGTGCGATCTTCAAGTGCCTGAATCATGTGCAAACGTAGGAAGGTAAACTTCATCTATACTTATTTATTGGAGATAATAATTTCGACGGAATGGCAAATATCCCATTGTGAGCTTGAAGAAGAAGAAGAAGAAGAATATTCATATAAATAAGGAAAACTGCATGGGGCAGTAAGATATATAACAAAACGGCACCGACATGAATTTACCTAAACGGGCACAAGTTTACATAAATTGAACAAATGTACATGAAAGAATCGAAAGCGGTGAGCAAACAGTGATAAGAAAATAAGTTGCACATGTGTACATAGAAGAGGCAGAACCGTTCGGTATAGCAGAGTAAGTAAATCATAAAAGTGAGCTTAGTGACCCAATAAATTAAATGAGTAATTGTTCTGAGGTCAAATTAATCTAGGCAGTTCATGAACACGGAAAAGTTCTGCCCTTCAGCTATTCAACGCAGAAGTTCATTTCAAATACGGACAATTCTGAACTGAAAGCTGTAGAGGACGCAGTTCATGGAACACGTTTTGTGTGCTAAATGATAATGATGGGGTCGACGTTCAAGCTGATCAGGAAGCGCGAATAGACCTTCCAAGGGGTATATCAGAGAAACCCCTGGTGATTTCGAAACAGAGGACCAGATCAAATTTAAGTCGGTGATACTTCAGCGATTTAAGATCGAATGCCTTCAACGTAGCCTTATAATCGAGTGTATGTGGCCCCACGAACAGTTTACGAAATGTCGTACAAGTATAATGTTCTTGCACATTTTCAGTACTTTTTATATCACTGATATGGTATGCTGACCATGCTTGCGTACAACATTCTACTATGGGACGGCGGTACACAATACACCCTTTACAGTATTGTTCAATCCATCTGTGTTGCAATGCACGTAGGATACATTTGGCCACCTTTATCGCTTTCGTAGCTACTTCAGTGCAGTGCAGATTTGCACAAATCTTGACACCAAGATCGCGGGTCCCATGAGCTGCAGATGGCAAAACTTTGTCGTCCAGTCGCAGGAAGCAGTCGTGGTGGAAATTAAAAAGGAGAGCTCGGCATTTTTTGTACGGTTGATTTACCGCGTTTCTTCTACGATTGCTTGGAGGTTGATTCTGTTTGTGAGTAGGAACGTCGGGGGTTTTTTTTTTTAATTTTTAAGTGTTCTGGAGAAAAATCCTGTGTCAGTCCGAAGTAATTGATTAATGAACGCTCTTTTGAAGCCAGCTAGATAAGAGCCCATATAGCCGCCCGAATATGGGCCGAGCGTTATCTGCCCTGTCTATGCGATCTTGTCGTAATACATTGATCACAATCTAACTGTGTTCCCACAGTTAGACACTAGACACTTCGGGGTGTATCGAACATCTTTGATAGCCTTGTTTTGTGGGTTACTTGTCAGCGGTGTTGCCTACTTCCTATAATCTCTTTGCAGTATTTTCTCTTAGTAACTAAAAAGTTGCGAGTGTTTTTTTCAGTTTCTTATTAGTTTAGAGCTACTTTTTTTCGGCTCGTAGTTAAGTTCTGCTCTGTCGGATTTTCGGGAGGCACTTTTTTGCATCGACGAGGTGGGTAGGGGAAACGAGGGAAGAAGGCAAGGCGTGGAGTGGAGAAAGCGAAAGCCATGCCACATTATGAGAGGTCGTCTAGGAGTGGTGAAGGGGAATAACTGAAATTTATCTACTCGGAGCGCTTTACAACGGTCGATTTGATTTCCATATGCGGCAGGTATATATATATATATATATATATATATATATATATATATATCGAACATGTGAGAGGCCTTATGGTCTGCAGTACACCTCTTCCCCGTTTACAGAAACATGCGAACGGCTATCCATATGTCCGTCTCAATACTGCATCTCATATTGACTTATTTATTTGCATTGTGAGCGTCAATGCAGTTATTCGAAATGCGATAGGTCCCTGACTGAAACGTAGCGCATTTTATGTTGCCGAGCTAAACAGCGTTATAATACATACGACAGTCACGTTAATTGTTTCGAATAGAAGCTGGCCAATTCAAAATTTCCCTATTATTTCCTTCAAATTTTTAATGCTTTACAAGCTGGCCAATTCAAAATTTCCCTATTATTTCCTTCAAATTTTTAATGCTTTACGTTCGAGAGCCTCACTCTAACTCGAGAACATCGTGCTAAACTGGACTAGCTTGTTCTCACTCATCAGGCCAAGCACCTTTGTTTGGTGCGACATCAGGTCCAAGGTCAGTTATTCAGAAATTCAGCATTTCAAGCTGTACTTCCCGTTGGAGATTAGAGGTAGCGAGCGTGTTATTAAAGGATGACAATTGTCTGTATAATAGTTGTTAAGGGATAACAATTTGGTGATTGTTTAATTATATAATTTGAGCGATTGTTTTTGCAGGATGTTTAAGATAGGCGACGGAGTGGATAGAGATCCGGACAAAGCCAAGGAATACCTGGATAAAGCGAAAGAGATTATGCTCAATATAAAGCAACGGGATGCTGAGGCGGGATTCACCGGTTGAACAACGTTTGGCCAGTGATGTGGAAAAGTAGTTTTTTAAAACTATTTTCTTAAAAAACGCCTAAAAGTTTTTGTACGATTCTCACTGTTCGCCTGATTTCATCTGACGAATGATAAGTTCGTAACATCATCCAGGCTGCATATCCAACTTATTTTTGGGAAAAAATTGTCATACTGTTTGAGTATTAGGGAAATTTAACCAAATCCATCGTCACTTCTGACGTCCTTTGCTAGGGTCATGAATTTTGCCTATTCTGATGTACATAGTATGGTGCTATGCCAAGTGTTTGTAATTAACCTTTTGCATTAGTTTGCTGTATTTTCTCTACGACAGTTTTCTAGCAGCGTTGCTATTATTGTTTTTTTTAAAGATTACCAAATATAGAAGAAGTAAAAATTACACTGCCAGCCTTACTATTTAACACTGCGATTACTTCTTAGCTTCCCAGAGTTATTGTTGGGTAGTGCTTTTCGTTTCATCACTTTCATCCGCTGATCGATTTCCTTGCACGATCAATGTTACTGATATGAACACTGAATTTTTATTGTTGGACGTTATGGGTTACTTTCCCGTGTCACTGGCTTCATACTTTTGGTAAATCTGAGTGCTGAGAAATGCTGCTTTGCCGATGGGAAAGGCTTAAACTGGTGTGTTGCCTAATGCAGGTAAATGTTGACAGCTACCTAACATATAAGGCGTTTATTTTTAGACGTTTTTTAGGCGTTTTAGGCATCATATAAGGCGTTTAATTTTTAGTTGCAGAAGTTAATACTGTTGATTGGCGGGCTGCATTTCTAATGAATCGGTGAATTCGTTTTTGGTATTTTTCGTCCGTGAAGAAGTTTACTTCTTTGAAAATGGAACGAGTTTTACCTTGCAATTAATTTATGGTTTCTATTTTACTGTACAACTAAGCTCCATTTCTCCCCCTCCCCCGAACATTTTTTTCATGAAAAGGGCGAAAAGTACTGCGGTGGAATAGGTTAGGGATGACGAATAATGACCCTAAACAAGTGTTTTTTTTTGTTTTGTGCTGAAACTGTAAAGTAAGCGCGAGAATTCGAGAACAGTGGCAGCGGCTGTTTCCACCCAAAATGTTAGTAAAGTGAATAGATGATTTATTTAGGTTGATTTTTTTGAGAAGCGATTTTTTTCACCGAACACAACGATCAAGAAGGCAAAGCATTATGTGGGCGAACACAGTTTTCTGATCGAGTTAGTCGGATTTACAGAAGCAATCTGCACTTCATTTCCTCATGATTAAGGAAAGCAGACTGCCACTTGCGCCACATTAGTGCTCATGCATATCCCCTTCCCACTAATTAAACTATTTGTATTTGGTGCGGACGTGTCCCTTGACGGATTTGACTCATAGTGCAAGTGAGCAAACACAGCAAAAAACCGCCTATTCTATCTATGAAGGGTTAAACAAAACACAGTTGAATACAAAATGAACGTTTATTCCAAGGAATGATCAAGTTGTTATAAATGCACTCAAAGTATGAAAGAGTAAATAGATAAGTGACTTTACATTAATCCATTGTAGAGAGGTTGTTGTTGATTTTAAGAAAAAAAAAAGACAAATATTAGAAGACAAAGAAAGAAAGAAGACAAAGAATTCATGACTAGGATGTTTCGTGGTAAAATCGATTTCATTCCAACTCAGATTCTGGTTGGATTTATTTATGGTTGTACCATAAATATGACTTCATACAATACAATATTAACAGCAGTTACAACAATATAACTAAACAGTAAATGATCGATGGAGCAATTCCTTTACGAATATTACGAAAAGTTTTTCTTTTAACAATTCTTTCGCCGAAATAAATCGTCACACCCTTATGCAATCGTTGAGCAAATGACTCTTTTGGAGATTCAGCTTGTAGTTTTTGTCACTCACATTTTCAGCGAGCCCTTCATCTAAGTTGTCAAGGAGATCAGAAGGCAATTTTTTATACGTTTTTCATCGTATAAAAAAAATGAGTGGATGTTGTACGTGACTGTCTGTTTGTCCATCCCGTAGTTTCGAGTAGCAAACCAGAAAAGTTGTCGCCATAAAATTTTCCTTGGCATATTCTATGGAAATAAGAGAGCTCTAGAAACAAAAGTTGCGAACGAAACTCATTGATTTATGGGTGCATTTTATTTCTAGCTTTTGTTCATCGCTTCAGATTTTGGCCCATTTGATGCGCATTCAAAATCGCTTAAAATAGCGATAATTATGAATTCCCGGAGAGGAAAGAGAAAATTTTTGGGGGAACGATTGAGAAAATTATCGGAAAATCGGCATCAACGATGATAGGCGTTCTAATCTCGTAAATGAATTGTTCAACAACTATCATTTCATAGCCTGTATCAAATTTAGCTATTTGATCTCGTACCAAGCAGAAATGTTTTTATCTAAGCAGTTCTTACTTGGTTTTCGGATATTTGTTCGTCTATTTAATCAGGATTGCGAAAGGCACATATCGTGCTGGCCTCTTGGCATACTTTTGAACTTCTGATCGCTGAAGACGGTCGAAATGATATGCAACGATCGTCGTAAAGATTAATTATGGATATGTGATATGGCGACACGTGATATTTATTCATTCTACGAGAAATCATTTTCATTTTCAAAAAGGTGCGGCGATGTTCAAGAAAATGAACCCTCTTGGTGGGTAGTATGAGAAACGAAATGATGAACTTTTTCGGGAACTGAGATGGTGGGCTTGTTTATTATTTTATGTACTATTGCGACTTCTGTAATACATCCTTTTTATTCCTTCGTACCCACACCATTCCGTAATCTAATTTTTATCGAATTCCTGTCCACATTTCATGTAACTTCCAGGTATTTCAAAGTATAGGTTTTCAATACCGTTATATTTTACTTCCTCTGCACGTACAATATTTCAATAAGCAAATTTAATTGGATAGGGCAAACGAAAACGAGAGTGAAAGGTCGGGATGACAACTTTTTTTAGAAATGTTGGAAAGAAGCAATCGCGGTCTAATTTTTGATCTATTTTTTGAAGCAGCTTACTTCAATTTACACGAAAAGAACGACGGCCTCGAATTATCGACGATCTGTCGACACCACTTATTGCAGGAATATGTCTAATACTCATGGATATTTCCTCCCCATCGTATCGATTCGCACTCATAAAATGCTCGTTGAATTTTCCGGCTTTATCCGTTTGAATACACATATTTTTTGGGGACATTTAGGCATAACCCCTTTTCAAAGATGATCGACGGTAGGAGCTAACATTTTGCACAAGCATAGCATTTTTTTTTTGAAGCCAGATGCTATCGGTTAGCTGTATTTGCCGGTTTAAAGTGTTCGACCAGCGCAAATCTGACTTCCCTTACTTTGTTCAAGGTTTTCCGCCTGTATTATTCCCTTTTTTCTCTGTGGTCGTTCTTTTCCTTCCCTGTGTCCTTTCTTTTTTTCTTCTTTATTCTTCGTTGAATCCATTGACGTTTCGGTATGTCTGTCATTTCTTATTTTCGGTACCACTCTGTTGCCATCTTCCTATACGACGTTTTACACAACTCGTTGCTTAGAGATTGCATACTTTACACTCCTGCAAATCAAATATATACGTGCCATGTTTGCGTCTCATAAAGTTAGAGGCGTCTTGTAAAAGTTAAATGAAGTAGGACAGCAGATGCATTCTAGTTAAATGGGAAGACACAAGATGCAATAGCGTAAATGGTCGAAACAGTAAAAATAATGTCATCATTTGGTGCACACGATAAGAGGGAGTAGTGAGTGATGTTTGGACTCTTGTCATCTGGCTACGTTTAAAAAACTTACCGTTCCTCGCATGCAATGCAATATGTGTATCTATATTTTCCGTTCGAGACAGCCGAAATTCATTAGGGCTTAATGATTGAGCGAAAGAATTTTTAATGCTGTTAGACAAGCAATTGTTTTTCTTAAAAAGTATATAAGGTCAAATGGTTGAGTTGAACTTAAGTGATGACTAGTATAGATGTTATCTAACCTTTGCGCAAACGATGTGATGAAACAATATGATTTTTTTTCTTGTATGTCATTTCTAATTAACCATATCTGTTCCAGTTTAGAAAAGAAAAACAAAAACAAAGTCTATCTTGCACACCGCGAATCGGACTTAGTAAGGGGTTAAATGAACAACTAAATGAACGGATATTTTATAGTTTTCAGCAAAATATTTCTAATAATCGACCATCGAACTGTGTCGATCGTCGAGTGGTACAGAGTCTCGTCCATAGAGATCAGGATCCTATCGAAGAAATGCATTTTTTAATCCATAAAACTATCTTAATCATCAGTGATTTTAATTCTAAAAACTTTAATCCATTTCAATAAATCTAACGGTATGCAATGAAACGAATTTCATCCACAAATTTCTGATAGCTTCTGCGATGAATTATCAAAAAGAAACTTGTGCATAAAATAAAGGGGCTAACCTTATTGTGAGGTAGGCCATTTGGATGCGATTTGCCAGCGCCGATAGCAAATACTGAATCCAGTTTTCCAGTGTTGAGATGTATATCGCCTGTATAATAAAGTTCGACAAAAACCTTATTTTGCTTCACAAACGCGAACACTTGACCGCCGGTTTTATGGACAACAAAGAAGAAGTTGTTCCAAGTTGTAGATATTTTCAGCAGATGCTTCGAACAGAACAAGTCCGCCTTAAATAGATATTTCTTTATTACATGTTAATTCTCCACAAACTACCACCTTCGATGTATGACCATCTTCCTACTGGGAATCCGGAGATTTCTGTTGGCGATGGTAAACGCAGGGGGCAGGAAGCAAGCATTTGCTCCACGTTAGAGATCCCGGTGGGTTTGCGAACGGAAGAAGAATTTAAGAAGCGGTGAAGGCATTGTATTTCTCGAATTTGCGCTTTCATATAAACCTCTTTTTGCTGTGCGCTAATGTTCTTTATCCCAAATTCTTCATTCTTCCTAAATACCATTGGCGCCATAATTAATACTTAATGAAAATACACTAAATAACACTTGATGCTAGCGGTGGTCGCTTCGGAAGCAACGATAGAATTTTGGAAGTCGCAGCCATTCGAACTTTTCAATATATTTTCTCATTTAAAAACGAGTTCAACAGACCTTCGCTGTCAGCATACTATTTTTCTGACACGAATACCATATGGCATTTTTCTCCAGAAAAAAAGCCATGAAAACCGTATTATACCTTCTCTTCCGAAGTACGTTTCCTACAAATACTGCATTGTACCGTGGCGCAGCATAGTGAAGCACAAGAAGTGCGTTTGGTATAATGATACAAAAGAAGTGGTTGTTTTGGTATAAATACTGCGCTGCACTTCCACCTTGAAAATGGTATTGAAAGTGTACTGTACCTCATTTCATTTATTTACGAATGCCGTCCAAACCGTAGCACAGAACAGTACAGTAGAAGAAATGTAAATACTGAAGTCGACTTTATTGCTTTTATCGCCAGATGACTGTTATTGTGCTCTTTTCGTTTACACACCCCTCATATTTTTTATCTCATGCTGCTTCGTTTCTCACTCATAGATGGGTGGAACTATTGATGTCTTTTTTAAATGGTCTGTATGTTTTTCATTCTACATTTTACTTTTATGTTCCGTTTATTTCTGTTGATGTCCAACGGCTACATTAACGCATCTCGAAGCACATATACAATATTTGTATGTTTATGAAGCGAACATTTAAGTGAAGTGATAATCGTATCGCGTCATGAGTATCTCTTGATCGTTTCGCGTTACCCGAACTTTTTCTGTTGGTTATTCTCTCTTAATTTTTTTAACTTTTTTTTGTCGCAGCAAGAAGCCACTGCCTTCAAATCGTTTAATTTAAGCGTGATTATAGCAACAAGAAAACCAAAACTCCAGAAAGTGAGGAGATATCGATGGCAGCAGTAATATTTGCAGCTAGCAAAAGTGATATCCCACAATTAATAGTGCGCGATCACAGTTATAAATACGACGAAAATGTGACGTTGTGGTGAAAAAAAAAGGATTTGGGTACAGTATTGAAACCTTTCATCTACTCGATTTTGTAAGTTTTTTAGAAATTTTCACATGCCATAAGTACCGCAGAGTGAATTCACTCATTCAAATGGGCTGACAAATGTTTTGAGCGCCCCTACTTTTTCTCCTTTTGATTTGGAAGTTAATGTCTTGGCGACTTCAAACCAAAAAACACCTTTATGAGTAATTATTAGTAATAATTGGGTGAAAAATTGTTGCATACCTCAGAATTATGTTTGCACACGACGATAGTGACATAATGTTGTAAATAGTTGCAGTAGAAATCGGCAAAATACAAGTTCGTATCTTCGGGTGTTATCAGCTTGCCGACCGGAATCGTGAGACGACGATCCCCAAAGAATGAGTAGCCACGACCTTTGAGACGAGCCGCAAAGAAAAGCCCTAAAATATAATCTCGACGATTCGTCTCAACCTGCATATGTAATAGCTGTTTCTAATGAGCGCTTTAAAATCTTAATTGCACGTTTACTATGAGTTTGTTGAAAGATATTAGGTCTGTCTTTTCTAGTCATATCGATGTCTCATTATTCAAAAGTTCCCTTTAAAATGCGATAAAGCACAGATCTTCGCTAGCTTTATGAGCCTCTTTGGAGCGACGATACTTTATCTAACAAAACTTTGAATGATGATACGAAGATTCTTGAAAATTGTCTAACACTTGAAAAATGTTTATCTAACAAAAGACCTTGAAAATTTTTACGAAGAATACCGTTTGTTTTGATCGACTTATCATATGCTTATAATGCAATCGAGAAACTTCAAAATAACCTGAGAGAAAAAATAATAATCGTCGTTTACTGACCCTTAAGGGTGCCATTTATAGAAGACGCTCTATGACCGTTATTATCTTTCAAATAGGTTCTCATAAGACCTCCATTCTTTTTCTGAAATTCCGTAAAGCTTTTAAAATTTATGGTAATTTATGAGGTAAATGCTATAAACGTGAAGCTATTTACCGCTCATTCGGCAATTCTTTAAACAAATATAGTATTAAATTTAATTAACAAATAGTATTAATTTAATACTATTTGTTTAATAAATTAAACAAATAGTATTAAACAAAATTCTATAAACAAATATAGTGAAGAGTATTAATTTTAGGCTTTCATGAAACAATTTAGAAATTTCTCGGTTACGGTATGCAGTTAAATGAAAAGAAACCGAAAGTGCAATTAATCCAGAACGCATCAAATTTCATCATGACATTTTAGCGTTAGATTTCCTTATCGTTTTATATCTTTTAAATTGGGTGAGTTCAAATTGAGCTTCGAAGAGGAAATTTTTTCAATTCATCAATTTTTTCTTTGCATTCTATGGCGTTTTCTTGGGCAGCGCATATTTTTGAAACATGATACCAATCGTTATTTAACCGAATGAACAATTTACTGAGCATAACGGTGAATGCAGCTCATTATCGAGATTATCGAGTTAACAATGGAGTAAAGAGTTAGCTAAGAATCTTAATGAAGAGTTCACATGCGAAATATTATAGCAGTTCAACACCACTAATTCAAGCAATTTTCCTAATCCCATAAAAATGTGTGATAGCTGAATTTTTAACTGAATTTTCAACTATCTGTGGAATGAACTAGTTCAGATGTCATCATTCCTAATCCACATGCATCTTTCGTCACCATCAACTGAAAATTCTGATATTTTTATAGTGCCGTCTTATATCTTCCTGACACCTTGCGCTACAAACGAAGGCGCAATTCCTTAATATGATGAAATTTAAGTATATATTGAAGATGTGAAATCGGAGCTAATGTAAGAGAACAACC
>JPKZ01001548.1:40650-58894 GCA_000803305.1 Toxocara canis
GAGAGGGGATGGGGGGAAAGATGAATCGATTATTTTGACTGTTCGGTTTAGCTCGTCAAATTTCAGCCTCTATATCGGTCGAATACCAAGATTGAATGTTGTCTTGTTTGCTTTTTCTTTACAATTTTAATTTCTCGTAGTATTAAATGAATGGATAAAAGATTAATGCAGTGATGAGGAACGATTTGTAAAAACACGCAAAAAGATTTCTGATATCGATCAGATACGATCGGCAAACGAATGATTGAATTGAATTACCCGAAACTCGCATTCATTTTTTTTCACCAATTATTCTAGGGATCGCCACCTGATTACTAAGAATGAAGAATTATTTTTAAAAAATAAGAACTGTTTTTTAAAAAAATAAACTTTTTCGAAACATATCGATACCATGCTTCAATTTCAACAAGTATGTTTTAGTTTAGTGTTGTTGACAAACCTGAATTTCATCAAAATATGCTCTCGGTTTGCATCGGTAAATCGACTCCAACTTTACCATTCCACTACCGGCCCATTTGCTTGCTCTTCGGTATAACTCAGTCAGCTCATCACATGAAAACACTAAAAAACATATTGGCCAACTATCGACCAATCGGTCAAATTTTCATGATATCGACCTAAATCTATTAGGCGCGGGCTTATAAGAGCGTTAATTTTAAGATATACGAAGGAAATTGGGCGAAAACATAGAGAAGTTGAAAAGACGTTTGTTTCTTTGTAGTTCATTTTTTTTCGGTACGTATGAAGGTTAAAATTCGGGTAGGTTAGTCTGATTTTAATATGGTGTAACTGTAAGCGGAAAAAATTAAACATGAAAAGTTTGATCAAAGAGTGTTCTTGCAGTTTTTGTAAGTAAAAATTCATTGAAATTAAAAATTATTTTTGCTTTTTTTTAAACTTATCAATATATCACCTCAGTGCAATCAATTAGTTGCATTATGAAATTTTTACTAATCAACTATTTGATTTAGAAGAGAATCTCAAAGCTTTTCAGTACTATAAAAATATAATCGACACTACTAAATTTTTCATTTGTCATTTCGCAAAAACAAAGTATCAGCGATATTCGGTTTCATCGAATATGCTTGCCAACCATCGATCAACTATTAACCAGTAAAATATCGATCAACTAGTAACCAGTAAAATATCGATCAACTAGTAACCAGTAAAATACCGATCAACTAGTAACCAGTAAAATATCGATCAACTAGTAACCAGTAAAATATCGATCAACTGGTAACATTAACTAGTAACATCGAGCCGCACATGCTTATTTATATTAATGTAAGAGCTTCTCGAAGTGCATTTTTTGCTTCTTTCGATAAAAAGTCTCCAAAATGAATTGCCAGCGAAAAAAATTGATCTTTATTCGAGATAATAGGGGGCAAACAGTTGAGAACT
This sequence comes from Toxocara canis, assembly GCA_000803305.1. Lineage (NCBI taxonomy): Eukaryota > Metazoa > Nematoda > Chromadorea > Rhabditida > Toxocaridae > Toxocara > Toxocara canis. The sequence continues at coordinate 42,052 of JPKZ01001548.1, forward strand.
TGTAAAAGGAATAGCCATACCTGATTTGATCTGAGTACAACCTTCGGCAACTAGCTTGCCTCGAGAATTCCGATAGCGTACAGCGATCTGCAGCAATAAGTTATGCCGATCAATAGTTTTAATGTAAGAGTAAAAAGTATGCGAAAAACAAACAACTAATGATTGGAATTGTTGAAAAATGAGAAAAACAAATATCATCACTGTTTGAAAAATGGCATAGAAAAAATATTTGTACAAACAAACTAAGACTCACCTCATAGTTTAGTCCGGGTTTCGTAGGAATAATGCAGTCGTTCTCTGCTGCGTTCAAAACGTATTCTTTTTTATGCTTCCCATTACTGCAGGCAATTACTGTACACTGTTGGTGGGCACCATCTGAATGCAAGAATGTAAATATTCGAAGAATAAAAGCGCCTTCGAAAAGCGAAAAAAGAACCGTTTTTTTCCTTCTTTTCAAGATTTTAAGAATCAAGATTTGTCTTATTCAGATGTTGCATAGCAAAGAATATCGTTCACAAAGATGAAGAAAGAATTAGTATGGCGGAAAATTTTTGTGCTCCATGCGTCTCTCTTTTCTATGCATCTCTGAATGTTTTCAGGCGACCAATTACCAAATGAAGTTGGTAAAAAAAATAACCAAATGAAGTTGGTAAAGTCCAAACGATGAGACACTCGGTTGATGAGACGTGCGTTCCAAGGTGCAATCGTTCGACTTGCGATCGTCCGGAAGGTGGTCGAGTCGAAGATTGGTTAGTATATGACCGTGGTTTTAATGTAAGAGTAAAAAGTATGCGAAAAACAAACAACTAATGATTGGAATTGTTGGAAAATGAGAAAAAAAATGTCATCACTGTTTGAAAAATGGCATAGAAAAAATATTTGTACAAACAAACTAAGACTCACCTCATAGTTTAGTCCGGGTTTCGTAGGAATAATGCAGTCGTTCTCTGCTGCGTTCAAAACGTATTCTTTTTTATGCTTCCCATTACTGCAGGCAATTACTGTACACTGTTGGTGGGCACAGTCTGAATGTAAGAATGTAAATATTCGAAGAACAAAAGCGCCTTCTAAAAGCGAAAAAAAGAACCGTTTTTTCTCTTTCTTTTCAAGATTTTAAGAATCAAGATTTGTCTTATTCAGATGTTGCATAGCAAAGAATAACGTTCACAAAGATGAAGAAAGAATTTGTATAGCGGAAAATTTTTGTGCTCCATGCGTCTCTCTTTTCTATGCATCTCTGAATGTTTTCAGGCGACCAATTACCAAATGAAGTTGGTAAAAAAAATAACCAAATGAAGTTGGTAAAGTCCAAACGATGAGACACTCGGTTGATGAGACGTGCGTTCCAAGGTGCAATCGTTCGACTTGCGATCGTCCGGAAGGTGGTCGAGTCGAAGATTGGTTAGTATATGACCGTGAGGCTTTACGATTCGAGAGTTTGTCAACTTCTACAAACCGAAAACCATCTGAGAACCATCTGTAGCGTTTTTTTTTCTCTTCGTATCCCTTTTCTATGCCTTCGTTAATCCTGACAACTGTAGTGCCTAGGCGCTTCTTTGCACAGTTTCCTATAGAAATTCCGACCCCAAAGGAATTACGTTCCGCTCCAAGGGAGGAGCTATATTAAGAAGAGTATCACGCAGTTCGCCCTTTACGCTTACAATAAAAACTTTTTCACACTAGTCAAATCGATCAACTTGCTTCTCGGTTTAGAAAGTGCTTTCAAACCGTCGTTCTGCTTTATCTCAACTTGTAAATCGTTGGTGATCTAAATACTGAAAATTCCATTCGAGTTAAGCGTATTTTCACACATGCATCGATATTTAATGCTGATTGTAGGCACTTTGCTTGTCCGGGTTTCGTAGGAATAATGCAGTCGTTCTCTGCTGCGTTCAAAACGTATTCTTTTTTATGCTTCCCATTACTGCAGGCAATTACTGTACACTGTTGGTGGGCACCATCTGAATGCAAGAATGTAAATATTCGAAGAATAAAAGCGCCTTCGAAAAGCGAAAAAAGAACCGTTTTTTTCCTTCTTTTCAAGATTTTAAGAATCAAGATTTGTCTTATTCAGATGTTGCATAGCAAAGAATATCGTTCACAAAGATGAAGAAAGAATTAGTATGGCGGAAAATTTTTGTGCTCCATGCGTCTCTCTTTTCTATGCATCTCTGAATGTTTTCAGGCGACCAATTACCAAATGAAGTTGGTAAAAAAAATAACCAAATGAAGTTGGTAAAGTCCAAACGATGAGACACTCGGTTGATGAGACGTGCGTTCCAAGGTGCAATCGTTCGACTTGCGATCGTCCGGAAGGTGGTCGAGTCGAAGATTGGTTAGTATATGACCGTGAGGCTTTACGATTCGAGAGTTTGTCAACTTCTACAAACCGAAAACCATCTGAGAACCATCTGTAGCGTTTTTTTTTCTCTTCGTATCCCTTTTCTATGCCTTCGTTAATCCTGACAACTGTAGTGCCTAGGCGCTTCTTTGCACAGTTTCCTATAGAAATTCCGACCCCAAAGGAATTACGTTCCGCTCCAAGGGAGGAGCTATATTAAGAAGAGTATCACGCAGTTCGCCCTTTACGCTTACAATAAAAACTTTTTCACACTAGTCAAATCGATCAACTTGCTTCTCGGTTTAGAAAGTGCTTTCAAACCGTCGTTCTGCTTTATCTCAACTTGTAAATCGTTGGTGATCTAAATACTGAAAATTCCATTCGAGTTAAGCGTATTTTCACACATGCATCGATATTTAATGCTGATTGTAGGCACTTTGCTTTACATCTTTCTTAACTTCCTTGCATTACTTTTTGTATCTGAAAGAAAGGCCTACGCTCCTATTATCATTATCACTCCTATTATTATCATTATCAGTTCAATACAATAGAAACTCTTCAGATTCTCTAATCATTCGATAGTTTACACATCTTAGCATTTCACTGCAAGCTTGCACATTAACATCACCATAAAAACATAAATCATTATCAGCATAAATCGTTAACAATCTATATCACTAATGAAATTCTGTCAAGTTAGAAAATCTGATTTTCATTTTTTTTTAGCGTGAAGTATATTAGCTGATCGATTAGAAGAGACAAATTCTGCAGGTAAATTAAACTAAAAGTATACAGCGCTATAAAGCTTACTTCGCTTACGATCACCTGTTGATGATGATAACGCGGACATTTCGAACGTAGTGCAATGCTCAAGTTAATGTATGTCAAATCTGTAAAATTTATTTCACATCGCTCTTGTAGCTAAGTCGATTTCACTGAGCGAATACCATACCGATCATTAGTTTCTGCATCTTTTTTTGCTTTCCACTATACGCCGTGAATAACCCAGGCTGTATGGGTAGGCAGAGTTACACACTATATGGGTACAGAACTGTACATTGTAAAAATAAACGGTTCTACATTGTACGAATAGAGAAAAACACATCGTACAGGTAGAGGACTATGTATTGCACAAATAGTATGAATGGATATTCTTAATATTTTATCTTAATTAGTGCGGAAGAAATTATAACACTACGTTGTTAAGAAATGGATAAGACTAAATTCCATTGCAGAAGATGAAATTCGAATCAATCTTCTATTTTCAGATGATAAAAACTTTTCAGATTCTTGAAAATGAAAAGTCGATATGAAAATTTGAGAAATATGAAATACAGGAAAATATCTTTTTCAGAATTGATAAAAGCTGTTTGCTATAGGCGTCGTTCAAACTGATAACTGATACACGTACAGTGATAACTTGTGCTTTTAAAGCGAAATAGAAATAAAAAAACGACTTTGTTGGTGAGTAACTAGTGAGTAATACTGTGTGCGCATATTTGGTCTTACTCTATACAGGAGTGTTAATCATTCCGTTAGTAACGAAAAGCGTTTCCAAGTTGATATCATGATGATTAAAAAAAGATCTACTGTTAAGATTATATGGTTGTTAAATTTGTGATTGATAACAGCATCCGACCTTTGCATAGATGCGATTTAGCTGGATTTACTCAAACATTCTCATGTTCTTAAGAACGCCTCAAACGAAATCGTAGGAGCGAATTTTCAAATAAGAGAAGTAATTTTCGCCAGAAAATTGGAAATTAAAATTTAAAAAAGAAAAAAATCTTCAAAAGATCAAAATTCACCTATTAGAATTTAAATTCAAAGATTCGAGAAATTCAAAGAAATGTGAAGAAAGAGATAATGGATATTTTTTTAAAAATTAAAGCTATATGAGGGCCTCAACTAATAGAGATGGTTATAGCCGTTAATTTTTGTTTTTTAGCAACATTTATTACTTTTAACAATAATTGCTACATTTTTTTAGCGTAAGTATGAAGTCTAAATTGAATGGTTGCCTAATACTAGTACGCCATTTCGGACTTTTCTCGTCCGTACGCTTTTGTGAATTATCATCGATAAAGCTGAAGAATAGTGCTTATCATTGTCAGTTGTTTTCTTATCAGCTTTTTTTCATGTGTGGTGCTCTGCTTGTCAACGCAGTTTTGTCTACCTACGCTCCTCAACTGCTCTATCGAATCGTGTCCGAAAGTGTTATGATGTTAAGAGATATCAATAAGAAAAATAGAAGCCTTTAATAAAAAAAAGAATATTTTTGATAACGTCGGAAATGACGAATTCTAAGGAAAAAATTAGCCTGTTTGCCGTTTGAATTTTTTTCGAAAAAGAAATGTCAGCATTTCTTTGACAAAAATTTCTCTCTTTAATCACGTATGAATAAGTTATATCACTCTTGCTATCATTGTATGCTTATAACTGATAGCACAAAAGCATTTCTTTATACCATGCGCTATTCGCAATAACTAGAGTGTGTAAGCAATTTCTTCTAGCTAACCAATCTGAGCTCAACGATGGCATTCTAGTTTTGCGTAAATACTACTGCACTAGCTAATCGCGAAGTGTTGCTATTGATTGGATCTTCGACTCTGAATGACGCACCATTGAACAGCGATTCATGTAGACCGTTGTTCATTACACTGAAACGTTACGATTAAAACTCAAAGAAAAAAAACGGTCAAATGATGTTGAAAGATAGAAAAGATTGAGCCCTAGTTGAAAGGCTCTTGATACGATTCCTTCATATAATAAATATTCACTGTAGACATAGTTCGCCTGAGGTGATCAAATTCCATTTTCATAGTCATGGCCAACAATAAGAAAGCCTAAATTCGGAGCACTATATATCACTCGGCTCTCAAACTGGCGTCCTACTCTGTCTATCGTCATGTTTATTACGATAGCTTGTAGCAGTTTGTTTTTCTGAGAGGTTGAGATCCTCCTCATCGTAGGTTGCAGGCAACAATTGCCTTTTGGAGTGATTAATATATCACTCGGCTCTCAAACTGGCGTCCTACTCTGTCTATCGTCATGTTTATTACGATAGCTTGTAGCAGTTTGTTTTTCTGAGAGGTTGAGATCCTCCTCATCGTAGGTTGCAGGCAACAATTGCCTTTTGGAGTGATTAATATATCACTCGGCTCTCAAACTGGCGTCCTACTCTGTCTATCGTCATGTTTATTACGATAGCTTGTAGCAGTTTGTTTTTCTGAGAGGTTGAGATCCTCCTCATCGTAGGTTGCAGGCAACAATTGCCTTTTGGAGTGATTAGCTTCGTTGACCAATTCACTACCTCTTCGCCATCTATTGAGGACATAAAGCTGATGGTGCAATTGCGGGATGGTATAGGAATGAACCGGTGACCTATGACCGAACGCCTCAAACCACTGCACCATCGTGATCTATTGCATGGAAAAATTTACATGCTAACATATTCCATGTGGTTTTTGATTTGGAACTGACTAACGCTTGAACGGACGACATACAGATGCTGCTCACTAACAAAGCATGCATAGACACAAAGCATGGTTTGACGAAAAGCAAAAAGCGTATAAAAGAGACCTTTCGCATGAAAGGGCAAAGGTAACAGATGATTAAGATGGGAAAGCGGAAAGCGACGCTTCCAGAATAAAGTACTTAATAGTGAAGGAGGTGAGAATCGGGAAGCAGCAACGTTCTTTCTTTAAGCAATCGTTCAAGCAATATTTCCCTTTTATCGCTACTGATGAATCATCAGAAGAATCAAGCATATGTTTACTCATCGGCTTACAGGTTGCATGCGATTCATGCACATATTTCCAATAGCCTTTGTAAGAAAATATAGTAGATTCGACTGAAATCAAATTTCTTACATATAAGCAACCAGCTCCGTCTCTTTTAATATGCGTTTTGGCAAATTTGCACTTGCAAAGTATGCATTAGAAAACTTGCAAAGTATGCATTAGAGAACTTGCAAAGTATGCAAACTTGCAAAGTATGCATTAGAACGATGGTGCCTATGCGTGTGTTCATGCACATTTGTCTCTATGGGTGAGTTATGAAATTTGATGTCCTTTATATCTAATTTCAAACCGGTTCATCAACCCGAACAAAACTTGTAAACGTTTGAAGTGCAAAAAAGATTTGCAAGCATTTTTCGATCGGTCAGATTGCACATTTCCACGTCTTGAAAAAAAAAAGAATTATTAATGGGAGATTTATAGACCCGTCCGGTTAGACCAATCAGAACGTATTTTATTTGTGAATAGCCCATGAAATCGATCAATCTGATGTGGCCATAATTTATAGCAAAATAAGCCAGCAGCTGAAAGAAAGGAAATTTTTAATAGCACTTCACAAACAACTTCGATAAGGCTGGCCCAAAAAGGTAATATAAGGGTACAAAAGGGTACAAATGACAATGGATACTATGTGCTTATCATAATACGCGGTTTTGATAGTCGTACTCATCAGTAGAAAAAACCGTTTCATAAATTGCCAACAAATATTAAAACTCGCATTCACTTTACAAATAATCGAATCGTTTCAATAAATCTCTCACTAGAGAATTGCTTCTTCGCAATACAAGAAAAACTTTTGAATGTTTAAGCATTTGCAGCATTTTTTAGTCTTCTTATTGGCACATCAAACAGTGCCTCGATGATTTTGAATGTGAATCACCGTTCATAAATGTCAACATTTAAGACAGTGCTAGTTTGGCTGTTCACCTATTCTACATTATGGAAAAATTATGCGAAAAAATAGCCGATTTAGCACCGTTCTTAAACACTGATATTTATGAAGGACGGTTTGTATTGAAAATCACAGAGGAACTATTTGATGCGTCACCAAGAGGAATGAGAATAAACTTTTACCGAAGAACCGTGCGAAAAAAAAAACGTTCCAAACGTTCGAATAAACCAGCGATTAAATGCTCCTTAAAAGCATTTCTCTTTCCCGATTGCTTAGATGATTTCGCTTCATCATTGCTATGATTCATATCATCATTTCGTTTCTGTTTCGATTGTTGCATGATCGTTTTTTACTTTTTGCATGAACCCTATTCAGAGACAATCTCCGATCGGCAGAGGTGATCGATTGTTACGAATCGATTGTTTGTCATTGGATATATTGTTCAGGTAGTTTGCAGCATAGAATGTTCGTCCGAATTCCTAGACGCATGCCAGAAGTTTTGCTGCTCTCATCCTCATTTCTCACTTCTTTTTTCGACATCGTTTGGCTCGCCTAGCCATACACCTGAGAGTGAAACCAATATATAATACACACATAGACATTTGCTTAAATGGTACATACGAACACCGCGACCAGTTTACGACAGGATTGAGCTGCTCGAGCTTAGATCAGCATTCTCTTGACATCCATCTCGTCTAGTCCGTTACTGCTTAAGAAATGATTTTGGCGCTATCCAAAAAAGCGATAAAAGTAGCTTAGAGACAGTAAAAGAGATAGCAAAAAAAAGTTCGATTCTACAGTTAACGGCTGTTCATATAGTCAAACGCCATACGTGATGAATATTAAATTTCGGTCGTTAAAGAAAGGAAATTTAGAAAGACTGATGAGTAGTCTGAAGTTCGTTCACTTTTATAGACGGAGTAAACGAGGAAGGCAACCGAGGTCAACCAGTATGCCAATATGGCAAAAGTTATAAAACTCAACAATGGTGCTTTGAATAGAAATTTGGTTTCATATAAATAGTCATGAGAGCGAATAGGCTGAAGTAACTCCATTCAGTTTTATGTAGAAATGGTGAGGGCTGTACGTCTGAGCTGCAACACCCCAATTTTCAGTTCACTGACCACCAAGGGTAGTGACTTCTTCGGAGTGATGTACATATATATTCGGATGGCGACCGGTTTATCTCTTTCTCGACTTCTACTACTCTATCCACCATCCTCACCTCCTTTCCGCCCCAGCCTCACCGTTCTATTCCCACAGAAAAAGAGTTGTGCATTTTAAGATGATCTAGCTGGGAAGTCAGATTCGTAAAGAAAATTCAGATGGCCGTATACACTGCAAGCGTTAAAAATTGATCGTGTGCGACAAAAGAACAAATGATCAGCATTGATTTATGTGAACGACAAGCGCCATCAGGACCTTCCAAATATCCATTCGAGAGTTGGCAGGAATGATATTCAATTAGGGAATCTATTTATATGAAATGAAATATCCAATCTAGCCCAGAATTAAACTGCAGCAGATTTCAACTTCACTAGTTCGTTCAAACGTTATAAATCTCTCTTTCTATTTTCTCAAAAGTTATGAAGTTTTGTCTCCTCAGAGCATTCCGAATTTTCGAGATCAAATGAATTTGCAAATTTACAGTGAAATTCGTCGAAATGAGTGTGATTGTGCAAAAAAAACACACACACACACAGCTCACTCCTGCAGATCTAACATATGAAACGTTCTTGTTTCTGCTTTCATGCTCTCAACATTTAAAACGTATATGCTTAAAACGAAGTACCTAATTTGAATACAACGAACTCAGATGCGAATTTCTACTGTAAAAGTGACTATAAATAGCGCGAAAATATATCGCTGGTTTCATTCTGGTGTTCGATGCTTGAAAGAGGTGGGAAGATGTCTCGAAGAGGAACGAAGCGGTGTACACGATCGTGTCGAAAGGCAACAAAAGGTGAGAATTGGGCGCTCAAAGCAGATGAAGTGCCGAGAATTGAAGACGTGGAGAGGATCCTCAACCATTCAGATATAAATCTGAAGCAGCTCTTCGATCAGGTTTTACGCAGCGCACTTTGTTCAAAAATCTATGCAAATGGCCAGCACAGTTGCAGTTGGTTTCAGACGATGGCTCATGACTGCGTGGAGATCATGCGTGATTGGTAGGTTTTGTTAGGTATTAATTACTAGTCGAAAACGGAAACCATCAGAATCGGACGTACTATCATAACTGTAATCTGATCATTGCAGGGTTTTCTTTTTCAATTCCACAGGACCACCTGGTAATTTAACCGATGAGGCGGCTGACGAGGTTAGTTCGAGTCTAATATGCAAATAAACGTAATCGTTGTACAGAGTTGACTGGTAGGCAAATGCGAATGAACAATCGGATGAGGAACCTCTTATTGAATACGCGGACGTGAAAGACAAACAGGCGGATGCAATTTCTGGAAATCGTTAATTATGAGGCAGATTTATCGGACAAGAAGGGTAAGACATCACGATTGTGCATCAGCTTTCCACTTCGACACATGTCATCCTTTTGTTAGTTTTCCTTTTTATGCGTGATCTACATACCCACATGCATACAAACAGACAGGCCCCTCCCCATAGTAAAATTTGCAAATGTAAAATATACCATAGCACATAAGGACGTTTTTATTGGGACGACTATCGGTATAGATCACATGCCACATTTTCACTAGCGCGATTCCTCAGGCCAATAGCCGATGCCTCAAGCGCCATAAAAGCTTATGAAAACACACTCGCATAAATAAAGCACCAGTTAGTTAACCGAACAAATAAGAGGCGATAAATACAATATTATGGTGTAAATTGCGCTATAACATCTTACAGCCGAAAGGAAGTCAGCAACGACACCATATACGGAAACGTGAGGCACTCGTTTGAAGATTTCACCAAGTATTTCAAGACTCCTGCCGGTGGAACAAATAAGAGGTTACTTGATTACTTAACACTCATGACGACTGAAGCCTTGAATAAATCATACAAAATATCAAACAAGTAATACCACTGAATATGTTTTTAAAAAAAACACCTAAAGCATTTTTTTAATCATTTTTCGATGGTGGTCTTTTCCGGTATATTGTCTATGCTGAATATTTGCAGCAGCGAAATGGCCTCGTCAAAGGCGCGCCATGTGCGCAGTCTCGATACGATTGTTGAAGAAAGCATGAACCATTCCGATAAGATTATAAGAGACGGGAGCGGAATCAAGCCCACAAAGCAGTTAGTTGTTGCGTTAATCTTCATCCCATTTCACAAAACAAAAGAAAGTCATGCCTTTGTCGCATAAATTTCAAATTGTTTCATCTTCAGATTTTTCAGTTATATGAAAGCTGTCAGAGGGACCAATCAGTTTTATATTACAAAGAAATAGTGGGAAGACGGGGGAGAAGGGGCGAGGAGTGGAAGGGAGAGGGATGGGGAACGAATGTGGAATCGATAACGTACTATTGTGCGTAAAGAAGCTCCATTAAGTACAGGATATGTATAGAACAATAAATATGTGATCATAGGTACCATTTCTTGTTAAACATATTTCAGACTGCAATTCGTAGAGGTCAGTCCAGCAAACAATAAGCCTGAAAAAGTTTATCGCAAAACACCATGGGTAAGTTAACTTCAGAAGCCATCGATGTGTCGCTCTCATTTGACGTTCACTATAAGAAAATGAGTATTTTCATGAAGCTTCCTAATGATCATCGAAGTCCTAATAGATTTGCAATAAATATTTGAAGCCGAAATGCACGGTCTTAAACTGAGTGGAATATAAAATAAGCGATTTAGTTCAGTAACAACCGAACTCTTGGATTAAATGGCGTTTGATTTCTGAAGTTATGATAAATCGAAAACAGAAGCTGCATGCTACATGTAAGTGAGAAATGACGTGTGTGAAGAGAGATAGACGGCCATGCATGACCAACGTTATTTGCTCGCCTTAGGCTTCCCGGCTTAAATGACCAGCTACCTGATGAAATTTTAAGCATACGGCACAATTGCGGAGGAGTTATATATGTGCACAAGTTTCAATATGCGCATTAAGTGTATTCAATATTGTTGGTATAAACTAGAGTTACGCAGAGATGAAATATGAAGAAAACAAATTATATGCAACAATTTATATTTTTCGGTCTACCGAGTTTTTCTTTTGATATGGCCTGATTAAGAACGATTATAATTCGCCCACTCACCTGCCTTTACGCCTATTCCAATAACACTGCAATGTTATCGAAAAACTAGCCAGTGATCTTTTAGTCAGTTTTACGCCGAACAAATCGCTTATCCCATGATCAGTTTGCTACGTGATGTCCGCTTCTCCGCTACACTCCCCATCGCAATCCATGGAGAACCTCATATTTATATTTCTTTTTCCCCCATCCGTTTAGTTTGCGTCAACTTCTGCAGCCAAAAATCGCTCATCGTAGAAAACGTTGACAAGCGTCTGCACCATCATGACACATTGACTAAACATGCCTTAGAGGAATCATGACAAGCATAACAATTAAGCGCTCATATTTGTCTACAATACAGCGACAGAGACGCCCCAGCATTCGTGAATTCCACTTCGTCCTTACCATTCGTTATGATTCAATTTTGCTAATGATATTCGTCAACGTCTACTGTATTTGGAAACGCTCATGGCCACTAATTGACACTAGTTTCGACGATTCGATGACGCTGTCCATAAGTGGGACAAAATAAGGTGAACCCACAATGTCGCGTCATCACGCGAAAGAGACGAAACAAAATTCCAGTGAGAAGGAAAAGGTTTCGTTGGCGCTTTCGTTTGAAAGGAGACATAGAATCGCCAAAGAGTTGTTGGAAAGTTCTACGTCTCGTTCCCTTGATCTACTTAAGCAGTTTGAGCTGTGTCTTTGGTCATTGTTGCTGGCCTCTTGTACCTTCATACCGTTACCGACCGTCATCGTCACCTTACCCTTCCCTTTACATGCAGTCAGCAACCTTACTCTTCTTTATTTTGTCATCAATTCAGCTCTCGTGTCGCATAAACTTATTGCTGACAGGGAGAAATGCCGAATAAACATAGGTTGCTGGAGAGCGGCAACGGAACGCCACAGAAAAAAGTATAAGTTCAACATGTTGTACGAAAATCATCAGAATACGCAGAGTAGTATCAGTTTTCTCATAAGTGGCCACATGCGGAAAAATAACATAGAAAGTGTCATGCCGTTGACGTAAAAGAAATGCAAAGGTATTGTTTTTAGCGAGGACTACAAACGAAAGAAGAAAAGATATTAGCACAAGAAGATGACACTCTGGAAAAGATAAATGCAGCTTCGCAAAGGAGAGAGCGATTTTTGGAGGAGAAGGTCGACCGAATGCGCAGGTTCCTTCCCGAGTGCTCAATACACAATTTGTTTTAATGATGTCAACTAATCAACGACAACATTTCTTCGAATTTCTCTATTATATGCATATCTCTAATTAGTTGAAAGATGGGGCCACTAGTACTACGTAGGTGTCCTGGATGTAACAAATGGGAAAAGTATGGCGGAAAGAGCACGCATGCTCGAATCAGCTTTCGCGCAGGAAACGCTATATCAGTAGATATTTGACGAGTACCTTATACGTTTTCGGTTTGCTGCATTCCGAAAATTTTTATACTTCAGGAGAAGTTCGAGGAATTTTGAGAATATTTCGGAGAATTTCCGCAAAAAAATATTTAAAAAAAAAATTCCTGCCCAATCATACTCGATGAAGAGTTGCGTCCCAACCCACCCTCCCTTCGTTTTTGGCAACTGTTCCATGCGAAATGCTCAAACTTAAGTTGGCCATATTTGAGGCAGAGGGAGGAACGAGAACAAAGAGTGGCCTATAACCGAAGCAAGAAGAGTCACAAAAATCGACGGATGCATGACGGGTGCGTAGTGAAAGTAAGATCAGAACCTCTTTCATCGAATTTCTTAGTCCATCTTATCGTCTTATGAATATAAATTACGCCCGATTAATTTTTAGAACTCTGAACTTTTAAATTACCCCCCGTAGTATTTTGTTAAACAACTGAATTCTAGAAACTTAGATTCTAAGATGCGTTATCACCTAAAATTTCTTACATTATGTTGAGTAACCGGGTGGTACTTTGACGTAAAGCAAATAGTGCTCACTGTTAGTATAATGTTTAGAACTTTCAGATGTTGTTAATAGAGATCATGCGATATTCTTTGCTAAATGTTTGAGTTGAAGAATTTGAAAAAAAAAAGAACCCAGAAAAGACAAACATCTTAGGCGACACTAAGAAACTCTGAAGATAACAAAGGTAACCACGACAAATACGATCGAACAGAGGAATTTAGAACGTAAAGCATTTGCAACAAAATTCACGTATTACGGCTAATGACAAAAAAAGATTTTTTTTTTCGATTAGTATAAATTTTTTAAATTAGCAAAATTCAGAAGATGCATAACGATTAAGAAAATCAGAAAATAATTGGAAAATGAAAAACTTTTAGAAAATTCGCAAAACTTTTCCACATTTTCTACAGGACCCACCACAGCACCAAAAAGGCGATCTAAAGCAACCAACTGCTTCACCATATGCGATTCGCACATCATCTAAAAACAGCTCTCTAGATCACACTGAAAAGGTTCGGTTTAAACGCTATGCATATTCAGTTACTCACGTCGAAATGAAATTGTAAAGAAACTGTCAAAAAGTAAAATTTGAACTGCACATAAGCAATATTCGCCTATACGTTATCTCATGAAACTAAAGGCTAACGATGAACGACTCCGGAGTTAAACACCTACTAAATCTCCTTTCCACGTCAAGTTGATGCATCCCGCTGATTGCCATTTTATGCTCTCCATTTAAGTGCATTTTAAACTACGAACCGAATTTTACTGAAACGCTCAAACAGGTCCCGAGAATCTCGATCCAGAGTCTTTCCCCATTGCTCGACACCTAATGCAGCATAAAATAGCAGTGATTGATGTTGGCGAAGTAGACTGAACAGCAATAAAGTTTCGCCGAAACGTTTCAGCCACTTCAAATGTGTTTTATAGGAGAAGATGAAAAAGATCGAAATCATTGTCGAGTCGACGCCCGAGGTTGAGCTGGAATCGATGAAACAGAAGCAGATTCGACGAGAAAACAGCTTGGAACGACAAGTGGTTTCCGATTCCTTGCAGGGATCCGACGGAAGCAGCGCAGAAGGAACACTTGCTGATAACGACAGAAGTAATAGTACAATGGCGGAGGATGCTATGTCTATGATAAACTGCACCTATGCATCCCAGACACAACGACGCTCGCAACTTCAGTTAGTAACCGCAGTAAAATTTGGCCTTCAAGTTAAACAGTTACACTCTTAAAGCGGTGTAACTTCGGGCGAAACTCAGTAATCCATATGTAGGATTGAAACCAAAACCATAAAGAGGTCGTTTCCAATAATTCAGTTGAATGAACAAACCACAAACCATGGATGATCTATAAACTCCTGACTAGCTTATACTGACTGAGATCTAAAAATTAACTTAATAAGTGATGGCCTCGTCTAATTGGATGGCCGAAACCCAAAAAAAAAAAGTGCAAATGCAAAGGATGCAAATCGCAGTTGTAATTTCATCGATTCCCGTATCGATGCAGCTGACAAGCATGCCCACGTATGATTGTTCTGACCAGTTTCGGAACGCCTGGTGGTTAGCCTGCTGACGATACGAAAAAAAATGTAAAACTCGCAAAAAAAAGCATTTGAAAAATATATGAAATTTATTTCCGATAGCGTTCCATTACAGTTCATTACTTTGGACTAATTCTTTAAGACCAATTTTTTTGGCTGAATTTCTAAAAGTTACTAAACGTTATCAATTTCAGTACGGCTCAAAATCTGCAAATGAAAGTAACGTCAGCAGAATACAATGAACCAGACTATATGAACAACACCATTGAGATCTTTACACCTCAGCCAGTTAAAAAGAGAAAGAGTGAAAAGAAATGCGAAAGACTTATGGCCAGCTACGCCTCACCTTCTCCATCCGACGATCACAATGATCGCATGTCATGCGCTGTCGAAAAGTCTCTCGAACCTCTTCCGCACAGCCAACACAATTCAACCAATACGTAAGGAAATACATCATCGAAATGCACTGCTTACAGTTATCGTCTTTTCTAGATTACAGACTGTGTCAACTTCATGAACTCTGTAGAATTTTCCTTCATAAATACATTATATATACAAGTGTATATATACACATACATATATATATATGCGTATATGTGCGCTTACATACAATATATACATATAAATGTACATAATCTAGTACCTAAATGTAGGTTATGCAAAACTCGGAAACTATCTAGTAGCTAAATATAAGAGGTAATGGAAAGTGGGAAGGGCTCGGATTAATTTGGGCTAGTGAAGTGAAGAAAAATGAAGGTAAAAATAAAGAAATTCTTTTTTTACTTCTTAGTGCAAACTGAGAAGTAAAAAAAGAATTTCTTTTAAGTGATCATATTGATGCATCGGTTAATAGATGCCTGCCTTAGTCGATTTGGAATCATGTCCTTGTCAGCACACAGTTTTATGATTGCTGCGGTTGTCTAAATGACCTATAATGGATTTAAAAGCAACCTAAAATCGTATACAACTAACGAATACAATATCAAAACGTACAGAAACTAGGTTCTTTTCAGTGATACTTCAGTGTTACACGATTATTGCGAACAGGTCGAAGACGCTTCAGCATCAAAAAGCAAGAAAAATAATAAAGGAGAGGAATTAGAAACTGTTGGATGTAGAGAACTAGGAGAGGCTTCTATGGAAATCGTTATCTCAGAAGACAGTCAGCATGACTACATCACTTATGCGCCCGAGAACGAGGAAACTCCTAAAAGAGGCAGCATAGTTAAAACGATGAGTACAAAATTGAGCCAAATGCTCACATCGCAACAAACAGAAAGAGAAAACACCAATTGCGAGTCAATAACGTTCGTCTATATTCAATGTTTATTTTACTTGATATTGAATAATATTACATAATCAGAAATATTATGTTAAAATTAAGTTAAAATTAGGTTTTTTTTAAAGCCTTTACTTATTTGTTTTCATAAGTGTCCTCAGAAGAGTGATGAATTTTTAATGGCATTTGCGTTTAATGGCATTTAGGATTTCTTTTTTCTGTAAAGCATATCGCAATGTAACGGAATCTTGCACAGTTTATCTGTTTCGCTATAAAAGGCAAATGACTCTGTGAATCACCGTGAGCTCTCTTGAAATTCAGCATGACAGACTAGAGCTAAAAAAAAAAATCGAAATAAAAGTCGTACAATACAATTTAACTTCAGAGTACCACTAAACTATGCACATACTATATGGATCACGGAGTGTTTAAAGTACATAACTGTTGCTAAAAGTATGCGAGAAATATGAAAACGATATGAGAAAATTCCAAAAGCATTACCTGTCCAAAGCAATTGGCAATAGTATTTGACGAAATGAGTTCAGTCTGCGATCATAACTAACAGATTTCTCCGTCCCCTGAACCAATGTGCCAGTCGAAACAAAGCAAAACGTTTTGTTTCCATTTCCGCTTGACATTTAGATCGAAAAAAAGATTGGTTCTACCTTTCGATTTTTCTTATGACTTCCCTTTCGACTGCTAACGACTTGCTTGAAACGTAGCAAACATATAACATAAAATGTTTCTTACTCATCGATAACCAATAATGCACGTGACATGCGAAATACATTTCCATTTCAAAATCTTCCACCCCTCCTCCCCCCCCCCCCCCCCCCCCCCCCCCCCCTTTTCCCTTTTTTC
>JPKZ01001548.1:120825-134350 GCA_000803305.1 Toxocara canis
AGCTGAGAGTGAAAGAGAAGTGCGTTTTCAAGGATTCTACCTTTCGCCTCTTTTCATCCTCAAAATTGTGCACATTTTAGTTTTTCTGTCTTCTTCCCCACAAAAAATCAATTAACTAATCGATTTTTTTTTGCATTTGTACAAACCGATGGATTCTCACTTAAATTTTTATCGTGAAGAAGATAATTCGAAAAAACACAGTACCAATAATACGGATATATGCAGTGTACCAGTAATACCAGGGTGAGGGCGAGGTAGTGGAAAAATTTTTTATTTTTTTGGTATTATTATTCAAGGAAATCGATAGCTCGTAGCACCTAGAATACAAAATCCCCTCATCGAGAGATGTCGAAATTCGAAGGATTGCTTATAATTTTAGAAAGAAAAAAACTACCCTCATAAATAGAAGAAGGATTTTTGAAAAATTACGCGAAATAGAACATTTTCTTTCCAAAATTTTTTATCAACAAAATATGATAAAGGCAATTAGGATCGTTGAAGCCGTTTAATAGTGGTTGATGCAAGTCGAAGCGAAAAATTGCTATACGGAGAAATGTGAGCATCGTTTCACTTCTCAGAGATTCGTCCTCCCCTCCCCCACTCTTCCCAACTTTTTTTCGGTGATCATGATAAACTCAAGTCTGTGAGGGCGTTTATACTGCTAACCAGTATTAATTACTATCTTATAAGTTATTGACATAGGTGTACATAAAAACGCTCCACGGGTGATTGCAAAGAGTGGGAGTAAGCAGAATTTTTAGGGGCGATTAAAATAGATCGCGAAAAAAATTCGATCCCCTCCTCAATCTTGCTCATTTTCTTTGCTGCTTGAGTTCTGTGGAGATCGCTTATTCGGTCGGCAATCCTTGCCTAAGCGATTGGTCACTAACACTCAACAACACGTCGTAACACCGGGAAGACATCAAAAATATATCAAAAAGGATATATGTGGTGGTTGGAAGGGGAAAGGATAGGGCGGAAATAAAACGTAGGTATCATGCGATTTCTTCTAAAAGATAAACGAATAACAATCAAGTGTTTTGCAAGAGGGTGTGATATTTTTAAATGCAATGCCGTGGTAAATGTAATTAATTAACGTTAATTGTAATTAATGTAATTAATGTACCTACGTGTAATTAACGTTAAAAAATGTTACGTTTAAGTAGTAATGCAATGCATTACTACTTTAATGTAACGTTTTCGTATTTGAAATGATTCGAAGTAATTAAAGTCGAGGAATCATGTGGCACTTCTCAGCGACAATATGGAAGTGAGGAGGATAAGTGGCAAAAGTACTGGATGAGCCAAGCGTTGATGGAGTCTAATTTGAGGTGTTCAGAATGAGAATAGTCAGCCCCAACTACCAAAACGACGTCCAACTGAGTGTTTACAGTAATAGTCATGATGCTATGCAGGTACTACGCCAGAGTCGATTTAAGGGATGGGCTAACGAAAAGAGCATCTTTAAAGAGCGTCCCGGAGACAAAATTGTTTTGCTTTTTAAAGTAGCAGCAAAAGGTTGCGATTTTCATTAATATTTTGAGGAAATTCGTCAAGACTTCATACAAGAAGAGTTTTGCTGCGTTTGAAGTTGATCAACACTTTCAACTTTTTACGTTAGTTTCTAAATATTACAAAAATTCAGGCATATTGAGTGTTCAATCGTACGATCAGATCAACTTCGAATGATAATCAGTTGTTTGAGCGTTCGTTCAATTGTACGAGCGGTTATGTGAACTCCTATATCGAATGCAGTCATGTACTACAAATAAAAACGTATGGAAGTAGAAATATTGGCATCACTACGAGGCCTTTTCGCAAAAATTTGCAAAAAGAACCTAAAAGGATAAATTTTATTAGCAATATGTGATTTGAATAAAATGTTCACATTTACCATGGAACCATGAAAACTATTTGGCTAGCAAGAGTCGGCAAGTGTCAGCAAGAGCGAGCAAGGGTGAGCAAGAGCGAGCAAGGTACCTATCTATTGCTGAACGAAATATATTCAACGGGTTTCGGTTTGTCAAATTGTTGGCATTCGCATGGCTTAACAAAATTTACATTCGAATTATTCATGAGTGCGTGCACGATGCGTATTAAGTCCTGTCAATAGATGAACTGCTACCGTTGTTGTGCTACGCAATGCAAGCAAAATAATTTCCTCTAAAATAGATAGACTGTTATGGATAACTCTATTGTTCTCATAAAATACTTACAATAATTATAATGCTAAATAATTATAATACTAGTAATACTAGTAATAATACTAGTAACAATAATTATAATACTAATAATACTAACTTAATACTAATATAATACTAATTATAATACTAAAATCTATTATAATAATAATAATACTAAATTTCTTACAATAATAACTACAATAATACTAATTACTAATAATACTAGTAACTTAATTATAATAATAAAATACAATAAATATAATTTTAAAAAATCATAAAATAATCTTAAAAGATAACCAAATAACTTTAAGAAAATCAATAACAAACATAAAATATAATAAATTACAGCTTATAACACATAATAATAAAAAATACTTATAATAACACTATTCGCGGCTGTCAGAAATTACCTTCCATAAAACGCTATGCATGCAAAATCGGTTAAAAGTTGTTCGTTAACCTTCTGCAAAGTAAACGACAATTCCTGGCCAATTCTTTAACAGTTACGCTTAACCGGTGAGTGAGTGATTTCATTCGAGCTATTTGATACTTTTTGCTGAAGTAATCCTCTGTTTTTCTCCATCAAACAAAATTATAGTTTTACAGTTTTTCTTATAGGTAATTACAGTCTTGTAAATAAGTGTATGCTTTTAATCGTTTAAATATTTTATTGATAAATCAGATTACACAGATCAAAGAATGGAATGTGTTGCAATCGAGTAACTGTATAAAAAAAAGAGATTTGGAAAAAGTACTGTAAAGATTATTAAATTAAGCTTTGAGAGAAAGAGCATCTTTAAAGAGCGTCCCGGAGACAAAATTGTTTTGCTTTTTAAAGTAGCAGCAAAAGGTTGCGATTTTCATTAATATTTTGAGGAAATTCGTCAAGACTTCATACAAGAAGAGTTTTGCTGCGTTTGAAGTTGATCAACACTTTCAACTTTTTACGTTAGTTTCTAAATATTACAAAAATTCAGGCATATTGAGTGTTCAAAGAATGAATGTGTTGCAATCGAGTAACTGTATAAAAAAAAGAGATTTGGAAAAAGTACTGTAAAGATTATTAAATTAAGCTTTGAGAGCAAAACAAGCGATGATCCACGTTTGGGTACTCAGAAGGCATACATTTCCTCATATCAAAAGTGCTCAAATTCATTTTTTCCGCATTGATTGCTAATTAAAACATGAAATCTTTGTTGTTTTGTAAAAGTTTTCAGCGGTGAGACAACTGGAGCGAATTTGCAACGGTAATATGAAATATATATATATATATATATAAGTGGCGGATAAATGAGAAAATTTGAGAAAGAGGCCATCTCGAAAAAAAAGTTGGAAAATCGCCTAACACTGCTATGCGAGTAAATTTATTCTCGTAACTCTCATTTCTATGAAAGGATCTTTGTGAAAAAAAAGAAGCAAAAAAACAAAACGTTTTTACGACTCGCACAATTTGCTTTAATTAAATAAATCTTATTGTTAGTTCAGAAATTCGCTATTGTATGAAAATCCGCTATTGACATTTTTTTAGGTAGTTGGAAAAATTTTGAAAATTTTTTCACTCATTTTCGTTTTTTTTTCGCAATTTTCTTGTCTGTTTGGTGGAAAGTTTTTTTTTTTGCAAGAGAAAATTATCGAAAGCAAATTTTAGCAAAATTAAATTTGCAAAATTTTCCACCAAATTTACTTAATGAATTTCAATAAGGAAATTTGATAGGAAAAGTTTTAATGCTTTGTTCATATAACATTTATAGCATCTACTGATAAGTGCAAGCAGGTGAGCGGTTGAGTTTCATTGTCGCTTTTTAGTAATAATAAGAGTTCAATTTTCTACTTGCGAATTCCATTTGTTGATGAAAAACCGATTATTTTTGGAAATCTACAGCAGATTTGTCGCTTTTAGTGACACTTCACGTCTCACAATAAGCGTAAGGCCAAGTGAAAATCTATGTAGACTCGGGATCTTATTATACTTTGCATATGCGATTTTGTAGGTTACTTAATCAGTATTAAATTTCTGAATGAATACCGGTATGCCAGATACTTAGAAGTTTGTAAAGCTTTTAGACAACATCTACAGAGAAAATCATTAGCGTAGACATAATCGCACAATGGATTGCAAATGGCATAGGCGTTGTGGAACTATTCAATTTGCCGAAATTTTTTTCAAAAAACTTTTTGGTAACACACCATTATTAAGACGCAAAATAGATATCGGACGGAGGCGCTAAGATGACTCGATTCTTACAAGTATGAACGCTTTTATTTACAAACGATGAATTGTTCATCGTAAAAAAAATTGGCCTATTAAATTATTGCTGAATTTAGTGAACGATTGCGACAATTTGCGCTTATTTTCAGGGCAGATTTAAGACTATGGCACCCTGCAGTCGTAAACGACGAGGTCTTTTATTATAATTTTCTGAAAATGTTGTCATATAAAACGTGATAAGATAAAATTAAAATCCAGTTGAAAAGCAATAAAAAATTCACGTTATTCTATGCAAAACAGCATGAAAACCTTGATTGCTCAAGAAGAATATTTCATTATGTGCAATCGAAATTCGTTTAGCGAATCACCAAATGCAAGTTTAAATCATTGCTGCTCGTCGCTTTCGCAAACACATTTAGCGAGAGCGTAACCATACTTAATTACTAAGTGAAGTTCGACATAGGCGAAAACATAGGTTTCGCAGTCGAAGATGAAGAAAGATGCATATGCAAATTTCATTTCTTGTACAATACGCAGCAATAGGCAAAGTGCCATTTTTTTTCTCGACGGTTCACTTCAGACAACGATCACTGAGTGACTATATACATATATCGAGAGATTCCAGATAACCATTTAATGAAAAGTTTTGTTCAGGCTGTTTTTTTGAACACCTACGTAAGCTAGTGCTTAACAAATACTGTCAGCAACGTCTAAGCAGATAGGGTAGAGAGGGGCTATCATCATCCCATTTGTTCTGCTTCAACATAAAAATTTTTCTTTTCAGCTAGATAAAAGTGTCGATGTTCTGAATCACAGTTGAGTTTTTTTCTTTCTTTGGTTTGAAAGAACCAGTTTAAGTCACATAATTCAACAACCACTTTTCGCTCCTTCACTAGTCTTCCTCCAATTGAAGCCAATTTATGCATGAATACGTCAACAAATATTTCTAAAGAAACAAACATGTTAAGTGAAGACAATTCCATGAAAAATAGAAGTGGTCTCAAGTCTAGGCACATACCCGTCACAGCAGTGACACTTCACGTCTCACAATAAGCGTAAGGCCAAGTGAAAATCTATGTAGACTCGGGATCTTATTATACTTTGCATATGCGATTTTGTAGGTTACTTAATCAGTATTAAATTTCTGAATGAATACCGGTATGCCAGATACTTAGAAGTTTGTAAAGCTTTTAGGCAACATCTACAGAGAAAATCATTAGCGTAGACATGATCGCACAATGGATTGCAAATGGCATAGGCGTTGTGGAACTATTCAATTTGCCGAAATTTTTTTCAAAAAACTTTTTGGTAACACACCATTATTAAGACGCAAAATAGATATCGGACGGAGGCGCTAAGATGACTCGATTCTTACAAGTATGAACGCTTTTATTTACAAACGATGAATTGTTCATCGTAAAAAAAATTGGCCTATTAAATTATTGCTGAATTTAGTGAACGATTGCGACAATTTGCGCTTATTTTCAGGGCAGATTTAAGACTATGGCACCCTGCAGTCGTAAACGACGAGGTCTTTTATTATAATTTTCTGAAAATGTTGTCATATAAAACGTGATAAGATAAAATTAAAATCCAGTTGAAAAGCAATAAAAAATTCACGTTATTCTATGCAAAACAGCATGAAAACCTTGATTGCTCAAGAAGAATATTTCATTATGTGCAATCGAAATTCGTTTAGCGAATCACCAAATGCAAGTTTAAATCATTGCTGCTCGTCGCTTTCGCAAACACATTTAGCGAGAGCGTAACCATACTTAATTACTAAGTGAAGTTCGACATAGGCGAAAACATAGGTTTCGCAGTCGAAGATGAAGAAAGATGCATATGCAAATTTCATTTCTTGTACAATACGCAGCAATAGGCAAAGTGCCATTTTTTTTCTCGACGGTTCACTTCAGACAACGATCACTGAGTGACTATATACATATATCGAGAGATTCCAGATAACCATTTAATGAAAAGTTTTGTTCAGGCTGTTTTTTTGAACACCTACGTAAGCTAGTGCTTAACAAATACTGTCAGCAACGTCTAAGCAGATAGGGTAGAGAGGGGCTATCATCATCCCATTTGTTTTGTGCCGATAAATAAAGTTAATCTGGTTAACATGGAAGGCGCCCAACAGTAGTAACGCATAACTGGTGCACGTACAAGCACCCTTCACACTCTTCTAACTTGTTCGTCGAATTCAATGACGCTTCCGTAAAAATTATCTTGATGGTAATATCAAGCGCTAATAACTTTTCACGCTTGTATACCTAGTTCCTTCCTTCTTCCTCCCCCTCCCTCCTGACCCCCGCACCCCTTCCTCGATGTCGACTTCGGAAGAAGCTAATTATTTTTGAGTATTTAGCAATACGCGAACATGTGTATAGCCCAGATGACGATGGAAGTAACCATGAGCATTGGCAACACTCCTCTCGACGACGCATATCGCGCGCTAGAAGACGTCATCGCCAATCGCCAACCCAATCCTCACAAAGGTTCTTATTTAACCTCAACGCTTATCGGATGCTGTTGGATCAAAATTTTTATGCGATTAAACTTGATCAACTACATACATGATTATGATAACGAATGCGCCTGCTTTACGTGCACATATATTCGGGACTGCTTCAACTTTTTTTAGCGCGTTGAAAAAAAAACGACCAGATTTTTCAATTTTTCATGTCTTCCTGCATAGCACTACCCATCGCCTTGTTTCAGACGTGACTTAAGTGGATCTATGGCTACTGAATTATAGTTAGCTTTCCGCATGCCCACAATGATCTTCAGTAGATCTGTGTTCTGTGCCAGTGCACAAACGATATGGTATTATAAGACTTGAGCTCTCATACACTCCCCCTTTGCTTCACTCTCATCGCCTCCACTCTTTCCCATCCAATTTCTTCTCTCCGTCTCCATTCGACCCATCATTTATCGACGATATGTGCCCCTTTTGTTTATGCGTTCCTAGCAGTTTCCATCGTGCTTGGGTCTTATGAAAATTTGAGATGCCATTATGGTTTGGCAAAAAATGAGAAACGGTCATTTTGTATTTTTTTGGCTTTATAATAAATATGCAAATTTATTATAAAGCCAAAGTGCCATTGACCGATAAAAATCGGATTTTCAGTAATTCTTACCGTACTGACTCAGCCATTAGCGAAAGCAAAGAAGCGGCTCTTTTCACAAAAGCGATTCGTCAATTACCTAAGGTTTGCTTTACTTTGCCTTCTATATGTTGCAGCTATATTCACATAATGAAATATCGGGATCCGCATGAGGCGCTAAAAAAACTATATTCTCGTGTGCAGCGCTCTAACAGTTTTATTGTTGCCGTGCTGCATGCGCAAACATATGGCATCAGTGCATGTTCAAAACGTTTCTCAGTTATTGCTACAGATTTTTTCGCTATCTCTGATGTACTATGCATGGTTTTCATACTGCCTTTCAACGCTTCACTAGTTGTAACCATTTACAAATCCTGTATTAGCGCATGCTAGACAAAGCGAAAAAGAACTTATGATAAATACGTGATTTCGTTAAAAATGGAATTTCCTTTTTCAGCTTTCGAAGAAGCCGTCGATGTTTAGATGAAATTCTTTGTTAATCAGTCCTTTAGCTTACTTGAGAGTGATAAAAATGAACAGATAAAGGTTTTGTTTCGGTACGTTTTACATAAATATAACACAAATATAACAAAGAATCTTTAAGAAATTAGTTGTCGAGCTGCCCTGCGGTACCATCAAGAAAATCGCCGATATGCTTCAGTCAGAAGATGATGAAACGAAGCCGGTTCAAATAATCATTTACGCAAGTGATATGCGCCCGGTAGGCCATTTACAGCAGTACTTCAGAAACGATTAGCAAAATGACGTCATACATACATATATATACAATGATGATCCAGGAGATATGGTATTAAAGACGAATAGCATGATTCCATACAGAAAGTTTTGATTTTCATGAGTTTTTCATGCATATATAAGATGAGGTTTTGTCAATGATTTTTCATGAGACACTGCAAGTGAAAAATGCTCATTGACTTTCGAGAGCTTTAGGAAGCTAATAAATTAAGTACTAATTAAGTTAAGTACTATTTCGGACAACGTTAATTAAGTACTTATTCAAGTGAAAAATACCCATTGCGAACAGTGTATGGGGTGCAATTAATGCATTTTTCTATAAGTTTTACCTTATAATCTCAAAACAAAGCTATACTATGGAATAGGGAACTTACATAATAAGGTAGGCGATCAAAATCTATCATTGAGAGATGAATTGGCTTTCGCGAGCTTTATGAAGCTGTTGATAGTCTTATTCGGATAACGTTAATTAAGTACTTATTCGGATAACGTTAATTAAGTATTCTTCCAAATTAAGTATCCTCTGCCGTTTTTTTTGGTTCGAATTCAGTTGACATTGTGGCATCAATATGCTCTGGTTGTATTTTGTATTGCATTAGAAGTGCTTTTTGCTGGTAATCATCTCGTTTCTTTGTAGTTTAGAATGTCTTTATGTTTTTATTTTCAGGCTGCTTATGGGGCTGGTGCGTCACGTCCAATACCTGTTGAACGTCCTCTTCGATGTCGAATAAACTCTAGGAGGTCTTCTCGCTATGGGAACCACAAATCGTCACGTGTTAATCGCAGTCGGCGATCGTGTTGTTCATTTAAAAGATCCTCGCATCATCATTAATCGACTCCAGATAATATTAATACTGATAATGAACACACAAACTATTACATATTAATAAATTTACTTCCATATGGTGTACACCGTCTAATTTTGATGTGTATATCGCATATCTAGCTTAAGCACTATACAAAAACAAATTCTATAGCCTTTTTATACGTTCACAATCCTCTCACCTACTCTAGCACAGATATAGTAGAGGGGGCTTTCTGATTTAAAAACCATGGTGTAGTTAGGGACGATTATGAAAAGTAAAGAATTGTCCCTGAACAGTATTCCCATCAAAGCTGATATTTCATGATGAGAATCAAGCAAGACCCCTCCGGGTGTTAATTAATTGTATCATAGTTCTTTAAATTATGCTTCCGTCATTCTCGAGTTGGAACTATCGAGCAGATGCAAAACGTGCATCCATACACGACAGTGCCATGATGCATTTTGCAATTGCAATGACCAAATGCAAATCGATCAAAGCGCATGATAAATGGCTATCTCATGGAAAATATTAGGTGCTGAGCATCAGTTGATGAAATTGTGGTTTAAAGTAAAACAGTTTGGCCAAAAACGAATGGAAATATTCATTGAAATTTTCGATGAAGTTTTTTAAATCTAACTTTTAACAAAGAAATCATTGTATCATTCGAGTCGTTCACACACATCCAATTGTGAAATGAAGAAGCTAATCCTACATCTATTCTCTCGGCGAACAAAGAGCTACTTGAAAATCATCGCTTTTTGTGGTGATTAGGGATGAAGCTAATTGTTTCGAGCGCAGCTTACGATAACCAGTTAGTTGGTGCTGTTGCTTTCACCGGGCCATTGGTTTGGCATTTCGTTTGTTGACAAAGCAAACTGTTTGCCATCATCCATTGAAGAGTCCTACACTCACAAGACGATAGCCTTATGGTATTCGAGCTAACAGATTTGGCGAGATCAACGTTGACCTGGACAGAAATAGTTTGAGTGCAAAGAGAACGAATTCGGGGTCGGAGGGAGTGGTCAGTGGCCATTTCGCTCTTAGTAATCTGTACTCATCCCTGGTCGTGTTGATGAGGCATATAGCTAGGAGGGGACGTGTGGTTGACTTTAGTGTTTCATATTATAATATCTTCTTCAAGCGATAAGTTAAAGTACGAACTCAACTTTGTGCCTTAAATTGTCGTCCGAAGAATGTATTGGCTTTCGCTTAAAGTTTAACCTCCCTCGTAGTGTACGTACTGTAATGTTTTTCGTACCATCTTGTACTGTTCTGTGCTATAGGCCACAGTTTGCACAATTCTTGAAGACTGCGGATTTATTTTGTATGTACATGTTTTTTAATATACTCATGCGAGCACGTTCCCATTAGAAGCAACGGACGTGGTAATGCTTTTTGAAATCCTAGCGTACAGTTTCGTCTCATCTGACTCTCGGTTAGACCAAAAATATTAAATTCATGTTATAAGTACGAAGAAATTATATAGAAATATAATTATAAATTATATATAAATATGGGCGGCAGTATCTCAGTGGAGGAGCCCCCGCTTCGCATGCGGGGAGACCTGGGTTCGATTCCCGCCTGCTTCACACCATGCCAGTGACAGCACACCTAGCGGGTGGTATTAACAACTAGCTACAACAGCCAAACGCGTGGCTGTTGCTCGGCGTGCGATGGCCTCAGTAACATCGAGACATCGCACTAAAGGCCCGAGCGGTAAGAACAATAAGAACAATATAAATATAATTATAAATTGTATGAATATGATTATGAATAAGAAAAAAATGTACATTTAACGTTTTTAATGCACACTATACATTCCGTTACGTGAAGTTAACGCAATATGTTATAGCGAATTTCGATAGCCACCGATGCAACATTTCTTGCCAGCGTATTATCGGTGGTATGTGTTGAGATGGCGATGCTCGGTTGCATTTTGGGCATTACTCACCATTTGCTCGGGTATGCTTTTCAACGTATTTTTAAAAGTGCGCAAACAAGAATGTTGTGAGGTGCTTTAACTGCAAATTGACAACGCTGCAATACTGTATCACGTCGTCAAATATCGGCATTCATTACTGCCTCACTTGCAGTAGGAGTGCATCAAAACGCCAGTAAGGGATGAATGTATTCAAAATTAATACCATCGGTGACGGAAATCGATGAAATTACAGCTGCCTTTGTGTCTTTGTTTCTTTGTTGTACCATCCGGTGCAATACTCTCATTTAATTGCGATTTTATTGAACGGTTGGTCGAACATTTCTTGTATCACGTGTAAATCATGATTAAAGCCTCTCGCGAACTTGACATTTTCGGGAATTACTCACTTATGGAAACTTACATATAATACCTTTATGAAAATTATTGAAGAATATATTGGTGAATACTGTTGAAAACCTCATTTTTCTTGCAGCTGCATTACAGTTCTCGGCCCTTGTGCACCCACGGTGGATCGACAGCGCAAAAGGCGGATATTTTGGCCTGTATAGCTATTGTGCTGCAACGGGATGTCCTTTCCGGATGTTGGCCGTGAAAGTGTTTTCAAAGGGTTTCTCAATCGCAGCGTTACTTATGCTAGTCGCTACGATTTTCTCATTTCTGGCCGCCTTCTCGATTACGGTAAGTACCATATTGTTTATTGACTTGATGATTCAAAGATAACTAACGTTCGTTCGTAGGTGGCGTATAAAGGTCATGGGAAGAAATCGAAGTGAGGAAACGGTAGTTTAAAAGACATTGGGTGATTTCTACATTAAAAGATCATAATCCGGGTTGTAGCCACTGAGCGCATCTTCTACCCATTCCACTTTCCCCCTCCCCCCCTTCCCTCACCCTCCTAACGTCCAATACTCGCCGATCGTCGTTAAGCATTCTCCATCCAACAGGAATTTATCCAATCGCATCGACCAGCACCAACAAACAAACCATCACAAGGAAATCTCTTTTTCGCATTATCTCATGCTCTTTCTCTCTCTCCTTATAGGAACCAGTTTTAGGCCATGAAGTGGGCACGGTGTAAAACTATTTCGGTTCAGCCTGATGAACTTTCTTAAAACATTAGCTAACAGCTCGCTCTGATTGGCTTAAAAGGTGAAACAGTACATTTTCCGCTCTTCCTTCCCCCCCCCCCCCCCCTCCGTTAGCAGCCCTCGACTCGAATGAAAGGCGAAATACCTGTCGTTCGCAATTCCACATCTGCTTTCCCTCTCGTTGTTTTTCACAATGTGCCTTCAAAGTGCCGTATTAATGGTATCATATCTGTTCATATATATGTAAGTGTATTTGCTCTTAGACAGGAAGGAAGTAAACTGAAGTAGAAGCATTAGCCGTAGTAGCTCAGGGGATGATACGATGACTGCCTGAGGTACACCAGTATCACCGATTCGGATACGTATAATAAGTTCCTAGAACACTGATGTTCATTTCAGTTACTTATTCTAATGCGCGATCGTTATGTGTTTCTGTTAAGCGCTTCCACTCAGCTAATCTCAGGTCAGTTACTTTATGCTCCTCATTTTCCCAACGAAGTTACCGAAACACTTTTGAACTTGAAATTTTTTGCTCATCTATTTCCATTGAAGTTAGTGAAATCAAACTAAGCTGAATGAATCAGCCATCTAAATAGAAAAGTTCAATATTGTATAACACATAGTAGAATCATGTCAGAAATAATGTTTAGAGGGATCTGCTCCTATTAGCATAGCGTTCTCTATTTTATCAACCTTTTTTCTTTATTTTTTAATTTAATTTTATTATTTATTTCAATATTATTTTTATTTTTATTTTATTATTTTATTTTATTATTATTATTAACTTTATTGTTAGCCTTATTATTATTATGGATTTATTATTAACTTTATTTTATTATCATTATTTTTTCTTTATCATTATTTATCTTATTTTCTTTATTTCGTTATTTTTTAAATTTATTTTCTCAACCTGTTCTAGCCACTAAAGGAGTGATCGACCGGTTAAATTTCATCGAAAATGTAAAATGAATTTGCAAAAAACAGTATACGTTTAATGGCTTATGCGCAAACGGATCATGCTTAGTGATATTAATTTCTGTTACGGATCATGAATATATAGAATCAAAACTTTGAGAAGAGGAAGAACTCAAATTGGCCAAAAACTTTTTTTTTTTTAAACAAATCGCATTGTAAAATACTACTGTATCTATCTGGAAGAGTATAGCATATATACTAAGTGGTTCCATATGAAAACATTTCAGCGCTAGCTACATTATTAGCTTGTGTGGTATATCCATGGGGATGGGGCAGCGGAAAAGTCCGCGAAATTTGCCTTTCGTATAGCTACGATCCAGGCGTTTGCGAGCTCGGTTCAGGGTTTATATTGGCACTTGTATTGGTTTTCGATCACTTCTGTTTATCGCTATTCGGTTTTATGCTTACCATTAAACAACCTCTACGAACAAGTGAAATTTATTGTGAGTTTTCTTT
>JPKZ01001548.1:134362-152913 GCA_000803305.1 Toxocara canis
AGATTCATAATTATAACTTCTGCAAAATTTAGACTTTTGTGAAGGTTCTAAATTCTTTGAAATTTCACGACATTTAGGTGCAATATTGATTTCAAGCATAATTGCTCGTGATTATTGAAGAAGTTATGAAAGTTTACTAAACGGAATATTAAAGTCTCAAACGATCCATTAAAAGCGTTTTCTCTTCATCGAACCGCTAACAGCTCTCGAAGCCTTCGTTTCTTGCTTAAGTACGCACGTATGGTAGCATGGTAGTGACCTCTCGCTGTGGCTCATCAATCTGCTCCAAGTCGAATACAGTCAGTCATAGCACAATCCTATCATCACAGTAAATCTCCCTTTCCGTTCCCGACATTCTTTAACTCAGCAATTTCAAGAATTCAAAAGGTGCCAATGCAAGTTTTGCATTAACTTTCGACGATATATGCGTCTGTTCAGATGAGCCCCTTCCCGAATTCTTCACAGTCAGTATACACATAGGAATCACATGATCAATATGAAGGATGATTACTTTCAAACCAACTCGTCGTTATTAGCCATAATTTTCGTTTTTTTTCTTCTCGAAGTTTCAAGTTTTTATTGACCTCTCTACTTTTCCCTTTCCTATTTCTTTCTTTTCCTATTCCCTTAACATCGATTTTTGAACTGATAATATTTCAGCGATATCAGTTTATTCGACAAAACAACGAAAGAAACTTTTACGAAGTCATTCCTATCATGGATCGCTCCATTCAAATGGCTCGTCCAAAATGGCAACCTAACTGGCACCTTCGATCATCTGAAACCGTTCTTTTGAGCGGTTTTACGATCGGAACTGATTCAGCCGGCACAACATTAGACAAAACTGATTGCACTTGGAGTCTGTTGCCCTCGTAAATTTAAAACATGAAGTCGCACATATAAACCATTACATGAAGCCATAAAGCTATTAAACGCGCAATGCCCCAGATATACGGTACGAGCATTAGCTCCCAATTCGTTACAGTTATTGGGATCACCACATGTCACAGTCCAAAAACCTTTTGAACTGCAGACATGCCGTACGACTTGCGGCAAAAAAACTTTTGTTCTCCACGTTACCCTACTCGATTATAGATTCTCAAAGCTGTCTGGCCATTTCACGAATGTGAACGGTCACTACCATTTGCCCTTTTAACGCATGCCTCCTGTGGGACCGGCATATCGTAACTTGTTCTTTTCAAAGCAAAATTAATAAAATAAATTATTATTAGTTTTTTGATCAAACTCTATACATGAAGCCTCTGAAATTTTCAAGTTGTTGATATAGATTCATGCATAATTTGAAAATATAATAGATTTCGTTGATGAAAACCAAATTCGACCAACCGCAAAAACGCTCTTCGCAAAGAAAACTTATCCAATGAAAGGCTGCAGAAATTCCCAATTATGTATCCTGTAAGGTAATTTAAGAAAATCACAGATCTCTCCTCACTGCTCATTCACTACGATGGAGACTTGTAAGACCATCTCGCACGTAAGCTCGGCCGTACGACTTGCGGCAAAAAAACTTTTGTTCTCCACGTTACCCTACTCGATTATAGATTCTCAAAGCTGTCTGGCCATTTCACGAATGTGAACGGTCACTACCATTTGCCCTTTTAACGCATGCCTCCTGTGGGACCGGCAAATCGTAACTTACTTCATTTCAAAGCAAAATTAATAAAATAAATTATTATTAGTTCTTTGATCAAACTCTATACATGAAGCCTCTGAAATTCTCAAGTTGTTGATATAGATTCATGCATAATTTAAAAATATAATAGATTTCGTTGATGAAAACCAAATTCGACCAACCGCAAAAACGCTCTTCGCAAAGAAAACTTATCCAATGAAAGGCTGCAGAAATTCCCAATTATGTATCCTGTAAGGTAATTTAAGAAAATCACAGATCTCTCCTCACTGCTCATTCACTACGATGGAGACTTGTAAGACCATCTCGCACGTAAGCTCGTCATTTCCTCGTTGAAAAGTTAGGAAACCTGTAAGTCACAAATGTTAAATATTTTATGGCAATTAACTACATCTCAGAGAAAGACATGAAAGTGGCGAACGTTAAAAAAAGTCACAGTATGCTATGCATGGATAATTAAATAAAACAGCAACACAAATATATAACACTTCCGCTTTTCTTCTCAGAGCCTAGAGGAATATACAGCACGGAAAGAAAGACATTTCTTCGAAACGTTCCAGCGTCTTGAACTTCCAACTAGCTCAGCATGAACTAAGACATAACAAGAAACAAAGATAAGAAACAGCAATAAGTATATATTCCCTCATTCATACAAAACATCCAGGTAGTGATTTTTCGCGCCCATAAACCCTCGAAGATGTTACACTATAAGCCTCCATTACCAGTTGCAAATATGCATATTACATATATAATATGTGGCGGGCAGTAGCTCAGTGGTAGAGCTCCCGCTTCGTATGCAGGAAGACATGGGTTCGATCCCCGGCTGCTTACCCGATGGATCGCCAGCACGCTGACCACTAGGTGTTCCGAAACTGGTCAAAACAATCATGCGTGGGCATGGTTGCCAGCTGCGTCGGACATGCATATATATATATATATATATATGCATTCGTTTGTATATATTCATAGCAAGAATATGATAAAATAGTTCATCAGAATATAGTTTCACGTCTTTTGACGAAATATAAAAACGGCAAGCAAAAAACAAGCGTTACGCGAATATGACGAAAAAAGAAACTAATTATGCTGTCATCTCACTACCACAATCTTGTTGCTTCGCGATCTAGATTTAGTGGCTTTCGATGATATTCTTAAAAACGAATATTCTTCGCTGACGAATGAGACTGATAAAAAAAGTCCCCCGAACGGAGGGACCACTAACTAGATCGGATTTCTTAGATAACCATATCACCTCGAACCCCTCCTCCGTTTGAGAGCCCTACTTCGAATACTCCTCCCTGCTGACTATAGCGCCACGGTAGTCCTCTAAAAATTACGTGGAATACGGCGGGTCTTTCATAGGAAGACTGCAACGGGGAGAAGCTGGAAAAACGGCCTCCTTTTTGAAACAGCTTCTCCTCAATAAGTACTGAACCTTACAAGCCGAAATTTCAAACAATAAGATGCATATCTGCTTATTTAGAAAAACGGGAGAGCTGGTTCTCAGGAATAAGAACGTTTTACTCAAAGAGAGGGCGACTAAGACTTATCCTTTAAGAAAGCTAACTATAAATCGCAGAACAGAACAGCAAAGGCACCATAGCACACAGCGCTTCGGCTTAGATACACAAAGAAAAACGATTTATGTAAACAGATTTTTTACCACATTGCACTATATTCGCTTAAATATTGTGCTGCTCACGGAAGCGTCTAGCTTCTTCAAATGCCATTTGTTCTCGAAGGAATTTCTCGTATTCATCCTTACGACGTTCCTCGGCTATCTTTTGCTTGAAAGCAAGAATCTCGGCATCACCAGCCGATGAGTCAGGTACTTTGTAATTTCGCATCTTAACAAATAACACTTGATAAATAAATGAATAAAGTAAAGCTAGCTAAGTAGCGTAGTTGCATAACGTGCAGATTGCTGTTAGGCTATGAATAATTCCAGGATGCATATCAAATGTCACTCTCGCAAACAAGCTCATACCGTTCACTGTTCAACAGACCTACCGTATAGGCATCGTTCTATCGCATTAAAAAAAAAACAAACAAACGAAACCAACAGGCTGACCCATTAAAATATAGTTTATCTATGTGTGAATTCACTATCAGACTATTCGGAATTTCTAATTTACGTTTTCACCAACGTTTAAAGCTAACGATGCAACGAACCAAGAAAACCGGTACAAGTGAGGTTCGCAATTTTTAAATTCGCAATTTTTAAATCATGAACGGAATATTTGTCGTTTTATTCTCTTTTTGCTAATCGACAATTATCATTTCATGCGAATAATTATGGAATTATTAAAAGAAGAAAAGTAAAGAGTAATTATTGGTATTTATCCATGATAAAGTGGAAAGTCAAGAAAAATTCACTGGATAGATTCAACGTCAATGGGAAAAACGTCATTACCTGCGCATAGTTAATTAACTTAGTTTGTAAAACACAATTACTTAACATAGAATTTAACAAAGCGCTTTTTTTCCCGTATGTGGTTTACATCTGCAAGCGATAAAGTAACCGAGTCGTCTTGCAGTATTTAGGCTTGGAGCAATGGATTAGTAGCATATTTTCAATAAAATTCGAGAAAAAAAAGCAGCTGAAAATTAGTGATGCCCCAGATAAGGAAACCAAAATTTCCAAAAGTATAACATACGTATCGTTTGAAGATGTCTGGCTGATTAAATAACCAAAACGAAAATACGGGAAATGCAACTAGCGCGAAGAATCGTCCAGTTTCCAATTTCCAACCACCCATTACGATCGAATCGCTGAAAAATAACTGACAACAAGTTCACCTTAACGGTCCCAAAACTCCAAATGGTAAAAACGTAATAATAGCTCGTAATATTCGTATAAGGTAGATTGTAGCTGAACCTTATATAATGCGTCGAGGATAGATGATATAATAAGTTTATGCTGACGTTTCGGCTCTTTAAGCCATAATCATATAGCACAGCAAAAATAGTCATAGTACTCGCCAAAAAGATTATGAACAACAGTAGCGCTTCCATGAGTAGAAAAAAAAAGGGGAGGGGGCAGACCTCAACAAAGCATAGTGGTGATTGAGGGATATAATAAGGGGAGAGACTGTGAAGAATGAATAAAGGAGGGGAAGGGAGGTAACAGGTCGTTCAGGAAGAGGTTAGTTAGGGAAAAACAGTTCAGTGCAACCATTCATCGCTGGTTTACGTGAACGTATGAGGCTGACCTCTTTGACTGTTCGAATAAATCTGCCTTTGCCTCGAGCAAGGATTTTGACGGCAATGTTAATCGCTTGAAGGTTATGGCATTCGACAACATGTTTAGCCATAGGATATATTGTGTAGGATCGTGCCAGTGGTGAAGCCATGCTTAAGACATGCTCTCTGATTCGTTCACACAAAAATCGGTCGGTTTCACCAATGTAAGTGGCACTGCATGCGCAACACTGAATGGAATAAATCACGTCTTTCAAGCAGCAGTCACCCGGCTTATTTGAGGGGCAGATGATACATTTCATGACACGGCTGCGCTGAACTGTTGCCCCTAACTAACCTCTTCCTGCACGACCTATAACTTCTCTTTTCCACCTTTCTTCGTTCTTCACAATCTCTCCCCTTATTAAACTCCTCAATCACTACTATACTCTGTTACGGTCTCCTCAAGCTCCTTTTTTTTCTTCACTCATAGAAGCACTACTGTTGTTCATACTCTTTTTGGAGAATACTATGACTATTGTTTTTCAGTTTGTTGTGCCATGATTATGGCTCAAGGAGCCGAAACGTCAGCATAAACTAACTATACCATCTATCCTCGACCCATTATATATGGTCGCAACTAGAATCTACCTTATACGAATACTTATTGAATATGCGTCTGCGAAACAACAGTGTTATTGAATATATAGTCCGTAATACTTTTACATATTGACACCACTGTATCCGAAGAGGCGATCTGACAATGCAGTTAATTTAAGTGAAGAGAAAACCGACTCGCTGCATGAAACTGTAAAACGACCTAAACGCATGGTGCATCATTCATAAATAGTAACAAATAAACAAATGAATTTTAAGAAATTAACATTTGTGGGCAAGTAAAAAAAATATTCGATTTTCAGGTTCCCTTATAAAGACACACTCGATCAGGACTGCTGCTGATCTCCACTGAGCTATTTACACCACCATTTCTATTTGCTAAAGGAATTCACAAACGTGTCGCATCAGTGCGTCAGAAACTTGAGGTCGATTCCAATATGGAAGCCAAAATAATCACTGCAGCTCTATGTAAGACTCGCTTCTTGTTTTGGTGACGGGTTATGGCAAATTGCTGACAAAACGAGATAAACGTCGAGAATGAAAACCAGTGGTGAGCTAACGAATAGGTGCTCTTTTAAAATCTCGTTTTAATTGCTTTCACAAGTTTGCTCATAATTGTCTGCACAATGACGTTTAGCTATTTCGATACAATTTCGAAGTTTTTTTACTAATCGAATACTTAAGGAGCCGTGATTCAGGGCGGTCGAGTTCGCCATCCGTCCAGCTCGCGTCGTTTCCACGTTGATCGGTCCTGTGCCAATCTTTACCATGTTTTCCCTAGATCTCCCCTCGGGGATCTATCCATCGGGAGGGACGTCGCCCTCTCGGAATCGTGTTGCATCGCGGGTATCAGTGCAGAATTCTTCCGATCCACCTGTTGTCGCAATGTTTTGAGACATGACCAGTCTACCTTCGTTTGTTTTCGTACATCGTCACTACGATGCCGTGTAGGCCTGCGTTCCACGTATTATCCACTGCGCGTATATGCTGAAGGCGGCTAATCTTCTTCATCCGTCGCACTGTAGTGCTCTGCGTGATACATAGTTCTCCTTCTTCAAGTTTTGTCGTGTTCCACATTTCAGATGCATACAACATCGCCGGAATCACCTGGGTGCTGAACAAGTGCCTTTTCGTTTCTCTCGTGACGGCTCGGTCGCTAAGAAACGACTGGATCCGACCAAAAGTCGACCATCCATTCTACCGAAAGCGGACCTTCTTGCTGTTTTCCTACTAGCCGATCCTGGACCTAGGTCATTATCCATTCCTATGGCTTGACCTAAGTAAGGGTATTCAGCAACTTTTTCAATCGGCGCATTCTCCAGCTTGATCGCAAAGCCAAAATGCTCGTTTTTCAACCACCTTATCTTCCCCAGATGGCACATTACCAGGCTCCGACTGTCGCCTTTAGCCGCAATTAATTACCCTTTCATCGAGAACACATATCCCGGCTTCAAGCAAACAATTGGCACGACTCCTACAAATTCGTATGGCCTTTTTTTTTTGCACTCTAATGCACTTTCGTCTAACAAATATTAAGTGCATCTCTTCGAGCTCACTTCATCATTGCCAACCATTCGTATAAACATTGGCGTTATGGCGTAATAACCATAAAAACAAAAACAAATAAAGAACCCGATATCACCGTAATCGAGTGACAAAAGTTTTTATTGAATTTGCCGTTAAAGTATTCAGACATCTTTACACCACAAGATGTATAAAACGCTATCATGAAAGAGTAAGTCAAAACATTTTTCACACCATAATACAAACAATGTAACTTGTCGACGAATTTTATGGCAAAAAGAGTCGAAACTTTCATTGAAAAAATCGGACATCATCTGCAAACGAGTGAAACTGATTGCAAACTTAACATTACACATTTTCTTAACAAATCGGAAATGTAAATCACGAAGAGCTAAAATTCGCTTGCCGAATTAGCAGCAATATCGACGCATTGTAACACAACTGCCACCACGTTGATTCGAAAATAGCATCTCTATCTTGCTAAACGTTTCTTCGAAATCAACTAAACCCAAGCTCTGCGGTTCGAAAATTTGTTGCTATTTCACTATTAAAGATGTAATGACGCATAATGTTAAAACTAATCATTTATAGTTGAGAAAAAAAAATCCGTTAATTTGAAATTAATTAAATTTCTATTTAGACATTTAGCAGTGTAGAGTTCCCCATATGTATGGTATACGATGAAAAGGTGAAGCAAAGATGTGATATTCTATAATGAAAGGATGATCGCAATACTAGGAAAATTACTGCCAATATCAGAACAAGAATACGAGAAAGATGCCAAGTGGCAAACGAAATGGCCCGATTGATGATGATGGCTGAAATAAATACGTAATACAAGCTATGAATTGCGCGATGATGTTCTATTTCATGCAAATTTCCATCCGTACTTATTCATCACTCATAATATATAACACAGCAATCTGTCACAATCAACTAGGGCAGCACTTCTTTATAATAGTGGCACTATGTCGTCACTGCTGCCCATAGCGAGAACGATGGTAACACAACGCTACTATTCGAAAAAAGCGTCACAATTTGAGCTAAAGCATGAACACTATGCACCTAGTCAGGCGCCATAAATAGCATTAAATTCCATGCAGACATACAGATCACAGATTACACAAAATAACTGAGCAATACTCTATACCCACATAAGAAAAGAAAGAATATTTTGATCGGGAATCGGAACTAGTCTAGAATAATATCACCCGTGATAGGATTAAAGAAGAGAAGTTGTGGAAGAGGGAAGGAGGATACACCGAGTAGTCTGACATTGTCTGACAACCCCTCAGAGATTTGTGATTCGACGCAATTTCAACGTTCAGCTGGGACAACTACAACTAATCCCGAATCTAACGGTTCTAAGCTATACGGTTTGATAAGCGAAAACGTAAACAAATAAACCCTGTATACCATTTGCATTTCGCTCCCATCATATGGCCAGACGAGAGCTATACTCATGAGCGACTGTTAGAAGTCTTCCATAATTTGAAGTCCTCGTTGATTTCATAAAAGTATTCTAATCGTACCGATCGCATTAAGCCGAATATTGCATAACACATTTCATCTATGCATTTGTGGCATCTCAAACAAAACTTCATTGTGTGTATGGCTCTGTCTTCTTAAATCTAATGCATGACCCTAGTACCGCAACATGATTTCATAAATTTACGCGGTTATAAAATTACTTTCTTTAGAAGCTAACCGAAATGCGACAAATGGAGGTTACTTTGTACAATAGGAGGACATGATATAAAAGAAAACCAGTACCCCTTCCTCCCCCCACAACAGGTCATCATCAACTCGTATGAAAACCTACTGCAGTATACAGGCTAAAACACATCAATATGGAACATAGTCAATTAAGAAAAAAAAAAGCTATTGCTCACCATCGCGTTTATGCTGCAACTCATTTCCTACGGAGCTAGCAATCCAATTAGCACGACTTGACATTTCCGCCCCCCACACCGTCCTCTTCTCCTCCTTCTGCCTCCCTAGTAAAGCGTTTAGCAAAACGCCACTAATCTATTACGAAAGGAACAGATCCATGATCCTCAACTTTCAACCGTTTACAGACAGAAAGGCAAACACTGACAACATAACAAGTGAAAATATGCAAAAACAAGTAAAGATGATTAGGCAATCCATAAATTCATGAAAATAAAAAATGACTACCTATGTCAGATAAAAAAGTTGTCAATCTTCACAGACACACATAAAGATTGCAGCTATGACAGCAATGAAATATAAGCACAAGCATACAAACAAGTGACTTCAGACGGCACACTTCCAGCAAGGATTTTACGCCGTAAAAGCAATGCTGCGAACTGAGCAACCCAGTGCAACAATACATTTCAGAGGATGTGCTGCCCTCGTTGTTAAATAGCGTGGCATATTTTCGAGTGTCTCTGGTCTTTGCCGAATACGCTGAAAGAGAGACTCAAAAGAGCTTTCTTTTAACACCCTAACAGTATAAACACTATCTGGTAGCATAAAAAGAAACAATAATGGACAACTTCCTGTAGGATCGAAAAGCACCTTTATCACAAACTGAACAAAATTTGGCTTCTTTCGGATCTGAACCATTGTTTCTTAGTTGTTTTCGACTTCACCCAACTTTATTTTAAAAAAAAGTTTAAAACAAAATATGCAAACACGAGATGGCTATGACATTTTGCATATACGGCGTTAGTGGGCATCTCAGAAGATTCCAACATATTGGAGCTTCTTTCCTTTCTTCTTCTTTTTAAATTCTAAATATATCACTTCACTAACGATAAGGAAATAGATACGAGGTTTGCCGAAAAAACTTGAAGGAGACCCAAGGTATTTCTAAACTGAAGCAGATTTAAGACACTCACACCAAATAAACAGAAAACGGAACCTATGAGTTTTCGAAGGGAAATAACAATAATCAAATCAAAAACATTGGCAAAAGAAGTTTGCTGTCTTTATTAAGCCATAACAATCCTGCGAACACCCTCCCTTTCCCCTCTCTTACGGCAATTCTGAAACTATCAAGCCTAGGCGACTGGTAAATATATTAGTTATCACTTTCGAAACTCTAACATTTTATGTTAGAGTTTAAACTCTAACAGGGCTTTTTAACATTTTTTAAAAGCATAGCACAACGTACCGATTAGAAAAGAAAGAGGAAAGAATCTAAAAAACCCTTAAGCATCAAACCGTGCAAGACAACTACTTCGAACGTTTGGTCGATCACGAAATCAGACAACAAACTGTAGCGATCGCTCATGCATGCACGCCACGCTTCCCACTGCTAAGGACGCCTATGGGAAGAAAGCACAACGAAGTATTACTCAATATAACACTTTACCATTTTCTCAGAACTGTTCGGCAAACGCGTTGAAAATCAATGAAATTCAATATCATCCAAATTATCCTCCTCAACCGCGAATGGTATCCAATTGTTGTCGTCTCCTTCATCAGAATCTGAATCTGTTATTCCTGAAATTCAGAAATTTCGAATACATTCCTCCGCAACGAGATGAAAAACACACCAGCTATCAAATGGGGATGGGGAGAGGGATGGGAGATGAAGAAAAGGGAGGCATCGTAAAAGATATTCATGGATCAAAATGTTGAATGAATCTGAGCAGTCATCAAAAGTCATAACGCCTGTTGTCTACAACATCTCGTATAACATTTCTAACCACAATTGGTGATCGATGTTCTGCGTTCGACTGTTGCTGCCTCACAGGACAACATCACAAACAGATGCTTTATTCTGGTGTGCACGATAAACACTGAATGTTATTCAAGCAATATTTTTTGAGCTTGAACTTGAACTTAAACCTTCAAAGAGTCGGTTGAAGCAATTCGATGATCCAGGCACGTTGAAGTGGTCGTAAGGCGCGTTTTTGTTCAAAACACGTCCACATAACCAACAGAAATTGCCATTACATTTCGCGCAATGCATTTTGTTACAGCCATCTCTCTTCTAAAAAAACAGCATTCATTCAGATGGAAGCGACCCCGCACTAGCATATCAAGTAGCGTATAATTTTTGATGAAGTGCCAGATGTTATGAATTCCTCAGGCTTTCTAGAGATATTCAAACCACGCAGTGCGAGGGAAAAGGAAAGGAACGAAGCGAAGACTTGAGCAAATGACCTATACAGCAGAAGAGAAGTTTCTGAAACGCTAAGGATTATGCATAATAAAATGAAGAATCACAGCCATTTCGGCGACTGGTTAATATTAGCTGTTATTTGACAATTTTAAAACATATTTTATATACAACACATTTTCGCTGTAAAAATATTTTAAAACATATTTCCTCTGAAATATTTTACAGAACCAATTTAATGCTCCTTGGAGTAGAAATACTATAAATCTGGGGAATTGTGTTAGAAGTTGTACGATAAAGATGAGTTGTTGGTACCTCAATTTTGATTCGACACGTGGGACACGGCTTGCTGTTGCTTTCCAACCATCGATCATTCTTCAATGCTTCGATCTGCTTTTCTAATCGTTTGCGACCACCAAAACGCTTGATCATCTCTTCCCGCTCAGCCTCGCTTGCCTTCTCGTATTGCGTTAACAACTCTTCTCGCATACCTGACAATTTATGGCAATAAAACATGTACGATGTTAACGAGTCTTTTGCTTAAGATATGAATGCATTTTTGAATGTTTCAAATAAATTTGGACCCGACGAGCTCACATAAGACCGAGTTTTATGAATGACTGCATCATAGCACAGTTCATAAGCTTATAAATATACACATATATATACATATTTGTATATGTACGTATATATATGTATATATGTATATATATATATATATATATGTATATATGTAAGGATGTACAATGGAGATTCTCCATCGTTGCAACTAAACTGCTTTCGAAATGTTGGAGAATAATTCCGTGGTTTCAACTATTATAAAAAAAACGCTAATACCCTCAACCCCATCCACCCATAGGCAACTATATATCCTGTGAAAGCATTCTTCCATAACTTTTCGCAACTAAACATTGCTTAAATCATTTACCTATTGGAAAACAACTAAACAACGAGCGCTATACTACAGCGATACCTGCATCGATAGCGCACGGCTCTAGTCCGTGATAGGTTTTCTTGCAAATTATGCAAAACGTATAATGGCAAATCGGACATCGACCCAAGTTTGGTGTTCTGAAAATTCAGTTAACTTAAGAAATGATTAAAAGAATAAGAAGCTCAGTATAATCAATATAGACCAAAACTAGTTCGATAATTAATTAATTGGAGCATTGATTAAAACCGGATTCTGATTCAGTGAAAAAGTTTTGCCAAAACATGTTTAAACACCCACTTAGTTAATTACTTCTTCCACTCACTGAGTCGTAAAGTCTGGCTACTCCACGCTCTCCTCACTCCCCCCCCCCCCATATATGCATATAAATGTCTTTAAGGTGTTATAAGCTAGTAGGTAAACAAACATCAGCAAAAATTACAATGAAGTTCCACTGAGCTGCTCCGCGTCAAGCAGCACATGGGCACCACATGCAATCCTGGGACATATAACTATATCGCTCATCAGATCCAGAGTGCCGGCCAGAAGCAACGAATCGTATCTCTCATACTCGTC
The DNA here is from genome assembly GCA_000803305.1 of Toxocara canis. Taxonomy (NCBI): domain Eukaryota; kingdom Metazoa; phylum Nematoda; class Chromadorea; order Rhabditida; family Toxocaridae; genus Toxocara; species Toxocara canis. The sequence goes on from JPKZ01001548.1 coordinate 146,936, forward strand.
CTCAGAGAGTGCAAGCTTCAACTGTGCCTGTGTCGCCCCACTTTCGCATCCTTCCCGTAGGCACTCTAGACGTTTCACCTCAAACATTATATTGTAGCTTCAACAAGATCAGCCTACACAATTACACTGTAAATTACCAACTACAACTGACTGTATGTAAATTTCATCCTATTCGACTCCGGTGCTTTCGGCTTTTAAGATCTACGAGCTATTATAAGCTCCCCTTGATTGCAGGCACTGTTAAAAATTGGGATAACTATAATTTCCGAGATTCGTGATCAGCATTTCACGTGAAATACACCTTTGGCTATATGTCTTACATGTCTTCACATCCTCTCAATGTGCAGACATGGAACCAAAGGTGTAACACATGTAAAAATAATCTCTTCTAAAACCTAAGGCCAACTTGAGGACCATAAGACCGACTTTTGTTGCAGATATGCCTTGCATTTTCGAAATACATGCCTTACTCAGTTCTTCTAGCTTACCTTAAGAGCATTCACACTTATATAACCTAACCCATCAACAACACCGTGGTTAAGCGTTCAGTCGGGCAGGAAGGGAAAGAAACACATACGAAATTGCTTTACACTGTCCACTGCAGCAAAAAACTTCTACGGAGCGCAAAACACATAAAAATGCTCGAAAATTTTTATCCCAGCAAAGCAGTTTTACAGCGTATAACATCCAAATGGAACATCCTCCGTCCCTCTCATGTGAAAGGAGAGAATGCGAAATTGTTCAGGAAGAAATAATCAAAATTTTTGCTAAAAAAACTTCCTACAAATTCAGAATCAGTAAGCATTTCATGTGATAGGTCGTATGGTTAGTGACCACTGCTACTTCAAAAAACCTGCAATACGGCAAAAAAAACAAAACAAAGATATGTTCAAAAACTTACTGCAGCGTCTCTCAACCGCTGACGATAATACGCAGAGACACATTCAACACAGAAAATATGTCCACATGGCATAAATTTGATTGATTCTTTACCACTCTTTGAATCGAAACAAACCTTTAAATTAGACACCACTTCCATTAAGCAGAAAGCAAAACAACTGTAATCAATCAAGCTTCGTTGAGTTAACAGATTGTCGTATCATCTTCGTAACAGATCGTATCATCTTCCCCACCTTAAGTTTCACGGGCTGGAAAGCATGTCAGCTACGGTGAGGAACGGAGAGCGAGGGAACCTCTGTATGGAAAACCACGGCATCCCATAGCATTTTAGGGTGGAGAGATTATGTTGGGAGTAGAGAATGATGAAGTTTATGGCTTTGCGTCGGAGGGGGAGACGGAAGAGAGGGAAAGGGGGGGGGGGCAAAGGTGGAAAGGGTAGAAGAGTACCGTTCGAAGCAACACTATACCATCTGCTCCAATCAGCTCACTATGTACACATAGCTGGATTTCCGAACATGCAGAAACATTAAATTCAAGGTTTCAACAAATTCAAAAATATACACAACAACGGGAAGCAACGATTGAAATGTTGCTATTTAGCAGCTCATTAAATTCACCCCAAAATCTTTATCACGAATCCACTCCATTCGAGGCTTTTCGACGGTTTTCCGCAATTTGTCTTCCTCATGCCCTTAGGTGCAGAACACGATGAATGAATAATGTAAGTACAGGTAGCGCTTGAGTTACGATGGAGATGCGTTACGACGACCCCATCGTATCTTGAAAATATCATACTTCGGTAACTGGCCTAGCCTACCGACGAGTCGCATATATCGTTGATCAGTATGGAGTATTAACGTATACTGGAATCTCATAAGGTGACAGATGCGTGTTTTCCGGTACCGTTCCAAATCTATCGTACCGCATATGGTGTTATGTTTTGCCTTCTGCGCGGAAATTAAAATATTTTTAGAATTCTGCCGTATCAGCAACGTCATCGTAAGTTCGAAACATCGTGAGCCGAACCATTGTAACTCGGGGAAACACTGCACGTAAATGTGTTTAATACTCATTCGGTAATTCCAAGTCACGTAAGGAAGGCTAGTGTAATGGGTTTATCAAAGTATACGAAGGCATTTGAAGCGAGAAGCAACGAAAAAAGAGAGGAATCACTAGTGGCAATACGGTAAGATGAAGACAACACGTTACCTCGCAATCGTACCATCCTTTTTCAAAATCGTTCTGCATTGCGCGCTCTTCATAATCACTCATCTCACGCATACGTTTTTCACTGCTGCAAGCCTCCTCTTCCTGTAAGTTACCAAAATGCTGGTGTTTTTAAGCGTCTCAAGGCAATTAAGATAACGCGTGGAAGCATCTATAGCGCACATCCTCCTGAAGAGGTGATGGGAAGAAAATTTAGACGATGCAGTCTGCAGTATTATATTACTTGTAAAACGATACAGCAAAGATTCTTTCTCAATTCTGCGAAACGACGCAAATGTCGAAGGTGCTGCACAAAAGTTACGGCGTGGTGGAATACGTAGGCGATCAGATGAACATTCGCTGTTGTTTTTTTTTTTTTGCACTGAAAAGTACTTTTGATGAATTCGACTCTGGCGGCATCTATAATGGCGGCTATCTGAACGCTAATTCTGCTTCTTAAAGTATGATTCAGTTGGTGGCCCAGAATTCAAAAGCCAACCGAGTGTTTCGTTCACAAATGTTAATAATTTTCTAAGATTCTATTAGGGAACCCTATTAGATTTCATAAAGCATTTTTCGAAATTAGCGCGCGTTCTTTACTACGCGGGCAGAGTATTTGTGGAATTTAAGCCAAATTCTTCCGCTGTTTCTTCGGATAACGCATTTTGTATTTCGCTTACCGATCTGTAGAAGCGTTATTATTAATGTAATATGCTAATATCCATAACTTACTGAACAGTCAGTTCAAGGCGGACCAAAAATTCCGATAAACGCGCTGCCTCGAACAAGGCCAACGGAATTACATGGTCCACAACATTCTCTGAAAGGGGCGGAGGGGGGAAAGGGGAGAATGGAGGTTATTCGAAATGGAGATATTTCAACTATAAGCCATTTTTTTAACGTTTGCTGAGTGCTGGATTCAGTACAGAAGTCCATTGTACCTTTTTGCATGATTGAGAAGTGATATGTCGATGCGGTACGGGGAAGCCTGCAGAATGAGGAAGGAGGGGTTGCCATGACCAGAAAAGGGCACTAAAGGAGGATTTTATTTGAGGTAATGCGATTCACTTCGCTTCAGTACTTACGACGTCGACGAGAATCGCAAATGCTTTCATTAGTTTGTTTGTACTCTCGGTGAGAAGTGTTGGCTTAGCATAAATTTTCACCAGAACATAGGCAACCCATCACTTCACATTCAACGCAGCCGTCCCGAAGTTGCACTGAAGCGAGTTTCCAATAAATTTCTAATTCATTAGGTCCTCCTTGAACTAAGAACCACCTCTGATGGAGCCTCTGTGAACGAACATGGGAAGGGTGAATAGGGGAAGATAGAAAGGACGAGAGGGAAGGTGAACAGGAGAACGGGAGAGAATGGCAGAGGGAATGGACAGGAATGCCCAAACACAGTAGTCATGCAATGCCATCGTTCCGGCGGTCGAGAGTACTAAGATAACACAGCAAAATCTTTCGTCCATCTTTTGACTGTGGATTAGTCAACAAATCTACGAATTACCTAATCAAAGAATACGTATTTATCAAGTTCGTTGTGCCAGATCAAACAAGAAGTCGTTAATGACGATTCTGCACTGATACCTGATCAATTTGATCCAAATCGATTTTGGTTTTATCGGCCAGCAACTTAGTCGCCTCTTCTTGCAGAGTCTGGATCCATGTGAACAAAATCGGCATTCCCGGATAATCATACCAACAGTTTTTCAGCGAAGTACATAACTGCTCTCTCTGTAATAGTTCCCTGCTATCCAAGCATTTTATTGGCTTAACCATGCCCCCGATAACACCACAGGAAAGTTGACAGATTCATGAACGACTAGTCTGCATTTGAAGAGCGAAGCATGAACCTCACCCGATATCGTTATCATTGGCCAAATTCGCCACTTAAACGTGGAAATTGAGACGCTTGTATTTACATGACCAGTAATAACAACAATGTCATAGAATTTACGTCGTAAACGGGAGAAAATTTTTTACTACCACTATTTAAAGTAAAATTTAAGTGAAACTCATAGTTTAACGTGCATCCTTCTGGAATGAGGCTGACAAACTACATCAGCTATGCTCAAAGAGTGTTTTCAAAGGCGTGAAACCGTATACCGGTTCTTGGAATTCAACCCTTGCGAACTCATATTCTTCTGCAAATATCGCCGAACCGTTTTTTTCTCAAAATTTGCATATCGCATTTCTAATTCAGTTCATCAACCATGGGGTAATAATTCAGAAGTGCCCGTACGTTTCTTGACCGAACCGTACGTAAAAGGTGCACAATCGAATATCTCCTACTGCCAAATGACGATAGCGGAAATCATCGAAACTTCCTTACCACTGTGAACTACACAGCCAATGACTATTTCAAAATCAAAATTCTCTTTAACTTTCTAGCATTCTTATAAAGTGTTCTGCCTCTCGTTTTCAAATTTTTTGTCGTTTGATAATGAAAACTTTTCTCTTCAGTGTTTGCCACATATGAAAAATCATTCAGCCATAAATCTGGGACTTAGGCTACAGCTCTACGCCTTGGACTGCATGCTCTCTAAGGACCATTTCTAGACAAAACACACACCCTTTTCCGGCTGTCCACGGCAAGCGTTGCACGATGGCCGCACAAGGTAAGTGTCGCCTGCCTAACATGCACCAGTAGCACATCCCAGCGGAAAGTTGCTAAGAGAATCCCTCAGTTTGGAGATGGAAAACAGAGGACTAAGAATAGTTCGGTTTTGCGGGAAACGATCCATTCCTTTAAAAAAAAACAATCCAAGAAAAAATCATCCGTTCGTTTTGCTGGAAACAAATGATGCATGCAAAGTAGCCGAACATTGTCAACATCAAAAAGTAGTACCTCAGTTCGACCAATCCAAGCGGCACGGATGGAGAATCGAGGAGCAGAAGAAGAGGGATAATCGTATGGTAGATCAAAGGTTAACGTTAGAGGAGGCAGATAGTTCACCTCGACCTCCTTCGTGCCTATAAAAATCTCATTCTCACCTCAAAAGCACGTAGAAAATTTGGGTTCTTTTTTCTGCCCTGAAATGTATAGTAGCATATTTATAAGATGCATCTCTTCATCTATAGCGACTGCAAATGTGCAGTGGCTCATCGACAACCTCTCTCGTCCTCCTCTCCCTTTCCTTTCACCGATATTGCATTAGCTCAAGCTGCCAGTTTTTTCGTTTTTTTTTTGCTTTTTTTCTCCTCACTACCTTCCACGTTATTTTTCACCTCTTTTGATCGAAATGATATCTCGATTCATGATCGAGCTGTGATAATGCAGCTTAATATGGATGTCGAAAGCGAAAAACAAGAATATTTGATATGCCGTTTGTAACACATGTAAGCATTTGGCGAAAGTATTGACATGCAGACAATCTCTCCTTAACGTTCCCTTGATGGGGGAGATGGAAGAGAACGGGAGGAAGAGGGAAGGGCGAGGGTCGCCCGCGTTAAAGTTTGGGAAAATAAGAGGGAAGAGGACGCCGATTCTGACTCCATTACAACAACACGTACTAGTGTTCACTAATAATAGAAACGATCTGCGAACCACATTATAATGAAAACCTTCAAATAAAAATTATCATTACTCCCCACGTCATTCTCAATATGACCATCACGTATTGGCATCCAGCCACACATCGTGCTCTCTCGAATATAACCTCATTCCAAACTGTGGCTAATCCTGTGGACCTTCCCCAAGCTTAAGTCCCTCTCGAATATATACCTTCCTTGGACTATGAAATCGACATGGCCAGTGTATCCACAGAAAGCGCTTCAATTACTACGCATATCATGCTCATAACAGGCAAATAAATGTTTCATTTCCTCGACGGAGAGGGGCAGGAGGGGGGGGGGGAAAGGGGGGG
>JPKZ01001548.1:156297-172111 GCA_000803305.1 Toxocara canis
GGGATGGATTTGGATGGATTTTCTAACAATCAATTTTATCCGGTCAACGAATAATGAAGTAAAATGGGAAGGGAGAAGGAGAGGAGAAAGACAGATACAGTTGTCGGCTGAGTGTTATTAACAAACGTCGGCAACAGCGAGTAAGCAGCCCCACCTCTCTGTACATCCGGCTGGTACGGTCGGGGAAAGGCAGCGACTCTCCGCATCTGGAACGGCAAAACTGTGCAGGCAACATACGGAACGCATCGTATATGAGCGGCCTCCAAGAAATTGCAGACCTTGATTCGCCGCATGTAAGCTGTGTCCCATCCCTCACTAATTCCAAGGAAGCGGAGTCTCTAAGCAATTACTTACCCAAATTTGAGTGCCACGTAAACCGAAAGGACCCTTTGTATCACCCGACAATATGACCATATTTTAATATCATTACCATCCGGTCGTTAAAACAATATATTCAAACCTTTGCAATCAGTGGCGCGTACAGTAATTGTCCTATCAAGTTTCGGTAAATGCACGCAAATGGAACCGTCAATACTTGTGTGTTCGCCTTCTTCTTTTATTGCGTATTGTAGCTGGTCGGGTTGATCCGAGAATATACTCTCCAACGCCATTAGTTCATCCTTTTGCTCCTATAAACGAATAGGTTTGGGAAATTTTCGAAATTTTAGCAAGGATGCCACTGGGCCAGACAATACTACGACGAGTTTCAGAGAGTACGTTAGAGTATTTTCAAAAGTAATTTCGAAGTAATTTTACAGTAATTTCAAGTAATTTCAAAACTTAGTAATTTCAAAAAACTTAGAGAGTAATTTCAAAATGCAAGGCGCATTAATTAGCATTTTATTTTCAGAACCGCATCCCGAATGCTGCAATATGCAAAAAATCTAAATAAGAACTGAAAAAAAAAGCATAAAACAAATCGTGAATGCTCTCGTTTTGCGCATCTTTTGCGCTCAAAAAACCTCTGCGCTAATGCATGAAATTAGTTGTTTGATAAGGAAAAATTTATGTGAAATCAGGCCATTAGGTTTACAGCCTTAAACGCGGCGACAGGCTTCAGTTTTACTTCCACCGCCTGGCCTAACAAACACATCCGGCCTGTTTGCCTTGTATTTATGCAAATGAATGCAGTCGTGAACGCATGAAAATAACACAGTGAAACTGGCTAGGAACAACAACGCTCGGACGGCGTAGAAATACATCGGTCGCAAAGGTCGCGCAACTACCTAATGCTCGAAAGCAACTGGACGTCCGTTAAACAACACAATTTCGAAATGTTGATCGCTGATTGAACCAGCGGTAGTCGATGTGGAACTTTTCTGTGTTGTACATGGTCGAAATACCGGTGGAAGTGCCGGTTACCTAGAGTATAGTGAAAATCACCAAATATCTTAAAGGCGCGGCAGCCACTGGAATCCGATACTATTTAGGGAACATTATAATGCGTAAAACGTCAATTAGCGCTATACAGCGTTGTCTCGCCTCAGGCTGACCGCCTCCCAAGAAGTATTTATTCTATGGAAGGCATGAGAAGAAGCGAGCTCTGATTACCTTCAAATTCAGATAATAGCGAATGTTGCGGTCAAGGTTTGCAGGCGGCTAATGCGACGTCTACGATAAGTACACCTGGTCTGCTGGAGCCTAAATAGAGGCCACTCATTTACACATCTCTCTCTGACAATCAACGCATGTCCCACTCTCTGTCCGTGCCTCGGTCGCTTTTTCCTTATCGGACATCACCTTAAATGAACCATTTACTCAAGAAATCAAAATGGTAAGAAACACGCAAGAGGCGAGAAAAAAACATACGTGAGGTATTTTGTAAAGTGGCGCTTTATCACAGAATAGGGTTAGATTAACCTGAGCTATACCCAGTAGTCCCTTTCCATTCCTTGCGAATTACGGCTCCAGCACCCAGTACGACGTTGCTATATCCTTCTGCAGCAATCCAACATGCTATGTAACGTTCAAGCCCCATGGCCAATGGAAACTCCAACTGCCCAGATTCGCAGACCCCAAGTCCCCTCCTCCCCTATTTGATGTACGCTGGTAACGCCATCACCGATTTTACCAATGACAAAACTCTTATCAGTGTTGTTCATCGCAAATACGAAATCCTAGAAGAGTGTAAGACAACCTCCAAGCAAAAGTGCTCGATGGGTACGTCCCCTCAAGCAGTAATGAATACGATGAACGAAATCGGTAAGCGCTCACAACAGCTCGAGACGACCGTCCTCAGTTAAATAGAAAACCAACAATGAGGACTGAATGAAATGATCAACCACATACTGCTTACTGCACTAGCCGGAACCGTGCAAAAACTATGTATGGTAGTTCATATCACAACAAAATGGATCGTTCGACTGACTGCTCGTCCGAAGCACTAATTAAGCCTACAAATCTGTCACATTCAGAGTTAGCTAAATCAATGAACCCATTCAACCACAAACAAATAATTAACCTAATTTGCATTTCAGATATGCAAGCGCCTTACAAACTTCATCCGCCCACGTTTCCAAAAATTGTAAACTTCGATCGTTAAGGCAGATTCGCCCTTCAAACATTCCACAGTAACCATCATCAATAATCATTTCGTGGCTCAAATATTTGGATTTGTTGAGGATTCCCCGTAAAATTTGTTGGTTATGAATCTTAAGACCTCCGGGAAAAATAAGCAACATAAACCTTCCAGCTCAGTGGTCCCTCTCCGTACCCTTCCCCCTCCTCTAGAGTGGACACAAATCCCCCGGTTGCAAAAAACTGTTTTTTTTTGTAGAGTCGGTTGCCAGGTGAGAAGCTGAATTAAAAACACGCTTAAGCGGATGCCAGCGGTGATTCGCTATTGTGATACGGTTTCATAGCATGCGTGCTCCGGTCTCATATTGCTTTGTGCTATCTTGTTTTTGTTTTGGTAGGGGCAGAGGTAACGATTCACGCTCGCCTTGCGAGTTTCTGTTTTGCATGATGAAATATGAGGCTTAGCTTGTACTTTGCTCCTTCGTTGCTGCTAATAGTTTGCTGTCGTATATCAGCCTTTTATTCGCTGTCGTTATTCAGTTTAATAAAATTACTTGGACACATTCTCCAAGGTACACGACAAATTAGTGCGTCGGTCGGGAACGATTGCTAAAAACGGGCCCTTGGTTATTAAAAAAAAAAAAATGAAAGAGAGAGAAAATTACGCAATCAAAAATAAAAGGAAATGTCCTCACGGGCAAGTTTTGGAATCGGTGCAGCAGAAGCGGCCTTGCTGAGAAATCTAAAGGATGCCGCAAATATCATAACGACCGAACCGAAAGGTGACTCTGAAGAAGAGTTAAAAGACTTTTAAGATAGCCAAAAAAGAAAATTGAAAGAAAAGCGGAATAGAATCACCGAAAGCGTTAGTACTCTGGCGCGTATCAACAATGAATGGCTAAAAGAGAACGAAAAGCTCAGCTAAGACAAGAGAAAAGCAGCAGAAGCTAAGTATACGGAGATAGTCGCTGACGATAACGGTATACTTAACATAACTGAAGAGGCAAAAAATGAAATTGTGGCAGTTGAAATGAGTATAGCAGATATGCAAAGCATCTTGACCATATACCGAAAGCGAAGTGCCGAGTCTTCTAGGTCCCCTTCGCCACCAAAGCCTTCAGCAAACTCGGTCAAATTGCCAGAAAATCACTCTTCCAGAATTTAACGGAGATCCAAAGTGGTCATCATTTTGGTCCGCCTTTGAGGCAGCCGTCGCGACTTCAAACACATCCCAAACATTCAGAATCTTGCATATCCGCAAGGGTGTATAGAAAGGAGTTGTCAAAGAAGCGGTAGCGGGGTTTCGAGGGCGAGACGAAACTTAAGTTGAAGTACTTAAAATTCTCCGCCGTCGTTTTGCTGACAACGAGGTTATGCAGACGGCTTTACATTATCAGCTAAAAGAAGCCTAATAAGTAAAAGAACTGCAAGCTAACCTTGAAATGATTGAGAGAATTATAATGGAGCTCAACAACCTTGGTGACGAATGTAGCGGAATGCAATTAGAGATGCTGACAGAATAGAAGCTGCCAAGGTGGGTGTTGAGTGAAGTTTAAGATAAAAAGGTGATAAAAAAGAGGGGTGCAAAAAAAAGAACAATTATGACGAATGGGAAAGCAAAATCTAAAGAAGTTGACCGGGAAAACGCATCCGATAGAAGGTTCAAAATCGATATAAGGAGAGAAACAGTTCAGTGTACTCCATTGAAGGCGCCTATAGACTTCGCAAGAAAAGAAAAACTAGTAATATAACTTGCAGTAAATAAACTTCCATGAGTGCGCAATTAAAACATATCACTCACTATGTCTAGTTTTGTGGCCATTGTGCCGTTTGCAAAAATCAGGGCAAAAAGTTGCTTTGATTCGTGCTCACCTTGGTTGATTTTCTCCTTTTTTGTATCGAATGTGGGATTGGTCTGTGCCATTGTTCCCACATTGCTGTTAATATTTTTGCTGTCGCATTTCAGCCTATTATTCGCTATCGTTATTCAGTCTAATAAAGTCGTTGAGTCGCGTGCTTGCCATGAACGTTTCGATACCTTCTGCTAAATTTCATCTTCATAAACATCTGCTTGACCTGTTTAGGGGTATATTAGCACATTGTAAGTATCGGTTCTGATTTTCGTGAACGTTTGTTATAGTGCCATTAACGTTTAATATTTATTGTGTGTTACATTAACGTTTATTGTGCGTTACGTTAATATTCATTGTGTGTTACATTAACGTTTAATATTTATTGTGTGTTACATTAACGTTTATTGTGCGTTACGTTAATATTCATTGTGTGTTACATTAACGTTTAATATTTATTGTGTGTTACATTAACGTTTATTGTGCGTTACGTTAATATTCATTGTGTGTTACATTAACGTTTAATATTTATTGTGTGTTACATTAACGTTTATTGTGCGTTACGTTAATATTCATTGTGTGTTACATTAACGTTTAATATTTATTGTGTGTTACATTAACGTTTATTGTGCGTTACGTTAATATTCATTGTGTGTTACATTAACGTTTAATATTTATTGTGTGTTACATTAACGTTTATTGTGCGTTACGTTAATATTCATTGTGTGTTACATTAACGTTTAATATTTATTGTGTGTTACATTAACGTTTATTGTGCGTTACGTTAATATTCATTGTGTGTTACATTAACGTTTAATATTTATTGTGTGTTACATTAACGTTTATTGTGCGTTACGTTAATATTCATTGTGTGTTACATTAACGTTTAATATTTATTGTGTGTTACATTAACGTTTATTGTGCGTTACGTTAATATTCATTGTGTGTTACATTAACGTTTAATATTTATTGTGTGTTACATTAACGTTTATTGTGCGTTACGTTAATATTCATTGTGTGTTACATTAACGTTTAATATTTATTGTGTGTTACATTAACGTTTATTGTGCGTTACGTTAATATTCATTGTGTGTTACATTAACGTTTAATATTTATTGTGTGTTACATTAACGTTTATTGTGCGTTACGTTAATATTCATTGTGTGTTACATTAACGTTTAATATTTATTGTGTGTTACATTAACGTTTATTGTGCGTTACGTTAATATTCATTGTGTGTTACATTAACGTTTAATATTTATTGTGTGTTACATTAACGTTTATTGTGCGTTACGTTAATATTCATTGTGTGTTACATTAACGTTTAATATTTATTGTGTGTTACATTATTGTGCGTTTATTGTGTGTTACGTTAATATTTATTATTATGCGTTACGTTAATATTCATTATGTATTACATTAACGTTTATTGTGCGTAACGTTAATATTTATTGTGCGTTGCGTTAATGTTTATTGTGCGTTACACTAATGTTTAGTGTGCACTTTGACACCATCCGGTTGTTATTTTAGCATAGCAGCTGTGCGACTCGCTTTTTTTTCAAGTTGGTTGCCAACCTCAATTCTGTTACTAAAGCGTTTTGCTTAATTGATCCGAGTGTGCACCTTGTTGAAATACAAATTTATATGCAAATTTCGCGTTGAACTGCAAAATCAATTACCTTTTTTTGCAACTGAAGTTCAAAATTGTCTCTTGCAATCGAATGTTCACAGAGCACTTAGACCCAAAAAGATGCGTAGTTGAGGTTCAATAAATTACGCAAAAGTCTAGAATGAAAGGATGATCTGGTTGCCTTATTTTTAGCTGTTACAGGAAGCACCGTTGCCAGTTGTTGAAAGTATCAGTTCTTTATGCGGAAATTTAGGCGGGGGAAATGCCTTAGACCACCGATAACGAGAATGTGTCGCTGAAGAACTGAATTGAATTCGAAGTAAATTGTTTGACGTCCTACCGATCGGCAGTGGAATTCATTTGAATGCGTGACTAGGTGAAGGGTACTTCGTTAGGAGTAATTTTTCCGGACAGTAGTTCACGACGAACGATTTCTTCTCAACGAGATAGGACACTGCTGCTTCATGAGGTAGGGAGGGGGTCAGGAAGGAATTATCAGTAAAACGGTTGCTTGAAATGGACGAGAGGCAAAATTTACTCGTTGATCGCCCTCAAGTTTTACTCGACCTCAAGAGTTATATCTACAAAATTGTATCTACGAAGTTATATCTACAAGATTATATCTACAAAATTATATCTACAAAATTATATCTACAAAGTGATATCTACAAGATTATATCTACAAAATTATATCTACAAAATTATATCAGCACCATTGCCAAACGACCGAACGTGTACAGCTTTCATGATGGATCAATTCAATGAGATATCACTCTCTCTATATGCTTTTGTTGCGCTTTAGTCTGTTTTGACTACTTTAAAATCACTTCTAGAATGTATTAGTGACATTCTAATATCCCGAAGCACTCGTCAAAAAAATTCGGTAGTAGTAAGAAGGAAGCGAGCAAACCCAGCAACATACCTTTACCATATATATTAGTTCAAGTGTGAAAGTAATCAGGCGAAATAACATAAAGTGGCCACAAGAAAGTGGCCACAAATGTGATTTTCACAGAATTTCTTTTCAACTTTTGAAATCCTTTGGGAAGAAGGTCCTTAAAAAAATTGGAGGATGAGCTCGCTTCGTTCTTCCTGCTTCAATGAGTCGCTAACTGAAATAATGATATATCGAGAGCGAAGATTCGTAGATTTGAATTTTTAAAATTTCGTCTTCCGTTTTTATTCTAGGCGAAAGTTTTCCACTCGTAAAATGCCGAAAATTCCTCATATTTCCCTTTCAGTGAAATTTCTCTCGTTTTTTTTTGAACTTGCTAATTTTCTCCTCCAGACCCTTTCATTTTACTATTCCAACGAGGCCATTAATCAGTATACGTGGCAATGCTGAATTGTTTTTGAGTGATAATCATTAAGTAACTATGAAACGCATAATATCACTTGTTTGATTGTGTTAAACCAAACAGATGTACATTTTTACAGGCAATTTCGATCGAATTCCGACCTGTTTAAAGATTTTATTTACTCAATCGCCTTATTCGCCAATGATCATATTGATCGTATTGTACGTTACCGTATGTATGAATCACTAATATGATATGTAGATTTCAAAATTGAGCGTTTCAACTTTGTTTTGCATTTGAGATATGCAAATAAACGATAAATTGCGGTATTTATTTTGCGTTTGAGATATGCAAATAAACGATAAATTGCGGTCTTTATTTTACATTTGAGATACGCAAATAAACGCTGGATTGCGGTACACTTCTGCGTTGCGCACTGAGCGACTAAAGACTGCATTGAGAGGGCCTTGGGCACTTGGTTTCTTCATCGAATTGCGCGCTTCATTTTGGCAATCACTTACCGTAGACTATTTTCGAATATGGTTAAGGAGTTTTTAAATGTAAAGTTGGAAACTCGAAAACTTCTAGTTCCCTGACCCTCATCGCTTTGAGAAAACCATTCAAAATTTCATGCGTTCATGTGCTATTTGTGCTTAGAAAGGTCATTATATTCAACCAGTATAGCACTAACGGCACGAGTTGTTAATATTGGCAATTTGAATAATTAATCTGAAGGAACAAACAAAATTCACCTAAAGGGATCTTAGCGGCATCCATAACTTCCTTGTTTCTAAGCGTATAAAGTATACTGCGCTATAATTGGGAACCGTATTAGAGGGTCTTCTCAATTCCGAAATTTCATGAAAGTCCATTTTTACGCTTCTTCACACAAAACGTCAACTCATCGATATGAAAAGCTAATCCATAGTCAAAATACTAATCTTAAGCTTCAATGAGATGCAATCGAGATTGAAAAGAAGTATCCAGTATGGCTCAAGAGATTTTCCGATATATTTTTTTTAATCCATGCACGTCAACCATTCAGCTTTTTTATGATCGTAGTTTCGATATAAGGACGCATTTGATATTCATAGGGATCATTATGCGGATCGCAGCTACAATAATGAGAACAAGTGTACTTATTGAGCGCTGCATGTTTGCTTGCTTATCCAGCGATCACAATCAGTAAACAAGCTACCTGAATTTAGGTTAGAGAGCCTTTTATTTTCCGATAAAATTCAAATAGCTTAAACAGCTCACGAAAAGCTTATTGTAGCATGCGTTCGTTTCGTCTTTCAACGTTCATTTGTTAGTAAAATAAATTTTTATAATCGCATTCGTCTTTAAGAATTTTACAAATGACTCTTGAAAGGACATGGCTTTAAAGGTGCTTTTCATTGATCGATGCTGAGAGTTTTTTGATCTCGAAAGGATCGTTGCTTTTCCTTTCTCATTCGTATACAACTGATAAATGATTTAACAAAAAATTTGAACTTATTGCATGCGTAGTACAAAATGAAAATAAAAAATGAAAAACTAAAAAAAACTAGTTAAAAATGAATGAAAGTAAACTTTTCGTCATGCATAGTTTTGATCTGGAACTTGAAAGTAGCTTCATAATTGAACCAATACTATCAAAGTTTCGTTTTTTTTTTCCAAAAATCAGATTTTTTCAGCTGTTTTTTTTTTCATTAAGGTTTCTCATGAATCTCATCAAGTATATACTAGTACGGTAAGTTTAATTTTGGTCGACTATAACGCCTACTCGTTCTGCGTATCACTTTTTTTTTTGCGGTGATTGCATTGCTTCCAGTTTTGGATTTAAGGGGAAAAACGAGTAGAATGAATGGTATATTTCGCGCAACGATTTTTTTCAAATGTATTTGCGCTCAGAAGGGTTCATTCTTTTTGATATTAGCTATGATGAACTTTGATTGCAAATTTTAAAATTATTAAGCTTTGGCCTAATTAGTGTAATTCAGAATCAGCAAAGAACGCGCAAAATAAATCTCGGAGGATAAAACAATCAAGCTAATGACTTACTAAAAAATGCTTTTTAATTTGCAAGGCCGAGTTGGTGACACGGCCTGCTACTTTCGAACAGCGTTTTTCATGATCGCAAAACGTATAGGAAATGATCGGTTGATGTGTTCAGTAAGTGAGTGATGAAAACTCTTTTGCTCGGCAAGTGTCTTTTAGTGAGAGAGCTTGACAAATTTTTTTATCACATTTTCTATACTTTTTTAAAATGATCGAGGTAATGAGGTTTTCGATACCTCTACGCTCATGTGCAATTCCCATATGATCATGAAGAATAACTCATCAAGATAAATTGCTGAAGATAAGGGAAGACCAGTTGCATGTTTCGCTAAGAAAACCAATTGTCGTTTTCCTTTGCGTTATCATTTTGTCTACAAAAGTGCTCATTAAATGGATTATACAGATATAGAAATGCTTGTCACAAAATCGGTGCAGAAAATAACTAACTGTGTAGGCTGTAGTAGAATAGGTACAGAAAATGATTAATCGTGTTGGCTGTAGTAGAATAGCAATAGCGTTTATGTAGAGGAACCAGGAAGTTCCAAATCGTCATAATAAGGATACGATCAAAAGAACTCGATATCTTTGTTGACACGTTAAATGCGAAAGTTTAATGGAATCAAAACCCATCATCGCCTCCTTTTATCTCTTCGAGCAAATTAAACTTTTTAAAATTTAAGTCTTTTTTTTCTCATAAGTCTTATTTGTCTTCACGTAGGGAATGAAGAAGATGATTTCTTGTGTCTTGCTAGTAGAAATAAATGCCTTTGACCCAAAATCTCAATTTTTTCCTCAAATTCTCAATTGGTCCATGACTATCGTTTAGGTTCAGCCCTACGTTTAAGACAGTAAGATTATTCTGGTATTTTGGAAAGGCCAAAAATGCTGCTTTCTATCGTTGTTACATGTTGTGGCCACTTTGAGCGCACTATCAAGACACACCATTTTTCCCGATAATTTTCTCTAAATTATGAAAATAAATTGTCCATTATGCCATTTCCTACAAACGGCGATTTGTGCCATATTACAAGCGAGATAGAAGCTAAAAATCCGAGCGAAAAAGAGATTCTGAGATTTTTATCTGTAAATGGCCACAATTGGCAAAAACGATGAAGTATTTTTGTTTTTTTGTTTTTACTTTGCCATTATTGCCATTATTCTAGTTGTTTTTTTTGCTTTGAAAGCGTCTTTAAATTTACGAGAGAATAGCAGCCAAATTGTGCTCCCCGTAAATTGCAATGTTTTCGTGAAGCAACATCTAGAATAATAGCAATAATAAAGCATGCGCATTCAAACTGCGAATTGAAAATTGTTTACTTCATGTCACTCTTTGACAAAACAGTTCCAGATCAATGTGACGTTTTTCATGGTGGGCGCTTCTCGTGCGCAGATTGGCATCGACGGATCGCTTGCATTTTTTATTTCATATGCCCTTTGGCAAGTCTACAATTTAAAAAGCACATTATGTAGGTGTTATGCTTGTGCGCATTAATGTACGTGCATTTATCTGTTTGTCTCACCATCCGATATTTTCAATTCGGCAACTGTTGAAGTTTTAGTTACAAACTGAAAACCTCCCATCGATCCCGGACGAAATCGTCCTCCACTGAAACAGGCAAAAAATTTGTATACATTTTATGAGCGATCGAGTCGCTTATTCGATCGGTCATCGAAAAAAGAATCTTAAACATAAGATTTATAAGGTCGATATGATCGAGTAGAATTTGAATTGCTGTTGCTTACGAGCAGTTCATCAAGCTTTACTTTTCTGATACATGAAATATGGATGTCGTCTGTAGCGTATTCCCACTTGTTTGGCAGTGGCTGAGGCCAGTATCATATTTCAGGACGTTTTTTTTTGGCGTTGAGAGAGGCCAGCTTCATATTTCAGAATGTGGGAATGCACATGTGCGTTTTGGTGGGAAAATGCTTGAGCAATTTGGCCTACCAGGCCAACAACTTTCATCAGTTGCCTCAAGTAAAATACGCCTAACAATAATTTCATGTTTTTATTCTTGGTCCTCAATAGGCCGGAACGCTTCTAGGCTGAATTAACTGAACAAAAGAGTGTTCTGTGTTCGCCATGAAGTTGAGCAATCGCACTAGTCATTCGCTGAAACCCATTTGTATGTGTCCGATGGTTTTGACTTGCAAACTTCTTCAGCTAAACTTATGTAATTTTACACTTGGGAAATATGAAGTTTTGCATTTGGGAAACATGAAATTTTGCATTTGGGAAACATGAAATTTTACATTTGGGAAACATGAAGCTTTGCATTTGGGAAACATGAAATTTTGCACTTGGGAAACATGAAATTTTGCATTCAGGAAAGATGAAATTTTGCATTCGGGAAACATGAAACTTTGCATTTGGGAAACATGAACTTTTGCATTTGGGAAACTCGATCCTCTTATAGGGGTATAGGAACCAAGGCATATTTCATGCCAGAAGTTGGTAGTTATTTCGTTTGTTCCACATTTGTTCCAAAATTGTTTTGCGCTATAAACAATCACATATGCTTGCATATTTCTGGGCGCCTTTCAATGCTTTCATATACACATCTATCAAAAGAGTAAAAACAATGCACACTAACATTCTTTATTACTAAGCGCACACGACTTTGGGTCATTTACCGGTCGATACTGGGAATTGCAGAGTCAGCAAAAAAAAATAGCGTGAAAGAGCGAGATTTCGTTTTGCTCATCTTACAGTGATAACAAAATCGAATATTTTTTCTCCCATTTCTGAGAAAAGAGTTCGAAAATTTAGCCTCTCCCATCCCCCACCCCCCTGCGTCCCCTTTCTTGTCCTCATGCGTAACGAAGAAGCTCAAACATTTCCTCCATTCACTACACTTGACCGGGGAAGCCGAAAATTTTGGGTTTTGGTTTGTAGAAGTTTCAAGTCAACGGAAAGTAACACCAGAAATTTGTTTCTTTTGATCGAAAAGCACAATTCAACCTCGGACATTCAATTATGGTGTTAATTTTCCTGCAAGGATTCCAACTATGTGGGTCAAAAACAGGATTATCATAACTAGGCTATCACTAGCAAATATTGTTACCATTTGGGTGCTAATATCTGCAATTTATTGCAATAGGCTTCCATAGCAACCTCTCAAAGCAATTTTGCTTAGAAGGATTTGTTTTTTTGGTTGCCAACATGAAACATATTTTAGAATTGATTTTTTGCGAGCAAATCGATGTGCCGTTTGACCGTAACCAATAGCTCTTAAAGTAATGGTTGCAGGGGTGCAATTAATGTTTAACACCTCAACTAGGAAAACATCAACTGAGAGTCGTTGCTGAATGCCGTCTTAAATTACACAGGGCGTGATCTAAGATTCAGATGGCCAATGCTTCAAACGTCGCTGCTTTCGACGAGGGAGTGTAGGTTTTAAGGCTCTTATGGGAGAAATAGCAAAGTACAGGAGATTATGCGGCATTACATTTAGCCGTAAAGTGTAATCACAGCCTCCTGGTCCCATGCACTTCCGAATTTTGCAATTTGTCGAGATCTACTATTTGCTAATTATATCCGTTTTGACGACTGATTACTACTGGAAAAGTATAACTCTGTTGTTGATGGCAAACAATTTAACGTAGAGTGCATTTAAAAATGTGTCAAAAAAATGACTGAATTTCTCATCAGAAGTTTTTTTTTTCGAGAAATCATTTATCGTAGAAGAATCAGATCATATTTTTTTAGTGTCTCACTAATCGCTCAAAAAGGATCATTGTTGATGGTTCTCACTTTATGAAGTTAGCTTTTCAGCTAGCAACATTAGTGATCACATTTATAGAAAAGAAAAATATCATTGATGTGGGGTTCGTTGAAATATAATTTACTGCATTATCTGCTAATAATCTTTCATAATCTAGCTCATAATCTCGTTGATCATCTAATGTTACATTCATTACCTTTTTATATTCAGCTGTTTGTTTAACATAGTCTTTGGCCGTATATCTCATTAGTTTGCTCAGCACATGATCACTACTTGTCTCTAACCAACGGAAGACGACAACATGCATACTAATGGCTAGTTGCTTAGCAAGAAAGCTAATCCCGGAAATGCGCTTTTCCTCTCTCGGCAGGCTGTTTGTTTTTAGCGCAATGTATATATATGTTCGCAGATGCGAAATCATTCCGAATTTGCTATCATCATTCCCATGCGCATCTCGTTGCTCGAAAAGAGACTACAATTCTTTTACGATTTATTTTTATTGATTTTTTATTTATTTAATTAATTTATTTATTTTATTTATTTTATTTTTATATTATTATTGAAAATTTATATCTATTTATTTTGCATTCCATAATTTTGTAAGTGTCAAAAAGAATCTTCTTGTATAAAGCGTATAGCGAAATGGAAAACAAACTTCTACGAAACGATAAATCGAACAACAATGAGGCGCGAAATATTTTAATTCGTTTTTCGATTATTAATGATTATGAGAAGAAAACTAATCTCAACTGATGATGATTTATAGTTGAAACGTTGAGCAGAATAAATGGTAGTATGCTGTATTTGCTGTACATAGAATATAACTCCATCGATACCAATTCTTACATCTCTTCTTATATGTCATATATTTCATGTATGACATTCTATTTCAATGCAACCAAGATATCACAATATGCGTTTTTAGCAATATTCATTAAACGTGTCAAACTCTTTCAACGACTGTTCGAAAATCGAATGATGATCGATTAATTAGGCGGCAATATCTTCGGCATGATTGTGGATCGAATGACGATTGTTGCTGTATAATGTGCTCAAAAGAGCTTTTCATGAAATCGCATTGCTTTCGTTGTTGTGGTATTTTCCCTGAGATTTTTCACGTCCGTTTCTCTGAAATTTGTCATTTCTGGTCAAAAAAAAATTCAAAATAGGTAAATGCACGTTCAGCATTTCATTTACTCACTGATGAACAGCTAATATCACTACGCTCATGTTCTACCATATCATGCTGATTCTTTGTGCCCTTAATTCCGTTAAAATTCATATCGTTATGTCTCAACGCTCTGAGCTTTTGTGCATATAAGTTGGATTTTCGAGAGTGACATATGGCGTGTATTAAAATAGATGTCTGAAAGCTTTCGTTTAAAGAATGATCACTTGCAGACTTCTTTTCTGTTCGTCATTTCAAAAATCTTATAGATGCTTTGTGCTGTCAAAGCCATAACTCATCGTTTCATATCTTTATCTTAATTGTTTAAACAAGTGGTACTCAAACGGAATGTAAAACTAACATTCGACGTGTAGATACGATTTGGAACCAAAGCAGTTTACTTGGCCTAATTTTTTTTTGAAAAACAGTAAAATTTTACTTGTGGACTTATTTTTTTGCAAAGTTGAGGCTGAAATTCTGCTTTCGATAATGCTCGTTTGTTCGGCTTTGAAAAGGATTAAATTTGAAAAATTTTTTGAAAATAAGTGCCATAAAAGATGCATTAAAATCGAAAATACCGCAACAATTTTAAAAGCGCAGGATAGATGAATTTTTTTTGAAGTTCTTGATTTTATTTTATTTTTTACTTCGAAGACTCTGGATTTTTACAAGTAACTTCACCTCATCCGATCGTTAGAAAACCATCTCCTCTGAAATGAATTGAAAAAATCGTTGTTTATTCGGGGAAAGCTTATCTAAGAAAATGTGTGCAAACGCTCCAAAGGTGCCACACGGTACGCGTTTCATGTTGTTCGTTTTGCGTGTTTTTTGTAAACCTATACAGTTGATCGGTTTTAGTTTGTAAAATTACGCGTGAATGATAATCGAAATGCTTATAAACACTTGATAATTGAAATGCTGATAAGTACTTGATAATTGAAATGCTTATAAGTACTTGATAATTGAAATGCTTATAAGTACTTGATAATTGAAATGCTTAAAAGTACTTGATAATTGAAATGCTTATAAGTACTTGATAATTGAAATGCTTATAAGTAGTTGATAATTGAAATGCTTGTATGTACTTGATAATTGATATGCTTATAAAAACTATGTTATTCTTTAGTTGAACTATAACAACGAAAAAGCATACTGTGGGCCTTCAAGAAATGTTTTTGTGCCTTTCATATGACCTTCAATGAAACAAACAACACATTGATCCCCATTGTCAAAAATGATGTATGAAAACTTTTTGAAGATGCACCTGATTTCTCCATAGAAACACTGAGAAATTTCACAAGAGTTTTTTTTAAAGATTATCTCGCACTCATAGATCGATAAGCCATATTTAAAGGATACAACAAACAACAAAGATACAAAGGTAGCTGTAATTTCACCGATTTCCTTCACCGATGCAGCTGACAATCATGATTAGGACTGAGGGTCATTGCCTCTTCCCTTTCATGATTGTTGTGACCAATTTTGACCGACTGGCGGTCAGCCTGCTGTCGATCCTTTAATACATTAGTTATAAATTGTGCACTGTGATCATTTCAGATTTTCGACACCAGACTATCAGCTAATCA
>JPKZ01001548.1:184780-214685 GCA_000803305.1 Toxocara canis
GGGAGGGCTGTAAAATTTGCAATCTTCTAGTGAAGTGAGGGAGGGCTCAGTCGAAATAGGAACTACGCCGAGTGAACGCTATTTCTGCATTTCTGTAGTCTCTGCTGAGTGGCGTTTTCAGTGCGGAAACTATGTCCGTGGAGCCATGTCAAAATGAAGAAAGATTTCTGCATCATACACAAGAGCAGAGGTTCGGCAGAGCTTATTCGCAGTAGCAAACCATACCTGGAAGGAGGAGGGTGGGGGAAGGAGGCTTCTTTCCGGGATAATAAGGTGATTTACTCCACAAAAAAGTCAACATGGCAACTAATATCGGGAGAAATCTGAGTCGATTTCAGCACCCATCAAAATTTCCTGGCACTACCATGAAAACTTGTTTCTGAACATTTAACTGCCAACTTTTTGCAAATACTTATTTTCAGCTCCTAACTATAAAATGATTCGTATCTACTACTATTACCTCAAACTGTAGTTATTTTAACGATTGTTCACGTTCGTTCACCGTATCGAATAACAGCATCGCGTGATAATTAAGCGAGAAAAAAAGTGCACTATAGCGCTAAATTCACTGCGAACTTAGCAGCACAAAATTTGATCAAATGTTGACTGATCATTTGCGTGCAAATTTTTGGCTAGGATATGCCTCCTGGCCAATTTAATAATTAATTCGTCCAAATGAAAGAGCTTTCAAATTTTTTTTAACTTTTTGACTCTAACCAAATGAGTGGCTCCAAAAATTCCCTAGGGCCGAGGAGATTGTTTGAAACTTATGGTTTTGGATTGTACCTATCAAATCTGATAAATTAAGCTTCAATTTTTCCTGAGTTTAAGCTATCCGACCAACAAAGGAGGGGAAACGCATTCACACAGATGAACAGACGTGATGTCATCATAGCCCGCTTTGCAAAACTGCAAGCTAGCCAAACTTCATAAAAATGGCATCATCACTGATCATCACTGATAGGCATTGTAGTAAACGTGAAGAAAAACTCCAAAAAGAAACTTGCTGTTGCGACCTGTTTGTAATTCTTTTAACAACTAAGCTAGTGCTTCTCTAATCAGAATTCATATGTCTCATAAAAAAAAGAGGTTTTTCTAATCAAAAGGGATCTCCTTAAAAGAATGTTTGTCAAAGTTATTAATTTATTTCAGATCATTAATTACCTAAGATTCTTTCCTCAAGTTTTAATTTAAAAAAAGCGCTCCTCACTATAGTGCAAATAAGATGCAATTTGATTGAAGCGTAAATTTCAATCGATTAGTGCAAAAATGCATTTTATTTATTCTTTTTTATCGTTTTTTTGGAATTTATAAAAGCCTCGCTAGAGAACTAATATATCAATAAGCTTACAAAAATTATTTGGACACATCACATCTGGTCAAGTAGCGTTCCCAAGTCCTGTGGTTTACTTACACGATAATGTTTCTTTTAATAACTCCTGGAACCTTTGCACTCACCTTAAACCACACGTTCTCGCTTGCGTTCATGTTTGCTTACAAAAGTTGGTAGGAGTCATTAACCTTGCAAACCTGAAGCAGCACTCGAAAATCCTCATTACCGGCCAAGATGATTTCGCCGGACGGCTCCAAAATAACATTGTTTGTCTACTTGAAGTAGGTATTAGCAAGGGAGGTACCGACCACCAGATAGGGGGGTGGGGGAAGGACAGGATGAGAGGCTGGGGCAGGTAGTTGTGGCGACACGCCATCCACCAAAATTTTGAAACGACAAAAGTGAAAGGATACAAAAGGAAGATTGCCTTTACAATTTTTCAAGTTTATATCTTAACTTTTACGAATCCTGATATCAATTAGGCGAAACTTTCGCAGTAACTTTAGGAGATAATCAGGTTTTCGTCAGAGATTGGTAACATCGAGAAAACTTCAGGCAAAGATGGATGAGCAATTATTTTCTATTTTTACTTTTTCCCCAAGTGTTCCGTTGGACTTTGAAGGTCACTGCTACGATGGTGCTAGGAACACATAGGGATATTACTGAGAAATAATGGCTATTATTGAGTAGGAAGGATGTCTGATTCGCTATATGCATGGGAACGATCTCTGGCTTCCTATATATATGGGAACAATCTCTGGCTTTCTATTTGCGCTGTAGTGCTCACGGTGGTGACCTTTTAGAAAGAGACGATGCTGCAAAAAATGGCAGCAGTTCGGCGGGTCCCGAATCATGAGCAAGAATTGGGCTGCTTTATTGCCAACATTGCCAATTCAGCTAATCATTAAACTAAGCCGAAAATCGTTGTGGGCAAATGTCCCCAATGCATCCTTTGTGCTGCAAACGTTCCGCTATGCGAGTCAAATCAGTTATAGCGGCTTTTTTTTCTGAGGAACTTTGATCTTCTTAAATGACTCACTGATCTGTCAAATTCTGAAGGTGAGCGAAATGCGTCAGCTATCGATTCACTCGCATTAGGTTTGACTTGGAGGCTGTAACAAGAAATTATTAAATATTCAAAAGAGATCGATTTTTTTTCAGAGGTTTTCAGATTTTCAGGAACGCAAATTGAAAAACGATTCAGTGGTGTTAATAATTCTGAAAACTTCACAAAAACTTGGTTTCGATGAACTGTAAGGTAAAGCTTACCGAAAATCTGAAGAGCACTCTTCCCAGAAGTGTTCGGTTGTTTCGTCAACGAGATAAACTTAGTTGCACAGAGGAGAAAATCGTACGATTTTTTTTTTGGTAGTAAATATATAACGGCAACCCAAACCGCACTGGTTGAGATGGAGAAATGATTCAAGCAGAAGGATCTTGTTATCTGCGATTGCTGAATGCAGCGCTTATGTGCGCTTACTCAAGTATGCAACGCTCGAAGAGAAATTCTCATAACATGTGGCTTTGTTAGGCAACTAAACGGTTAAACGAATTGCAGAAATCAGTGTGTGCGTTGTTCGCCGATGTTGCCGCTGTTATGCTTTTGCTTAATGCTTGTGCCCTTGTGCCCTCTTTGCATGTATCTGAAATATCTTTCTGATATCAACAATCTATACTGATATCTCTGATATAAGTGTGGAATATATCAGAGATATCAGTGTAGATGGTTGTTATCATCGATAACAAAACATCGTTGTAACCGATCATATACATGATTAAAAAAATAAAAAAAAACTTTAAGTAGCCAATGTGAAGAATTCGTTTCACTAAATGCGATTCGCTCATCTGTTTTCGAGAAATGGACAAAACACTGCCATATTGCATTCATTGTATATTTGAAAGAAGTGCGTGACACCGACGTTTTTTGATCACCGAAGTTCCCATAAAATTTATTTCTGTTTAGAATATTCTGTTCTTCAGTATTACGGTAGTGCGATAATATTGAATTCAATACTATATGTTGTTCTAACAAATTTTTATGGTTTTCAGAATTATCAATATCATTAAATGGTTTTACCAATTTCCGTTCGTGAAAATCTGAAAATCTCTGAAAAAAAATCGATTTCTTTTGAATATTTATTAATTTCTTGTTAAATAATTGAATTGCTCAACGTTTTTTTTTGGATTTCTTCTATGGGAAGAAGAAAATTTCGATGATTTTTCTTGGAAAAAAAAATTCATTGCATCGATTTTAGCTTAAAAAATTTGAAAAATTTTCTAAAGATATCGATATTCATTAGGAAAACTTTCTCAGTTTCTATGTGCAGTTTCTGTTTTGAGAAAACACTTCAGCACTTGGTTTTTTTTACCTTTGTTGAGAAAAAAATGCTCATTATTGTTATGGCTTAAGAATCTTCGTACTTGTTTATCTTGTGTTCATGAATGTTAACAGCGTTTTTCAGTTATGACAGTAAGTTTCTAAGTGATGATGAAATTTGTTACTATTCACAAAAATCGTTTTTATTAAAAGGGATGGAGTTATCCGGTGTATTGTCGTCTCCTTATTTGTGCCTTCTTCTCGATTTGACGCTCATCATGCTATACACATATGAGGCTTACCACAACGGTCCAAACATGGCTTAGCGTTTCAACCCGAACGGTGATATGGCACTTTGTGCGGTGGATTCTGGTGAAAGAAAACAGACGCTGCATAGCCTACCACCAGGGCAATAAATTCAGCGTTTCGCTAAGCAGCGAATGAAATTCACAAAATTTCAATAATTGTATTACGTACCCATCGGTCAACATGACGAAATGAATTTCAACTCAAATGCAAATGCAAATGAATTTCAACTCAAATGCAAATACAAACGAATTTCAACTCAAATGCAAATACAAACGAATTTCAACTGAAATGCAAATGCAAATGAATTTCAACTCAAATGCAAATACAAATGAATTTCAATTCAAATGCAAATGCAAATCTCATCGGATAATTCGTCGAAAAAAAAGCAGCATAAAAATACGGTGGTCTGATGTCGATGTGGATTTTTTGCATTATTCTATCGTCATTTCCATCTCTATGCGAATTGCTCTTTCCTCAACTAATTCAGCTAATTATTGAATATCGCCTAAGAATGCGAGAGGAGAATTCGAAGAGAGAAAAGAGACTGAGAAGGAAGGGAAGGAGGTGGGAAATAATCATAAAAGCAGTTGATTTTATGCATGCTTTCAATGTCAACGAATCAAGCAGCAATCATGCAAGGCTTTTTTGGTTTCGAGAAGACGATGATGAGTCGTTTTTTTTTCTTTCTTTTGAAAATCGTCTTTTTTCGGAAGGTTTTTTGAAACTTCGAAACCCATATTGCGTTAAAGTATACCCAAGAAAAATAGTGTTTCGTAGAGAAACAGAGATAACCACAACATAAATTAAACAAGTTGATTGCAGAAAAAAAAATTCAAAAAAAAAAAACGACGTTCATGGCAAATGAGCCTAATTCATCGACGAAGACATTTCGCTTCCTTGAATAACCAACCTTGAAAGAAAAATCGTTAGCTAACAACCTTTATTTGGGGCTAGAACTTCTTTAGCTTTTCCATTTTGCGCCCTTACTGAACTGCCGAATTTAGTAGATTCTGATATGAATACAGAAGTCTTTTTTTTGCTTTAGTTTAGTGTTCTGCATGTTATTGCAGATGTTGGTCGTATATATGTGAAACATGTTCCATCTACCGTACTTACCTAATCTTATAGTGTGAAAAAAGTATCGACAAATAATGTCGCGAAGCTTTCGTAATTATGGCAAAATTTTTTATGACAAATTTTATGGCAATATGGCTAATTATGACAAAATTTGGTAATTATGGCAAAATGTGAACATAATGAACGAATATTGGAAAAACCTAATAATCGCATTTTGCCAACCTTCAATTCTTATCACAACTTGAAGTTTCGATATTTCGGGTGATCGATGACTCGTTGACGGCAACTTCAAAGTAGAGAACGGGATGGCAATACTCTGGCTGTGTTATGTGCTCGGGAAACCAATTTGAGGCTGCGCCAGCCTTTCATTGTTTGCCTTCTATTATTAGTTTAAAATAGCGTCAAAGTAGGAGGTGCTCGTTCCACAACAGCGCCGACCAGTCACCACGGGTAAACCATATGTAAAAATTGGGCGTGCTTACGAGCTAATAGTCCTCATTATATGAGACGCACATCCATTTGCTCGCTGCCAGATGGTTACTCCAATATTTTTTCATCGTTAAGGCCGTTGTGTTCGGTTTTGAGATTTTAATTGAGGTAATTATCAGTCGAAAAAATATCGTTTCGTCACTCTTTTTAAAGTTTCCCGCAGTTGGTATGGCAGAGTGTAAGTGCTTTGATAGAGTCACAGAGAGTCGCACGACTTGCAGTTAACATTCCAGTGATTGGCCATGATCAAAGACCAACGTTCGAATCATGGCATGCAACGCCTCATTGGACGGAATAAACCGTCGCCCTCCCCAAACGTTGTTTTGCTCTGCACATGACCGCGCAATAGCAATTCTGTTGATTGCTTAGAATTAATTGCAATGAAGTTTGTTGCCACCATAGTGTTTCATCTATAAGGGTGCTTCTCAACGGGTGGCAATATTCAAATTCGCCGTTGGCGAGATTGCTCTGTGGGGTTGACTGATACTTCAAGGTTTAGTACGGTTCGCGCAGAAAGCCTAAAATAATATATAAACCTGGATGACTCCGTATCGCCATCGACGTACTCGCTTGTTATGTGCATTGGCCAATTTGGCGTTTGAAATGTTCACTGAAGCGGCATAATGTGTGTACGCATGCATGTGCGTTTCCGTGGGTCTACTCGGTAGTTTGAGCTCGGAAAACAGTGAAACAAAAGCTTTGAGATAACCTCCGTTCCTCATTTTCATGCCAACTCGTCGACCTTGCTGATTTGTGTACCGTTTTAAATAGGCAAAAAATTTGCATGCATCTTAGGACCAGTCGGATAGGGTTGTCTACCGGTCCGACCGTAGAAAAACGAAGCTTGCACAAAATTTCTGTGCAAGCGATTGGTCAAATTGAATTTTTAAGTGTCTGTCATTTGCAAACAGGTACCAAAACAGCTGCTTTGATACGTCAACCACCAACCGTGCAGCCCGGCGATGCGCTTTTCCACTAGTTTTTTCACGTACTGTTTTATCTAGTTGAACGTTGCGTTCGTTTAGAAAACGTTAATTCGATTTTTGCAAATTTTAAGTTTTCTAATTCGAAGTCCTTAAGGTCATGTAACTTTGTTTTAATGTGTAAGATGGAGGGGTGAATAATTTTACGTATCAGCGGTAAAATGATAGTGCTAAAATCCAAACGCAAAAGAATACCTTAACGGCGCGTGTTCTTCTGATTACAGCAATATTTACCAGTTCATTGCTCCCGTAGATTCACTTGCTTTCATATCCTTGAAATAATTTCAGCAGCCATTGGCGTAACAAAATGAGAGGCAGTGGGAGGTGAAGGGGGAGGGGGGTGGGAGGGGTGCTGGAGATGTAAAGGCTGCCAGTTCACACTTCATTTCAGTTTTCGAATAGGATTTTTTGCGTTTCAGTCCAAAATATAAGCAGAGGAACTCGTATCACTGATGCCATATGAATAAGACGGTAAAGAGATGTAATACATATAAAGAAATGTTATATATATATATATAATCTTTCACGTGTAGCGTATTTTTTGACCTTTGACGATGGATTCCCCATCCATTAGGGCTTGTACTTGACGCATTGTAATGTCGTCGACCAGCTCTTGCTACCGAAGTGTTTAGTCATTATGGAACATAAATCGACGCAGATTTCAGGATCAATTTATACGCGAAATTCAATGGACAATAGCATGAGTATCGCACCACGAAATGACGTTTCATCAAATCCTTTGTCGTCTATCGTTAATTTCACCATAACAGACTGCGAATTTGCTAAGGAGATGTCGACAAGCTCAATTATTGTGGTAAATCATCCTCTCATGATATGTCGAAAAAAAAGATCTGGATTTCATGCATTTAAAAATCTGATGTGTGATGAACTAAGGCAAACTATTTAATTACGCCCGCCGATTCATGAAAATTTCTCGTTTGTGCTTCGATATCATGAAGGGGTCATTGTGATTTTTTTTTTGAAAAAAAGGGTGAAACTTAATTTTAATTAGGGAAGCACAAGGAGAGCTGACGTGCTTTCCAAAAAATCTTTTTAGAAACACTTGGGGAATTTCCTCATTGTTTTGGATTTGGTTGAAAAGATTTCGAACAGATTTTTAAAAAGCAACAGTTTTTGTCTTCTGAACTATCATCATTCTGCAATTTGTGGTTAACGCTTATTGGGGAAAAGCGGGATCAATGGCATCGATAAAAAGGCGACAAACTTTTTTGTAATGAGCAAAATTTTCAAAGCTCTCAACAAGTCAAATTTTTAAGAAAAATTTTTGCAGTTTGTTTCTTTAGAGTTAAAATTTCAACACCATTAACATCTTTAAGCAGATTTGCCTGCAAGGCTAGAATCCGAAAAAGAAGAGAATTTTTTCCTCATTCAAAATATTTGTAAATGCATGCACCTTTCCTTCTACAAGTTTCGTCTAACGCTGCAAGTGAAGATTCTTAATCCTGTTCTCATCGTAAGAGGCAACCTAAAAACGATTATTATGATCTTTATGATCTCAATTGATCTCTGTGATGCAAAGGCTTTGTGACCAATAGAATCGAACACATGCTGAAATGTGCGCGTTAAAAGTTATAGGCATTGCGAGTGGCACAATTAGTATTATGCCTTATGGGGTTCTTCTCGAGTGTACCTTTCATTTATGTTCTCTGCTCACAAACAGCTCATCAGCTTCATGTGAACGTTCGTCTATCACTTATCAGTCTTACAGTTGGCGCTGTATTCGCTTGCTTTCAACTTTTCATCAGTGCTTTTTATACGTAAGTTGAACCTTTTGAAACTTGTAAGGAGTGCGGGCCTCAGTGAACGACAACAAGTTCGCATAGGCCAGTAAGGGAAATGTTAAGTTTTTATGACAGATCCTGTTTACTTAAGGTCTATAATTCGTCGATATTCGTCGAAATTCATCTCCGGATTCCGTTTTGTTCGTTCACGCATTTTGTCCTATTTCTCTGTAGGTCAACAAAGCAAATGCTTGTCTAGTCAGGACTAAAAGACTTCTCCAGCCTTCAGAAAAACTAGAAATTGCAAGATCGAAAACTCGCCTATTTTGCTATCGAAAAGTCTCGAGGATGTGATAGAAACGCTCCATGGTACTATGTAGGTCGAACGCAACCTTCGTAAAAATAAATGACTATGAGAGACGCTGATGGTGACTATAAGAGCGAGCGTTTTGGTTGAGGGTTTTATGCATATCGAGAGTTTTATGAACATCGGTCGGACAGGGTTGGCCATAAACATCGGCCTGACAGGATTGGCCATAAACATCGGTAGGACAGGGTTGGCCATAAACATCGGCCGGACAGGGTTGCCATAAACATCGGTCGGACAGGGTTAGCCATAAACATCGGTCGGACAGGGTTGGCCATAAACATCGGTCGGACAGGGTTGGCCATAAACATCGGTCGGACAGGGTTGACCATAAACATCGGTCGGACAGGGTTGGCCATAAACATCGGTCGGACAGGGTTGGCCACATATAAAACGCAGATCGTTCACTTAATCGACCTAATGTAACTAATGACAAAGGAATGATTGAATAGTTGGCCAGGAAGGATATTATTCTCATCGTGCAATACGTTTATGCTTCAGCATATTCTTCGCTCTAAGTTGTTTTTTTTTTCTGAGGCGTTTTTTTGTGGCGACTAAATGATATCAAAACTTTAGAGCTATTTTAGCAGCAACGTTCTCATAAAACGTCTTTTGTGTGAATCCATGAAAGCACATACTTATTTACGAGCTGAATATCGGTACTATTTTCTAGAGGATAAATTTGAAATTCAAAATTCCCACGTCAACCTCCCTTCAACTACATCAAAGATTTTCTCGAAAGCATTCGGAATCTATCTTCTCCAATAGAAAACATCGATCAAGCATGAATTCCCGATTGGATGAAGTAAAATATTTCACTCGCTACTTTTACATTTTGGCTAGAAGTTTTTATTTGTACCATCTATACCATATACAAATCACCCATTTATTACCCCCCATAAGTCATTTTGCCTGTATTTTCGTTCTGTTTTTATGTAGCATTTCAGTTTAATGCAAACACTAATAAGCGAGGATGCTTGCGACTTTATGGTTGACTCATATGTTTGTGCGTTAATCCGTTCTCCAATCTTATTTGCAATTTATTCGACAATATTGGGAAGTATGGTATTGGCTGCCGAAAGAGCTATAGCGACGATTCATTTTAAGACCTATGAGTCACATGGATCGGTATATGTCGGCATAACACTAGTTCTTTTCCAAGTATTATTTTATTTTTTTAATTACCTATGTGTTTATAAATATATATTTAGTTATTTATTCATTTGAATGTTTAATATACACTTGTCCATCTACCTGCTTCATCTATTAAATTGGCATTCCTATTTTATTGCCACCTACCATCCTCCACCTTTTTTGGATAACATCAAATATGTGGATCCATGGTAAAGAAATAACCAAGTTGTATTATCATCCTAGATATTTCCTCGAACACAGCTTCCTTTTAGCAGAGTTTACTTCTCAATATGTTATCTTCCAAGATGATCGTTTTTCTAAATTCCATTTTGCTACTGACTGTCAACGAGGCAAAACAAGATCCAACCTTAAATCATTGTCGTAGAGATCACAAATCATGATGGTATTTTTTAGTCACTCAATCAAAAACGGTCAAGCATTCCTTTAAGAAAACGGTTCTCATATTTTGCCTCAATAAATATCCTTTTACCAATCCAACATTTTTCTTTGCAATGATTATCCTTTTAAAGGATCTGATCCTTAGATCTGATTATCCTTAGATCTTCAGCCATAATTGTTTCATCCAAAATAGTTGATGTGCGATATGCAAAGTGATTTATGCAAATTCGCAGTGGTTGATCGCATTGGGTTTGACAGTATTCGTAGTTGGAATTCGATTATCGCCGGGTCATGTCCTCTACTGTTCGATCTATATCTCGCATCCACGATCCGCAATCTATTCGATAACGATGATTTCTGTCATGGAGACGGTGGCATTGCTATTGTCATTTGTATTGCTCAAAATTAATCAACGCAAAAGGGTATCTGAATTTATAAACAATTCTCTACACTCACTTACCGAACGTTACCAATTACAGGTACGTAAATGTGTTTGCACATCAACGCACTTTTTTTTAAACCTTTTCCGTCCAATGAACTGTTTTGTACGCTTGCTTACTAAAGAGAATAACCTTGAAACATTGCTAACACCATAAACTTCCGAATTTATCCACCTAGAGGAGTGTAACATTTCGATTGATTGGAGGCGGATACTTTGCTTAAAGATGAAGGGGGGGGGGATTGAGCGAAGTCTGCTTATGCAAAATCTCCAAAGAGACAAACAATTCGAGAGAGCGTTCAGTTTTAGGGAACTGGGCATAAATTAGCATGCCTGAAGAAAGAACCAAAATTTGAGTGAGATATCAAATTCGACTGAGGTAGATTGTCGATCCTTTACCATTATAATGAAACTAAATTTGGAAATAGAGATTAAATTCTACGAGTTATGGAAATTTTTTAATGACACAAATCGCTCTATAAGGAGCCGAAAGAGTTAACATATAAGGAGCTTCTAAGGAGTCTCCATTTGCTTATTATCGCTGTAGCTGTGAACTATATTTACATCGTACATTAAATTTCCAAATAGTTTTATATCGCTATACTGGATGTGATAGTTGCATTGATATTTTCAGGAGAATATTCGCATGATGCAAATATTGATCCCAACGATGACCGTACACGCTGTGCTTAGCATTCTTTGTCTCATCGCTTTGTTCATCTTTGCATTTTTTGATAAGTAAGTCTGAAGCAAGTTTTTCCAACTCATCACTATTCATCTCTAGATTTTCTAAATGCTTTTATTTGATAGCATGATATGAGAGCAATTTATGTTGTAAGATCAACGACAAGAATTACGTATAACGGCGAGCTAATTATCGTTGGATCATAGGCGCCGTGCAATCGTTTTCCTTACTAATTATTACTGCATAGTTTCGTGTGCGCCTATAATCTTTTTGATCACTTTTTATAGGAAGTCAACTCAAAAGCTTTTTTTTTTAAAAAAAATTTTATTTCATCTAGATTTGCTTGCTTTCTATTGCTTAGGGGTTCCATGAACGATTACGAGAACTCATACGCTAACTTAGTGAACAGTAGCGATCTCAATAAAAGTGAATTCAGCCCAAATTTTTTTCCAGTATTAATTAATCTTACGTTAGAGTTTTAGCGTCTTTAATTTGACTGAAATGAGGGACTCAATTTCCTGTCTAAAATCAAAAATTTTTTCGAGCGTGGAGAAGGGCGGAGAATACTTGTTGCCGAAACTCCTCTTGTAGATTTCCGACTTTAAGGAATCCATAGTATCTTTTATTAAGTGAAATTTTAAACGAGGAATGATTGCTTGATGCTCACACAATTGTACAATTTGGAGAGATAGAGAGGATTGGACTCACATTTAGAGCTGCGCAATAGAAATTCTCCGTGCACGGAGCAAGAGTTCCTTCGAGGCTAACATTGCCCCTTGTACGAAAATTCAGTGAATGGTAATGATTTGTTGAGGAATCCTTGTTTTGCGTAAACCGCTATTTATAACCCTTCTTTTAAGAAAAATCGAAATGGAAAAAGTTTGATTCTCGTTACAATTGTCACATCAGCTTATGAACTTAAATTGACAAACCTTTCAAACGGATTATGAAAATGTCCATAGAATGCATTAACTAAGCTTACATTAACTAAGCTTACTCGTAACCCTGCGATAACTAGTTATCACTATCAAGAGTCATATTGTTTAAGTGATTTTGTCTCAGCAAAATTCTAATATACCCTTTCTTCGAGTCATATGTAGGACATAATTATTCGATTCTCGTAATGTTATATCCACAAAAGTATTTTGCATTGCGAATTAATGACACACTTTCCGTCGAAAAGAGAAATGCATTAGGAATGAGATTTCTTCTTCCTGTTGATTGACAAAATTTGGCGCTCACCTTTAATTTGATGACAATAATTTTATTTCATATGATCTAATCTCTCATCTGCTGTCTTAAAACGAATCGAAAACAAATAGAGGTTTAGAGAATCTAATGAAAAAAATGTGTTATTTTAAAATTTTTTTGTTATGTGCCTTTTTCATAAAAACCATTTTCTTTAAATATGAGAAGCTGTTGTAAAATGCGCTTGCGTGAGGGTTCTTCTGTCCGCATATTTGTATCCAGAAAGCAAAGTCAGCAGAACAAGAACGACGATGAAAAGTCAGAAATTTATTTTTAAAAAAATACGGCTAAAAATGGCTAGTATAATCAATAGTAATGAATTGTACGTTAGGGCTGTGCTGTATTTTCGAATGTTATTCCGACGTATCTTGGAATTCAGGTGTTTTCGTCCAGCTCTGGTTCCGATTTTTCAAACCAGCATTTCTGGCAATTGTCAGCCATGGACGCGGCTGGAACGAGTGGCCGGGGGTGCGGGGAGGAGGGGGAAGGGAGGATAGAGAACGTAATGATGAAGAGGGTGTGTGCCGTAAATTTTCATCGCCATAGACGCGGCTCTTCTAGAAATTCTGCTCTCAGTAGTTTCTTTTTTTAGTTGTTACTCCCTTTGTTATATCCCGCAAGCTCTTCGCCAGCGTGAAAAACGAGTGGATCGTACCCCCTTCCCTCCACTTTAATCATTAAATTATACTATTAGCTACAGTACTGGTATTTACATCACTTATATTAAAAGACAAGTTCCAGAGTGTTTTCTGAGACAAGCTAAATCTTTAGTTTTTGGGGCTATGAAATGAGGAAAAGAAATTTTGCGAAAATTTCAGGCGAATAAGTCAGTATCTTAACGATATGATTAAAAGCTAATTAAAGCAAATGGTAGCGAAAAAAGCGTTACAAAACATAGAAAAGATACATTTAGACGAGTAATATGTGAGCAAAAAGAAGTGCATACGACGAATTAGTTTGTATAAACGATTCGAACCTCAAGCACTAAAATTGAGGCGCGCTGCATACTGATGAACCTTTGGTTTTCGCCCATAACAAAAATGCTGGTGAAGTTCAAAATATACTAGCACACTACGGAAATTACCATATAACCCAAGAAGACTATTGCGAAAAGCAAATTTTGAATTGCCGGTTCTCAATTTTAACCTTTTGAGTTATTTTGAGTTATTTTAAATTTTTACCTTTTGAGTTATTCTATATTTTTACCCTTTGGGTTATTGTATATTTTTACCTTTTGAGTTATTTTATATGTTTTTCTATAATGTTTACCTGCTGCATTCTTCCGATGTTTTTTTTTTGAAAAAAAAGTTGTTTTCGCAAACGCTTAACAAACTCTTTCTATCGAACGTTCTTTGTGCTGTTCATTTCGAAATGCACTGAAGAGTATAACGAAGTTGAAATTCAATTTAGAAAATATGACGCTAGCGACTTAAATTGACAAAATGGTTTCGTACGGCGGCAATACTCTTGTAGTAGTTGCATACCGTATTCCGAATAATTCTAAGATCCCTCAAGATTACAGTAAGTGATCTTTAGCAGGTAGAAAATGCACTTGCGAAGGTGATTTCTTCGATAAGGGTGCAATCAGCCAAGAGGACATTTATGGGAGGCAGTTTGGGGGGAGGACGGGGGAAGGGATAAGGGAGAAGGAGGGTTAGAATGAGGGATGTTGGCAAATAACTCTAAGGTATGACTTAAATTTTATAATTTCATAATGTTGAAGTTTAGTGCACTTGATGGTCGTTATGCTTATGGATTAGCACCATTTTCTGAGCTTATTTTGCTCTTAATTTCGATGTATGGTTGTGTATTTCCCCTATTCGCCGTTACAAGGAACGCTCAACTACGACAAATAGCACGGTTCTCTCATTTTTCTCCACTTTTCTTCACGCTCTATCCAGTTCAATGTTACCTGCTTAATCGAGCCAATATACACGTTTATAAAACATTGACGCTTAATGAAAGTAGCGTTTTATCATGAACTACCAACAATCGCAACAACGCATATCAACCATTCACAGGATTGCTTAAGCGAAGGATATGCAAATGCTGTAAGTAAACCGAAGCATTAGTAAAGTATAAACAGTATAAACAGTACAAAACGTAAAAACCGAAGTATAAGTAAACGAATCCATTAAAGTTGCTACATGGAAATGTGCGTTTTTTTTGTGTGTGGAAATGGGTAATATGACGAAGGTGCTTGTGAAGATAGTTACCAAGCAGAAAAACTTAGTGAATCGTAACGAATTATAGTAGAATAAATTTTGGCTTATCATTTATATGACATTTTTTTAAAACGTCTCTTTTCGCAAATTACTCTAAAAGAAATACGATATAATGGCAATACAGAATTGTACCGTGCTTGCGTTAATAAATGGCTCATCGAAAAAGATGCTTGACGATTTGACGGTTTGATTAGCGATCGGTCTTTGTGAAATCAGAAGATAAAGCTATACGTTCTGGGAAGCTGCCTAATTGATTGGCTCACGAGTGGAAATCATAAGAGGGCGAGGTTTACAGCAGAACTTTAGTGCAGTTCATCTCTATACAGTTATTTACGTATAAGTCATGTCATAGAAAAACCGTTAGTGCGCAGCGAATAACAACCGCTTTTTATTGAAGGTCGTAGAGCATGACAATAATGGAGAAAGCCGCTTTTCATTGAAATTCACTATTTTGTGGGGGGGGGGGGGGGTTTTTTTTTTTTTGCCCGATCATCCTTTTTTCAATGTTTCACAAGAATTGTTGAGCCATAAAACCTTAGTGCGCTCGAAAATGATAAGATTTCTTCTATTAGCCTCATTTTTTTCAGTGCTGGGAGAAATTTCAGGCGTGCATTGCCGGCTGTTTTTGTAAAAGTGCATAAACCTGGTGATGTACCGGCGGATGATGAACAAACGGCTCTGAATGAACGAGGTCGAGGTGAAGCTCACAGAACACGAACATCGAAGCAAGAAACGGAACGAGATAGCGATACACATTTTGGACTGCTTAGCGAAATGTGGCAGAAATGATATAAGCAGATGAAGTTATCGTGAATCGAGAGATTCAAGAAATACCCTTGTAACAAAGGTGAAATATTGAAAGATTGCTTGAGAATATTTTAATGGCCCCATTCGCGGTCATTAAAAAATGAATGATACTTACGCGATTGATTTGTCTTATACAGATCTAGCTGCTAATTCCGAATGGAAAATGTTCATCTAGTAACCTCGAAATTACTCCAAAGAATTGAGAACCATTCGCACTCTCCGACAATGATCTTCAATTCAGCTGGTTTTGAGAAGTTTAACTGGCTTTTGGAATAAAGAAGTAAAAAAACTGTTACGAATGACAATCGGCACTTGTAACTTATGTTTTGTTTGCTTGGTAAAAATTTACCTGTTTGTAGCGTTAGGAATTTTTGTATTTAAGCGAATGGTTTTGGAGATTTGCGGCGATCTTTTCTTGTTCCCGTTGGTCATTTCCTTCGATGATATTGAGGCTCATTTCAATCTGTTTTATGCTTCTGTTGGGAACTAGTTGGGAATATTGATTAGGAACTGTCGAAGTTGGGTAAGTATAATTTGGCTCCATATTCGTAAACTCAGAACGAGTCGTCGGCCATATGTTATAGGCACTAAACATGCCAAAAAAAATCTGCATGCATTTTCAGTGGCTCATGTATGGCAGCACCATCCCTTAGTAAATTTTATGCAGTCGATCAACTTTGTTGAAAAATAAATTTTCTTTTCATAATTTTTTAAAACATAATTCATAATTCATAAAAATTCATAAATTAAACATAATTCATAAATTTTGATACAAAAAATATATATTAAAATAATTCACAGAAATAATTTTCATAATTTTCGATTCGTTTGGTTGATGGATGAGTGGTTCAAGCGTGTCTTTGCAGCATTCCTGTACATGTTGCCAATTGTGCTTTAGTGAGGCAATTGTATTTTTCCTGTTTCCCTGACAAGTAATTTTTTTTTGAAAAGAAAAAAAGATGGCACAGCAAAATCTATCTGCCAGACGGCTGCAACGATTCATCAAAAACACGTTTAAAAATTCCTCCCGTTTACTTTACTCGAAGTTTGGTGCTGCTACTGCTCGAGGTCAATCGACTCTTCGGTGAATAATTGTTATGAGAGTACAGAAACGTGTGGAAGTGACAAATTTGGTGAGTAAGGAAATTGAGCATTCACTGAAAGCCAACAGAAAGGTGATAAAGCAAAAGCGATTGAACGCACGTCTACGTAATGGAATCTGTAAGCTTAAAAGATATTGTCGTTTCGCTCGTCTTACTAGCCTAGCAGCATTATTAACACTTGTGTACATTACATTTTTTTTGAATTTGAATGCTTCCTATTCTATACTTGCCTATACTAAAGAAATTTGTTAATTTTGTCGTTTCAAGTAAATTGTACTCATTCAAAGGAATGCTCGCGTCATTCACAGTTGCACTCTTGAACTAAACTTTTTCGCAGTCGAAACTCACACTTCACCGTGCTGACCTAAATAACTCCTCCCGACTTCTAGTTATCCTCCCTTCCTCTCTATTCAGCTCCTTCCTACCGTCCTCTGAAAGCTAGTAATTCTAAAGGGCTTTTTTTTCTGCAGAGATCTGTACATTTCTTACTGAACCTTCGTAGGGTGTTTTCTTGAAAGCGAGCGTTTCATTTAAATTAAGTAGTAGTTCATTTAGTGAAACGATAACGTTTATTTCCTCGTTTGCCAAAATGAACGCACGGTTCGAATGCAAACTATTTTATTCAGGATCGGCGCAGACACTTTTTTATATGGTTTTGTTTATTCGAGCGTAATCTAAATTTGCTTATCGAAAATTCGCATGCTAATTTTTCTCAAGTGAAAATTTGCATAATTCGTAAAAATACTGCCTCACGATTTCCTATTATTCGTCGACGTATCATTCAGTAATGAATATCATTTGTAAGTTGCAAGTAATCATTTCCGATTTTGACGATAATTTATCACAATTCTTTTCTTTTAAATGGCCAGATATTTTGAAATCGATTTTCATCGTTCACTATTTCATGTGTGTTCGACATGTTCGATTTTATTGACCTTCGTTAATTGTAATAAGATCGTTTTTATTCGACGTCATTCTATCTGCCCAACGTTCTCAAAAGTAGGCGCATATAGGATTGAACTAGCGTTTCGATCACTTCGTTCATGATCAGGTTCGATTAAAATAATCAAGAATTGATCTGCTTGAAATCTTGGATGTTTAGAGAATCACAATTCCATGCTTATGCTTTACAATCGCTAACAAGAAATAAATCATGGAATAAGTTCAGAGAATCACATATAAATGGCCAGTAGTCTCGGAAAAATTCTTCGGAATTAGAAATCGAATCGAATATTTTATTTATTCGATAGGCAACTACAATCTTTACAACAAATTGTAAACCCTTTGTTCTAGAATACTTTATGCGTTCTCGTTTTAACTTGTATGAAGTCATTGCAAATGCTGAAATCATGGCACGAAAGCGTGAGTAGTAGCGCTCAACTAATTTAGTAGTTTTCATTTTCAAGCGCTTTCGCTTAGCCGCCCGCATTCGCAAAATGCGTCATGACGATGCTGTTATGTCTGTGCGCATTTTTTTCGTATTACCCATCCGTTGGGAAGTGTTAGGTAAAATGAGTTGGTTGAGAACTGTTGGGAACTAGTTGGGAATATTGATTAGGAACTGTCGAAGTTAGGTAAATATAATTTGGCTCCATATTCGTAAACTCAGAACGAGTCGTCGGCCATATGTTATAGGCACTAAACATGCCAAAAAATGATAAAGCAAAAGCGATTGAACGCACGTCTACGTAATGGAATCTGTAAGCTTAAAAGATATTGTCGTTTCGCTCGTCTTACTAGCCTAGCAGCATTATTAACACTTGTGTACATTACATTTTTCTTTAAAATTTGAATGCTTCTTATTCTATACTTGCCTATACTAAAGAAATTTGTTAATTTTGTCGTTCCAAGTAAATTGTACTCATTCAAAGGAATGCTCGCGTCCTTCACAGTTGCACTCTTGAACTAAACTTTTTCGCAGTCGAAACTCACACTTCACCGTGCTGACCTAAATAACTCCTCCCGACTTCTAGTTATCCTCCCTTCCTCTCTATTCAGCTCCTTCCTACCGTCCTCTGAAAGCTAGTAATTCTAAAGGGCTTTTTTTTCTGCAGAGATCTGTACATTTCTTACTGAACCTTCGTAGGGTGTTTTCTTGAAAGCGAGCGTTTCATTTAAATTAAGTAGTAGTTCATTTAGTGTACTTGATGTTGATGCGAACAGAATCGTGCCAAAACGAGCTAATCGGTGGCCGACATCCAGAAAATACGCAAATTGGTGGTTCTGGGAGGCGGAAATGTCCGCTGTGAAAATCTTTTAATTCCTGATTAAAAACGAGCTTAAAAAACTTTGACTTTTTCAAGCAGTGGTTCTTAAATCCGGCGCAGTAGTACCTCTCCCTTCCCTTGTTCCGCCTCCCCTCAAATTGTACTCATTCAAAGGAATGCTCGCGTCCTTCACAGTTGCACTCTTGAACTAAACTTTTTCGCAGTCGAAACTCACACTTCACCGTGCTGACCTAAATAACTCTTCCCAACTTCTAGTTATCCTCCCTTCCTCTCTATTCAGCTCCTTCCTACCGTCCTCTGAAAGCTAGTAATTCTAAAGGGCTTTTTTTTCTGCAGAGATCTGTACATTTCTTACTGAACCTTCGTAGGGTGTTTTCTTGAAAGCGAGCGTTTCATTTAAATTAAGTAGTAGTTCATTTAGTGTATTTGATGTTGATGCGAATAGAATCGTGCCAAAAACGAGCTAATCGGTGGCCGACATTGCCAGAAAATACGCAAATTGGTGGTTCTGGGAGGCGGAAATGTCCGCTGTGAAAATCTTTTAATTCCTCGACTGATTAACTTTGTGATAATTTGGTCTCTTATTAGAACCGTTTTCTGACACTTTAATGCAGCAGCTGCTCATCGATGAATGCTTGAACCATTTCGCACGGAATAGCCATTAATAAAAACATATAAGGGGACTCTAAAAAAAGTTACTTAAATACGAATTTTTTTTTGAAAAAACCCCTTCTGGAAGATCGTAAAAAACATTAAAAAGCAATTATTATCTAAGCTTTTCTGGTATCACCAACGCAATAAAATATTAAGTATACTTTTTTGAAAAGAAATTTAAAAGCCTCCGAAATTTTCAGCTGCTCGCTTGACATTTTGCATTTTTTACTTCTTACAGTCATATCTCTATGAATATTTTCTTGATATAAGCTGTCTAAGCAATTGTTCTTTTAGCAACGCTGCTCATATTCACGACGACTGAGCCATCATTTACTTTGCTACAAGCATATTAAATAGTTGTTATCAACTGGCACAAAAAATTACTGGACATCGCAATGGATGTTTACGTACGAGTATAGCCGATTAGTAGAAACAAGCGAAGTTTAACTGTGCGCACCCGTTCCAGAAGATCATAAAAAGTACCACGCGTTTTATGAAGGTTATATGGGCTTTCCATGAAAATTAGTTGATTTCCATTACCACAAGTGCCACTTACAAGTATTATAAACTGGTACTGTTCGCGTCAATACTTCTTCATCCGTTCACCCTCGTAAACGCAATTTCTTTTAAGTAAATTTTACTGTTGAAGTCGAATTGTGCAAAACTTCATTATGATGAATATCATAATGAAAAATTTCATTATGATAAATATCATAATGAAAAATTTCATTATGATAAATATCATAATGAAAAATTTCATTATGATATTTTTTATGCGATATTATGATATTAATGAAAAATTAATAATTTTAATAAAATATCATAATATAATTTTGATATGAATGAAAAAATTTTCTCATTCAATGTGAAATAAAAACTCTCGCATTAAATGAGAGAAAAACAAGACAAAATATAATTCAAAGCATTAACAACGCAAATAACAAACGGTTTAGAATAAACAAGCTCAAATGATATTTGAATGATATTTGCAGCGATAAAGAAAACAAAGTACACTAAGCATTTCTTCATTAGTTTTGTGCATTACGCAGTAATTCGTTTCTATTTGTCACCTTTTGAAGTTGATAATATCGTCAAATGGAAAGCGGTTGAATTTTCAGCTTAGCAGAACAACGAAGAAAGAACTCTTCTTTTTTTTTCGCGATTTTATGAGGAAAAATGATATCGTTTAATGAAGCTACTGCAGTTGTTGAAAACGTATCCGTAAGCGAGTTTTAATTTTTGCAAAGCGTAAAGTTGTGAAAAAAATTAGAATGGAATCTTTTACGATGTTTTTATGGTGGTGCTTATGAAGAGCTTAAATGGATTTCAAAAATGTTCGTTCAATTAGTTGTACTAAAAATTTCCTGAGCACATTTTTCACGATTTTATTTCATAGAAATCTCGTTTGAATTTTTTTCTTTAACAAAAATTTTTTTCTGATATTTGGAAGGGCAATGGAACTCTCTATGTGCATAGCTAACGAATTGGTAACAATTCGTAAAAAAAAGCATCTTTCCAATTCCGTAAATTTTGGAAAAAATTTCAAATTAGTTTGCAGATGTCATCTCTCATATTCGGATTGAAATTCGCCAAGTCATTCATTACGTGTCCATAATAATCGTTTACTTAGTCGAACCGATTGTCTTTTTTTTGCTATGAATGTTACCAGTAGGATAAATATTTGTAATTTTGCAGAACAAAAAGGAAAGTTTTGAAAGTTTAAAAAAGTTTTGCGAAATACTGGTTGAAATGGTAATAGCAGATGAATCCAAAAATAGGTAGCATGGAGGTTGAAATTTTGTGATATAATTATAGGAGTAAATGTTTTCGATTTACTTAGTAGAATATTTTGCAATAATGTTCACCTACATTGAACAATAGCGAAGAATCGATGGAAAGTAATTATTAAGTGAGAAAAATGAAACATAAAAATTTCTCGAATATGAGACTATTGAAAAGTCTACTTGTGACATTTTGAACTTTCCGAACGATATCGAAAAGTTAACGGCTAGAAACATTCATAAGTTTTTGACCATTTTTCGCAACGGCAAAGAAAATATTTAACCGGATCAGTTAACGAGAAAAAATAAGTGTGAGCGAGCAAACTTCTAACCCCGTCACATTCAAGATATCGTCATACCTGTCAACCATCCGACCTACTTTGAAGTTCTGTGTTTTATCATAGAGCTTAAGGCATACATAAATGGGCAGTATTCATGGAAACAAAGCCTACAATTCCGTCAAAGTTATACCTACAATTATGCATATATTTGATATATGCCTACAATTCTGTCAAAATATCAACAAGCTTGACCCTCAATACCTTTGCTTCACATTTCAATAGTGCGTTGATAAGCCGGCTTCTTTTTAGACGTCACCTATTGTTGCGTAACATATTTTTGGTGCTCATATTTTTATTGGCAATCGACCTGAAGATTTACGGTGAATATGCCACAGTCGATTAACTTTTGCCTATCTGACTGACCATTCTATGAAATCAAACTATAATGCGACATTCTCTGGTTCTCCGAACTGATATCATGGTCATTTCTGCGTTTTGGCTTAATGCCGAAACAAAAGAAAAGAGAAAAAAAATTAAACGTTCAACACAGTTACCTAGTTTTTCTTAATTATAAAACCAATTAAGAAACTTGATGGCTATACCCCGAATCCTTTTGAGGTGTTTTGGTAAGCTGTACAACGTTTGAAGCACATCGTATATTGTTCATTTTTTTTAAAAAAAAATTCTCGTAACTCTCACAACTTTATTGTCAATTAATTTCATTATCACGGTTGTACAGATGAGGTAAGGCTTCTTTTTAGACGTCATGCCTATTGTTGCGTAACACATTTTTGGTGCTCATATTTTTATTGGCAATCGACCTGAAGATTTACGGTGAATATGCCACAGTCGATTAACTTTTGCCTATCTGACTGACCATTCTATGAAATCAAACTATAATGCGACATTCTCTGGTTCTCCGAACTGATATCATGGTCATTTCTGCGTTTTGGCTTAATGCCGAAACAAAAGAAAAGAGAAAAAAAATTAAACGTTCAACACAGTTACCTAGTTTTTCTTAATTATAAAACCAATTAAGAAACTTGATGGCTATACCCCGAATCCTTTTGAGGTGTTTTGGTAAGCTGTACAACGTTTGAAGCACATCGTATATTGTTCATTTTTTTAAAAAAAAAATTCTCGTAACTCTCACAACTTTATTGTCAATTAATTTCATTATCACGGTTGTACAGATGA
The DNA here is from genome assembly GCA_000803305.1 of Toxocara canis. NCBI lineage: Eukaryota > Metazoa > Nematoda > Chromadorea > Rhabditida > Toxocaridae > Toxocara > Toxocara canis. The sequence continues at coordinate 207,579 of JPKZ01001548.1, forward strand.
GGTAATTACTATGTTACTTGCGCACAAACTGGTTTAATAGAATTCAATGGGAGAAAGAAGAAAAAAAACGAAAACAATATTCCATTATGAAAACCATTCTAAAAACTTGTTTCGCTCAATTTCAATTCTCAACTATCCGAATGTACTCGTTCTTCCGTTCCATTGCAAATAAAAGTTGAACATAAATGATATACGTATAGAAATTTTAGAATTGTAAAATAAACCTCAAAAAGAATTCGATTTTGAGCAATTTTAATGACTCATCATCGCTCGATAATCGTAAGGAATGGTTTAAGAGAACAACTATAGGAAATTTGTCTACTCGTAACCGTTGCTAGTGTTGCTTGGTTGCTGCGTAGCAAGAATGCAATGCTGTGCACTGTGAACACAAAAAAAGTTTGCAAATGCAAAAAAAAAACAGTCTATTTTGGTAGACGATGAAAATATGTGTTTGCATTTTCAAAAGAAAATTCACTTGATCGCAAAAGCGATTGCAATTTCTGCCGAAAATCCGTTCGATATTGAAATACGAGTTGCAAATTTTAAAAAAGGAATTGCTAATGATGATGGAAAGTTGCATTTTCCGAAATGAAATCAATAGATGATGCAAATAGATGACTGCAATTTTTGTAGCGAAACGATTCGATGATAAGGGTGCCGTCGCAATAATGTTGATTTAAAAGAAAGGAATCGTAATTATTTTCTTGCAATATTTTTCGGTTATGGCGGATACAGCTTCAACTATTTTATGGCGGATACAGCTTCAAATATTTTATGGTGGATATAGCTTCAAATATTTTATGGTGGATATAGCTTCAAATATTTTATGGTGGATATAGCTTCAAGTATTTTATGGCGGATACAGCTAAAAGCATTATTCATTGATGCAATAGAAATTGGCCATAAACGACATTTTGCGCAATTCACTAAGTATTTAATCGCTTTGTTGTTTTGTATAGCATGTTTAATCCGCTTAACCAGCTTCAATTCAGCGTTATCCATCGCGATTTCCTCGTTTCTCGACTCGATGACTCAAGTCAACACAAATCTACTTTGTTGTACTCTTATGCGTATTGCGTTCATCGTTTACTAAAAAAATCTTAAACAACCGATCTTCGTACCGTTTCTTTTCCAATTGGTATGTTGAATTGCTTAGCCTGAAATCCCATTATGCATTCGTTTGATGCCTTGATCGGTAATCGTTTGATCGGTGAATGGATGACGTTAAGCCAATTCGTCTACGAACTCTATTAACTATATCACTTGTTCTCTTATCAATTGCTTACTTCAAAAAAAGTCAAATCAAAATTCGATCAATCTCTTCAGTCACTCATTGGAATTGATTTTGCGTTTCGCTCCGAAAGATTAGCCGAACGAATCTGCGTTAAGTAAAAGGGTGATAAAACAATCAATAATTGTTTTATCAATGTTTTATCAATAGTTGTTTTATCAATAAATCGATAAAAATTTTACTTTCCAACTTTATCGAAAAATGAAAAATTTTCATTTACCATATATTATTGTCGGGTAAAAATTTCCACAAAATGAGCACAATAATCAGATTCGAAAAATTATATTTTTATTTAACAATACATTTATTCAACTTCAATTTTACTGAGGGTATTAATCGAGCATTAAGAGGTTCAATTAAATGTATATAACACAAATAATATACTAGTGGCATCGTGTTATCCTCAAAGCGGAAATAGATGCAAAGAGACTGGTCGATCACAGAGGAAAAAATGGTTTCTTAAAGATCGAATATCTTCTTTGTGATTAGCTGCTTTTATTTTCACAATCTTCGGGTGCTAACAAACGCTCAAGTGAAGCCGATCTTCATTGTTTTAAATGAAATGACTTCGACTGCTGGTTTAAGCTTTAGATATTTAGCTGTTCGTGCAAAAGATGTTAAGAAAAAGCGAAATTTCCGTCTGCGATTTCTGAAAATGAAGTCAGTACAAGTGAAAACAAAAACGGTAACAGAAGAAAAAGTTGACCAACTTTTCAAGTAGAATCTTTCAGTTGAGAGGTACTTCATTTCTAGAAGTAGCCAACCTTTTTTTGCTTTCGTCTGAATTTCTATAGCTGTGCCAATGCGTATGGTTTTGACAAGCTAAATTTCATCATTAATACCTTTACAATTAATTTTTATTCTTTCTAGTCCTATTTAGTGCGCATACTATGTACAAAGCACATATATAGTTCCAAGACATCGATCGCAACTAAATCTCTATAAGATCGCCACCGAACGGGTAATAGACCGTTGTTCGCTATTAGTTGAACGCAATATTTTCGAATGAAATTGACGTGACACTGCGAACGTCTTATGAAGTATCATCACCAATTTATTGTTTGCTTAAGTTGAATTAATTTTATTTTTATCACCTACCCACATGCAAATCTTTTCGACGTTTTCCTTGCCAATATGTTCCTATTGTTTGACGATTTATTTTTACTTATTAAAGCCATGCAATACACTTATACGATGCGTCCTTACCACAAAATTGCATATAGAAGGGAAACGTAACAGGAAAGGGCACCCTATGGATTAAGGATAGCTGAATTCATGAAATATTATTTAGCTAGATATAGTCAGTCAATCGGCGGAATATCTGTTGAACATTCAAGAGTAGTAAGAGTGTATTAATTAATTAGTAGTATTAATTAATTAGTTCAGATCAAAGGGATGGCTTTCATCGTTACTTTTCTACTGGCTTTGCTCCTCTACTCTTTTTTGTTCATATAAAATTTCGACTTATTCAACTGTTGCTCTGAGGATGTTGAACGATGGATCCGTTAACGATTAATGAAAATTAGCGCTATCTGAATTGGTTTCTGCTTCTTGTAGCCAACATTTTTATCACAAAGAAAGTAGCAAGTAATAATTTATTGAAATGAAGTAACTCAATGATTGTTGCAATAAATGTCAGTGTCGAGAGCATGTTAATTTTTCTCGGTTAATCATCGCAGTCGTTCAGCCTTTTTTTTCGTTTGGCCAAGACGTGCACTTAAAAATTTCAACACTAGAAGCTTGGAATTTTTTCGTCTCAACATCTGCAGATTTTTCTCGGTTTCTTGTCGCAGATAAGAACAGTGAAATGTAATTAGTATGATCTTAATATATGTCGTGCTTACATCGTCATTTCCTTTGTCCTACCTTCGTTCTTTCGGATCGGATGTGTGGGCAAAGGAAGCAACATGGCTACCTACTTTTCACTTGATGTACAAGTAAAGAAAATTCAATTTCTCCGCTTTCTTTCATTTTTAATTGCAAGGAAAGCATTCTTGTTGCAGCATAGTGCAACATTTAAATTTGTTCTGCAATCCATGTTAGTCTAACTGTCTGTCTGTGGCCATAAAAATGCTCATATTTCCTCAGCGCCACCATAATTAGCTGAGTATTGTTTTTAAAAAAGGTCACCATAATCATTAGGTTGATCAAAGTAAATAGGATTGAATTTATTATAGGGCATTTGATTCGATTGTTGCATAAACAGCCTAAGTTAGAAGAATTTTTAAAAACAAAAACTGACTGAAGAGAGTCGGGATGATAAGACAGGATGATAAAACACTGTGCCGGAGATATGGAAAGAATAAATAATTCGACGAGTGGCACCAAATTTTTGTTATCAAAACGCTTCTCCATAACTCACTTTTCAGCTTCATTCTTAAATCTTTTGAAATTCCTATAGCTTCAACAGTTTGTTGCTTGGCCGATCTCTCGACTAGAAAGCAATCGATTTGCTAGCGTTGATCAACTTTCCGATCACATTTACTGAATGCGTTATTATTTTTAGCAGTTTTTTTATGCTATCCATCAAATGTGGACATCTAATGCGGCAGTCGAGCAATCTTCGATCATACATAAAAAATTCTTGCGATAAAACTCTCCTAAACATTTCCAAGAATCTTCTTTCAAGGCGTTTTTTTTTCTCCAAGAGATCGTCCTTGTCTCTTAAAGATATATGCATACTTAAGTGAGGGCATACTTAAGTGAGGGCATACTTAAGTGTGAATCGTTTATTTATGGTTCCAATGCTGCATTCGCATTGCTCATTCACGAAGATAAGTAATGATTAATTTGGGTACGATAGAGGTTTGACTTAAAAACAGACGCTATTTTTTCAAAAATAAAAAAATAAACAAAATTATCAGCAATAGAAATTTTCTGAGTGCAATAATAATTGACAATGAAGAAAGAGCATTTTTCAAACATATTAGCTCTTTATGCGCTTTGGCAAATCTCCATTGGAAAAGCACGTTATGGCGATGTCATGCGATGTGTATGTACTTGTATTTGTCTGCCCACCCATTTGTTCAACTGTCGACCACTGAAGATAAACTTATGGAATTCGATAGGTAAAAGTCTTAGGTCACTTCTGTTTTCCGCTTCACATAAGCTTATCGATTCCAAAAGAGATAAATATAGGCGTTAAATTATGGTAACAAGATGTACTTGTATTTTTCAGTCGGTCGTATTGATATTTTATTAGTTGAGTTGCACACAAGTAATAAAGGGTACAAAACACGGCAATTCACCCATCGAAACAATCTGTTTCATAAACTAGTCACAAATGATGAATATTCGAAATTTTTTGAGAAAAAAAATTTGAAGTCAGTATATACTGCTTCCACCGTATTCGAAATCATCATTTGTAAACCTTTTTTTCCCTAAGTTATCTTGACTTTTCCAGAATGTGTTTTCAAATCGACGGTGTTCAGAAAAGCGACATTTGTGGAAACAAATTTTTATTGACGCTGGAACGCTTTTCAGCGTAGAGAGTCAATTTGAATGTCTTCAGATAGCCTCGTGAATTCATTTACTTCACCAACCGCTTAGTGAATTTTATCACTCATTGTTTCGAAGGACGGAAGTAAGCATCACCAATGGACGGTCGCAAATGCTCTTCCGCTCATAGACGCACACAAAGATATTAGGAGAGCTAACAGTGATGTTATGTAAGAATTTCTTTTCAGGAAGGAAAGAGAAAGCAGGAATAATCGCAATTTTGGAAGGAAAGGACGCAGACTCTCCAGCTGGAGGCCCTTAAGGGGATCTAGAGATTCGCTAATGAAAAAAAGAAACATCGGAATGGCTAAAACGACTACAAACCTCTCCGCACTACCCTCTCCACCCCTCCTACCCTCTCGGCACGGAATCTTCGCTTAGTGCAATGCACTTTCTATGCGAAGCTGCATCTTTTCACCCAAAATTCTAGAGGAAACCATTTGAAAATCTTGTAAATGGCTTTCAGTACAACGGTGCAAATGCCCTTTTTAAAAGTTTTGGCAAAAGTGCAAATTGCAAAGCTCATTATCGAGGCGTTGTGATTGTCCAAACAAATATGTTTATCTGCCTCTTTTTCTATCCGGTAGCCTCGAAATGCGAACCGGTAGAGGTATCAACTGTCAAAGTGAATAGTTTTAATCTACGCTTTTGGATTATCACCTAATCAATTTTATGTTAATCACTTGGCTCCTCAAGGAAACTATCACACTCAAGTATAGTGGCAAATTTATACCCACCCATCAATCGATCGGGGTACGTTTTCGATCCGCCGAATTACAGAAGGTCGAATTTTCGATACAGATAGTCGAGTAGGAAAAAATTTGAAGTTTCATCATATGCGGATTGTTTGCAAGACTACTCGGTATCAAAGCAAGCATTATCCGAAGAACTTTTAGGAAGAATTTTTCTTGAAAGGAAATTTTTCGAAATAGGAGAAGATATGCTCAAATATTTGGTTAATTAGCAAGCACTGCAACAAGCCTTTCACATCGTTATCAATCGATGTTATGTGTTGTTGGTGCATACATCTCAAGCGTTTTGTTATGCCAATTTGCCCAAATTGGGGGACTCTTTACTCTTGGTCTTTTCACCTGTCTTTTGAAGGGTATCGGTGCTGGTGTAAGTGTTAAACGATGTGCATGAATACTTTGCCAAAGGGTTCGCAATGTCCGCCTCTCCATTTGCAATTTATTCCTTGATTTTTCACAAAGTGGCAACTTATTTCATATTCTTTCACCTCCCACCATTCCACAAATTTGCAAGCCATTCCATTCCTCTTCCCTTTGCAGGCTTGTTATTCATTCCTTGAACCCTCTTCCTCTATGGACAAATGTTCTATTTCTCACAAAGTTGCAGCTGGTCCCCTCAACTTCTTCCATCTGCAATTCGTTCGTCAATATTGGCATTAACTCATTGCAAAATGTGCTCATAAATGGGCTACAACTCAAGGATAGCCTAATCCTTGCAGGGCCGAATGAATTCTTAGGTTTTTTTAACGCATGCAAAAAAAAGCTAAAAAGCACATATCTTGTGCTTGAGCAAAGCCATGGAAGCACGCTAAGAAAATAGTCTCGAATGCTTCGACCTCTTCAATGGCTGCAGCATGAAATAGATTTTAAAAGAGAACCACTGAATGCAAATTTAATTCAGGCTAATCCTTTAGATGATATTCGTACTAAGTTTCCCTTAATGATTTTATTTGACAACCATTAGTCTACCTTCCTGGCGCCCTTAGTCTGAGAAAATTTCAAACGGAAAATTTTCAGACGGTAAATATCCGTTAAGCCGATTTGTTTGAAAATAATCTAATGAAAACTTCGAACGATTAGTTCCATTCCAATAGGAAGCTGAAAACATTCTGAAACCTTAAGTACAAAATTGATTTCAAAAGAGTAAACGTTAAGCATAAGAAACATCATTAACGCGAATTCTCTAATTTTCATTAAAGTGGGTCTTCTATTGCTGCCTTTGAAAGTATCTATGAACTCGATATAAACATCAATTATTTGTCGCTGGTCGATCATTTCGGTCTTACTTATCAAATACTTACTTCACAATTCTTCTTCGTCTATATCTGTTTATGTAGTATGTATTCTGGTCACTGTCAATTGGCAGCTCAGAAATGTAGGCAGCTATGAAATACTTTGAGCAATTTTGAATCTTCTAGTGATTCAATATAATTTGTGTGGAATTTCTCATGAGTTCCAACTAGTTTTTTAATTAAATTAATTTTTTAACTAGTGTAAAATTTTAAATAGTTCAGTGAACAAATACATGTGTCCGATTTTATCGGATATATATATATATACATATCATAT